>OZ022415.1:52939675-53068404 GCA_963989365.1 Rhimphoctona megacephalus | reverse complement strand
TTTTTACGGTTTCACACTGTAAAACCGGTGTGAATGTAGTTTTTTTTACTGTTCGACGGTGTGTGTTCAAAATTCGTCTAATGGACATGCAATATGTCATTTGTCATTTGTCTACTTTTTAGTTTGTCCCCCCCCTTTCCCCCCCCCCCCCTTTCCAAAGACACCACCCTGTGCGGCTGCAGCCGACTTATCCCCAACTGTATCGCATTTGCCGAGGGCGAAGGAAAACTGCAGAAAACCTTGCCGATACAGCCGGTACCTACCTAATTTCTCCGGGTAGCAATGCCGAGCATGCTCAAGCACAGCTACCAGAGGCGCTTAAGAAAGGTATCTCCCTCAGCTGTAATGCAATGAGCTAGCTAGTACACGGCTAGGGGGCCCACCATCCGCACGATGAGAACCGTCCACGGGAGGCACCCGGAGGGGGGCGGGTTGAAATTCCGAACTTTAAAAATCAGAACGCTCAAAATTCCGAATTTATTTATCTAGAACACAATACTCCTGGAAATTTGCAATTCCAAAATTTTGTAAACAGAATTATTGTATAACCGAAAATAAAAGTCCACTACGAAATGAAATGAGAATAATCATGGATCCGACCGATAAAAGGTCAACATAAAAACATAGCACGTAAAACATGTATCAACTTCTCATAATCAGAGAGTCCATAGTTCCAAAAAAATGTAGAGTTATATATTCAAGATCCTGAATGGTGAAAGTTTCTACAGAGAAAAGTTCCGAAAATAGAAATATCCGATAGGTGTAAACATCCTGATATTATATGTTTACAATAGAACGTGAAAGATGATCGATACTCAGAAAAAATTCTACCGAGAAAGATCAAATTTCCGAAAGAATAGTACTCTGAAAGATCGAAACTCCGAAAAAATTTTCCCCGAAGATCGAAACTCCGAAAATCCATGGGATACAGCAATGGTGCTGCTGCCATCTAAACGCGTCAGGCTTACATGCTATCTGCTTTATGTATGAGTTTTCGGAATTTTGATCGTTCTGAACGTTCTATATCGGAATGTTACACTATCTAAACTTGAGTTTTCGCAAACTGGATGATCGAAAATATGATTTTTGGATTTGAAAACTTTCGGGAACCTGACGAATCTCTTATTAGCTTTTATTATATTTAAACTTTCTGATATAGTTCGTTTTCTAGAATACAAATTTCGGTAATTTGTGGCATGTTTAATATTACATATTCGAAGTTTTGTGAGTCGAATTACTGGCCATTCAAATAAAGCGTTGATCTCAAACATACGATTTCTGAAAATTATCACGTGTAAGAAATCACATTTTTATCCTTTTCCTATCGCTATTCGTACCGTTCTACATCATTTATAGTTAACTGTGTAGACTTTCGCTGGCATGATCCTTACGAAGCTTTCAGTTTCGGAACATTAAAATTAGGAATTTTAAACCGTCGGAGCATTTAAAGTTCGAAATTTCAAACCGGCCCCCCACCCGGAGCCGTACACCGACCGCTCAGGCATCACAGCGAGGTCTGGACATGATTTTTATAAAGGTGGAGTCCAAACCACCCGGGATTACAGTGGAAACACGTGAAAAAAATCTCAATTTTTCATTGGTGTTTTTTGGTCGGGATTCGAACCCGAGACCCACGGCGTGCGAGCGAGCCCGAGCCCTTATCCACTAGACCAACCGCTCTCCCCATTTGCGGTATTAGTATTTTCTACTATAAGGAGTTGCAGATTTGGTTTAAAGTTTCATGAAAAATTGATGTTTACGCGTCCGGAAGGCGCTACTAATGTGAAAAATTGTAAACTTTCATGGAAATTCCAGTAAAAACTACAGTTCATTTTTTTCCGTGTACTATTATATTATTTTTTTTTTTCATTAAATCGGTATTTAATTTTTGTATTTCCATAGCAAGTTTTGTTTTCACGAATAGATGACTCTATCAAGAGATTCGGTAGAGTCTCTTGGGACAAGTACATTTGCAGCTCCTCACGTCTACCGTCCCGAGCATTCGCCGAGTATCTTTTTTCGTAATAAAGCGATTCGCGGTGGTGGGGGTAAAAATTTTATGACGTTTTCGCTAATTGTAGAACCTAGGAATCATTTGGCGGCTTGAAAAGCGAACTTTTGACTAATTGAGCGATGCTCTTTCGATTGAGTCTAAAATCAGCACAATCGACCGCGTAATTGGTGAAAAAAAACTTTGCACAGGCTCAAGATTATACTCAATTCTACTACATTAAAGAATTTGTCGTATCGGCATATGCGTGCAAACGACACCCGCAAAGGCCTCTTTTTGATGCCCATAAAAACCCATTTCCATCAAAGCCGGGGTCTCCGCGGTGACTAAAGTGACGAGTTTCTGATTGGCCACGACTATATGACTACATCTTTCCTGTGTACCGGTACCGTGGAAAGTTTGACCGGAGTTTTGATAATAACAAAGTTCAGGACGTACGAGTAATTTGCATAAATTATGAAAAAAAATTTGAACGGAGTTTTGAAATTACGAAGTGCGGGACGTGCGAGCAATTTGAATAAATTATGAAAAAAATTCATCGGGGAAAATAATTTTCAACAATACCGGTAAGAATATTTTTTTTTTCGTAAAAATTTGTGATGTCTGTAATAGACTTCATACGGTATATACGTATTTGTATTTAAACCTATATTATTGTGGTCATAACGGCGTAACTATATAATCGTTTCTTTTAATCAATGCCGTAACGACTCGTGAACTCACACCGCAACTAATGACGGAATGAACTACTCGTGAATTACCCTCCGAGGGCAAACGAAAGTTCAAGGTGCGTACATGTGTGTTTGTATTTATTACGCGGAGATGTGGGTGTGAATTCGTGTGGAATTTTTGTTTGTTTGTTTGTGTGTACATTGTCTGTGTTCATGGTGCGAAACTCCGCTGATGAGTTTTGTCAAGGGCAAGTCGGAGAACGTCTCGCCTACTTGGCACGAGACATCCTCCTCGTTAAACTCGAAATATTTCATTGTCGATTGTCGCGTACACGTGTTCTGAACAACTCTGTTTTTTCATGAATTTTATTCGCAGGACTTAGGGGATTCGACTTATGCGATGTATCAGGTGTTATATTTATTTTTATTGATTCCCTGTCGACTTCCATTTATTATGGTTTTTAAATATGGAATCATTTAACCCTAGCTACACACTACAGGGTCCAATAAACCGACAACAGCCACTATACATTTTTACCTTTTTTTCACCACACGCCCCTTTTTATGAAACTAAACGTTATAACTTTTTATCAAACGACTTTTTGGCTTTACCGAATGCTTCTCCGGATTGGTCGGAGTCTGGCGTTTCGATTTTACTATAATTAAACCTCAATACACGGGTTTGTCACAATGTTATAAAGCAATAAAAGTCGTCGGTCCAGTAGACCGATAGTGTGTAAGTAAGGTACTAAAAGTTATAGCGTATAGCTAGGGTTAATTGAATTTGATACAATTTATTTATGAATTCATTGGGTAAGGAAAAAAAATGTCTTTTCAAACATTCATTCACAGCTACGAATGTTCGTACTTTGATATTTAATACACCCATGAAAAAAGCGAAAGTTATTTAAGAACAGCCGAGTTGTACAATGCGTGAAAAATGCAGCGGAAAGAAAAACGCTTGAACAAAAATTTTTTCAAAAGTAATTAAAAGAAATATTATTAATATCATTCCTCTAACGAACGAATCCAAGAAAAAAAAATACGAACCTTTTCACTTTTAACCCAAAAAGAAAAAAAAAATTTGAAAGAAAATTTTCGTCGGGCGCTGCCGCACTCTTATATATATAGTAATATGAGGTTTTTCCGATTTTTCGAAATTTTTTATTTATACGGACAACTTCACATTTGCTCAATTATTTTTTTTCCCAGCAAAAGTGTATACGATTTTGTGTCGATCTTAAGGAGAGAATTCAAAAAATCTTGTACAGTTTTCGTCAGATTAGGATTTGAACTAAGTCGAAACAAAAGTGCCGGGGAGTGGAAACTTTCTCATGGGTCTGGAGGACCCATCTCTGCGTACGACGGAGCCATTTCTCCAAGTTTTCAATTTTTCAAAAAAACCATTTCATTAATTTGATCGAAATGTAAAGAAAAGTGATTTTATGTGTAAATCTGACGAGAACAGAAGATGGAAAATTGAAATGGAAACTTGCCGATATGGTGGATCGCAAAAGAAAATGCGAGTGTGTGTAAAATATGGTGGATGAATAGGGAATCTGACCGGATAAGCAAGCGGGTACTAGGTAGTACAGGTGCAAGTACGTCCCTGACCTACAGAACAAACGAGCCGGAGGAAAAGGTAAAGTAAGAGGAACGGAAGTCGAAGAAAGAGAAGCATCGCGATGCGATCGCACTATATATGGGGCATTCCACGCCAAATCAACCTACGTCAGACCCTTCCATTCTTTGATTTGGCTGAAAATTTTATATGCTGCATGACCCATTGAAAGAAGCTCTCTTGATTTTTTTTAGATTTTTTTGTCAATACACTTGTGAGATATGATTTTTCGTCAAAATTCGATGTTTTTTTCTTCAAATGACTGTGACTCTGAAAAATCGATCAAATCGAAATTTTTTTTTAGAAAGGTTGGTTTTTCATCGCACTGTTAGAAAAAAAAAATACGAAAGAATGATTAATATTTGTATTCCATATTTTTTCTCAATTTGAAGCAATTTAATGCAAAAAACATTGGTTTTAAGATGTTTGCCATTCTTAAATATTTTCACAAAAAATCACAAAAAAACTTTGACCAATTATATGATTTTTGAGACCAGTCTCATCGTAGGCAGATTTTTCCTTACATTTTGTTCTTATTTTGAAAAAAAATTTCATTTTTTTTCAGTCAATTTGGACCAAATCGAATTGTTTTTTTGATATTTTGTTTCACACCAACATGTCTAATACGAAAAAAGTTCTATTTGGTGCGCATTGAATACAAAAAAAAATGAAAATTTTTTTGAAACTAGAAAAGAATTATAAAAAAATATCTCTCCACGATAGGACTGCTGTCAAAAATCATTCAATTGGTCAAAAGGTTTTTTTGTGACTTTGTTGAAATAAATCAAAAGTGTTCAACATCATGAATTCAACGACTTTTTGCTTAAATATTACAAAAAAATATAGGGGATGATTTTCAATCATTATCTCGTAATTTTTTCCAAGAGTTTGGTAAAAACCTACATTAAAAAAAAAAAAAATTATTTGGATCCAAACTGACTGAAAAAAAATGATTTTTTTTTCAAAATGAGAAAAAAAGTATAATGAAAAATCTGTCGACAATGGAACCAGTCTCAAGAATCATTTAATTGGTCAAAGTTTTTTTGTGAATTTTTTGAAAAAAAAACATTAAAAAGGGCAAAAATCTTAGAACCAATGTTTTTTTTTGCTTTAAATTGCTTTAAATTGAGAATAAATATGGAATACAAATATTAATCATTCTTTCATATTTTTTTTCTAATAGTACGATGAAAACCCAATCTTCCTAAAAAGAAAGTTCGATTTGGTCGATCTTTGAGAGAGTTACAGTCGTTTGAAGAAAAAAAAAAAGCATGAAATTTTGAAAAAAAAATCATATCTCACAAGTGTATGAACAAAACAATCTAAAAAAAATCAAGAGAGCTTCTTTCAATGGGTCATACAACATATAAAATTTTCAGCCGAACCAAAGAATGGAAGGGTCTGACGTAGGTCGATTTGGAATGCCCCGTATACACTTAAAATATACACAGTGCGAGAGGCACGCACACACAAACATTACAAAAGCTCGTATACCTGCAATAGTATACAGATGGCGCGCGCGGCGTAGACCATTAGCCTAAATACGTTTACGGTGTGTTGATTAAACCCGTCTCTCAGCCACACGAGAATGCAATTGCTGTGTATAAAACATGTTCAAGGGGGCGGCATAAGCGAGTTTGATACTGGCAGCGAGTACAAAAATCCTCACAGACGCACACGCGAGTACAAATCACATAGTCGTACGTATACAGATACATTTCTCACAATCTCGCTCAGGCCTATTATCCATTATCGCGATCGCCTCGTTCCCAGATATCGCATATGCTCTTTCCAACCTTTCGACGCGAGCTTGCTTTCATACACTTTCAGATAACTAATTAAATTCGTAGGCGCACCGCGACGTAGGGAAAGTTTTGACTTTCGGTGAGCTCTTCCCGTATCTTCGTTATAAAAGAAAAGAAGCTCATCAGTTTCCTGCGAATTGTACACACAGAGCTCTATATTTATTGTTACATACACGTACATATATTCATATATATGTGTATACATATTTTTCGTTCGTATGGTACACGCGACTCGACTCTCTTTTTCACACGGAATCCTCTTTTTTACTTCCATATTTACATCAACGTATATTATCTCCTCTATTTATCACATTTATATGTTTGACAAATTCAAAAAATGTTTATTTTTATTTTCGTGCAAGCGGTCGTTTCTTTCTAGATGAAAAGAAAGATCTGTCTAACCCTAGAACTCATGTTTCATTTTTATTTACCTTCTAACGCACGACCAGGGTCTTTTTCGACTCCATTGTATTTTTAGCCGTAAAATCGTTTTTGCAGAGAGACTTGCCACCATAAGAGACTTGCCACCATATGAATTTATTCGTTTTTTAATAACCAGTAGCATGATATGCGACAAATTTTATTTCATAGAAGGTGAGTTGACGAAAAATTCATTTATAAAATTGAAGAATTCAGAAAATCAATAAAAACCTCATTTTTTTGACATTCATCTGGGGGTCGAAATCGACCCCATTAGTTCGAGTTCTAGGGTTAAAAGAGCCCTTATTCGCTCAATATGAAAGTTTATCCTTGTGATGTGATGGCAACGAAACTCGAATAATTTCTATTATGTACTTTTATACAGAATTTCAATAAAAATAATTCCTGATCGTTGAATTGTAACGAGAAAGGATAGTAAAAATCAGCTGACTCGTGTATGTTTTTTTTTTTTTTTTTTATTATGGCATTTACAATGAAACTATAATCTGTTAAGTATCTTAACAATGAATAGTTTTGGTGTCGAAGAAAACAAAAAATAAAATACAATAGGTGAGATACAAACAGTAATGATAGTGAGGGTGGACGTAGAGAAAGAAAAAAATTGTTTGTGTATTTACAAGATGCATCCAGTGATGCGCGCTGTTCTACGTGTCACTTTGGGGTATTAATATTTTTTTAATATTTAGTTTTGTGATTTTCCTTTTTGTTTTGAATTTATTCAGCACGGAATCGCTCGTGCAAATCCAGTGTCTTATATTTCTTTAGTCTCCTTCAAATTGTTCTTCCGTCGAGTAGATTCCATGCTAGTGGATTCGGGTGGTTACCAAGTCTCGTCTTGTAGTTTGTGCATAGTTTTTGTCCTACGGTTTTGATTGTTTCTACGTCAAGATCTTCGTGCAGTCTGGCGTTGGTGACATACCAGGGGGCATTTGTAATAGCCCTAAGAGTCTCGGCTTGAAATCGTTGTAGGATCTCGATATTAGAGTTACTCGCAGTTCCTCAGAGTTAAATGACGTAGGTCCAGATATGCTTGAGTATAATTTTATATACCATCAGGGTGCTGTACAGAGATAGTTTCGACCTCCTGCCTATCAGCCAGTACATTTTTCTTAGTCGAAGGTCCAGCTCCCTCCTTTTGTTTCTTATGTGGCTGGTTCAGGTTAGTCTTCGATCGAGGTGCATACCTAGCTATTTCATCTCGTTCAACGACTGGAAGAGGCTGACCATTCAGTGATACTCTCGGGCAGTCTTTCAGTATAAATCTGTATAGGTCGCTCTTCCCTAGTGTTGTTTTCATCTCGTAGCCCTGATCAGTTCCAATGAGGTTTTTGCGCAGTAGAGTTCCTCTTCTCTAGGATGTTCCGGTAGGCACGACAGCCCTTATAATTTGCCGGGTGGTTTCCTTCGCAGAGCACGCATTTTGCAGTTGTCTCCCTTGATTTTTTACAGGACGATGTGCTATGATCTCGGCCGCATTTGACGCAACTGAATTGCCGACGACAGTAGATCTTGGTGTGTCCATATCGCTGGCACCGGATGCACTGCACTACTGTTGAGTCTTTTTTTGGAGGCTCAACCACAATTTTTGCACTCAATAATAGATTGATTTTGTAGATTTCTTTATTATTCGGGCCAGGTTCCAGATCCACAAAGAAAAGAGGCAGCGGTCCTTTAGTTTTTCCGCTTCCCATATTTATTACGTTTTCGCACCTGATGACCTAGTACTTCAATAGCACTTTTTATATCTTCGGGAGAGGTTGAGGGATGTGTGACCTTAGAACGACCCTGCGTGCACACTGGTGTTTCAATTGGTAGGTGTGATACGATGCATTTTCATTGTTAAGAACGTGTACAATTTTCCTGTACGCTTCTCTGCATTTTGGGCCATTATTTTTATTTGCCCGTCGATGTTGATGGTTTTGTGTGTGTAATCGTTCTCTTTTTGACAGCTCTCTCGAGACTCTTTTCTCTAGGTCAGTGATAGATCTGACGTCCGGAATAAATATAGGCGGCGGTTTTGAGATTCTCACACATATATCAGTCATGTGGTTATTGTCCTGGCTTGTGTTTGGATTATCGCGCTCTAACTCGTTTTCATTACTGCGAGGGCCATAAATCTATTTTTTATTTTATTGTATTTGCCATTGCCCAGGGTTCTCCCCCTTTTTAGCTTATCCCCCCCCCCCCCCCCCCCCTTTCCAAAGACACCACCCTGTGCGGCTGCAGCCGACTTATCCCCAACTGTATCGCATTTGCCGAGGGCGAAGGGAAACTGCAGAAAACCTTGCCGATACAGCCGGTACCTACCTAATTTCCCCGGGTAGCAATGCCGAGCATGCTCAAGCACAGCTACCAGAGGCGCTTAAAGAAAGGTACCTCCTCAGCTGTAATGCAATGGAGCTAGCCGCCAGTACACGGTTAGGGGGGGCCCACCATCCGCACGATGAGAACCGTCCACGGGAGGCAGCACCCACCCGGAGTCGTACACCGACCCCGTTCAGGCATCACAGCGAGGTCTGGACATGATTTTTATAAAGGTGGAATCCAAACCACCCGGGATTACAGTGGAAATACGTGAAAAAAATCTCAATTTTTCATTGGTGTTTTGGTCGGGATTCGAACCCGGGACCCACGGCGTGCGAGCCCGAGCCCTTATCCACTAGACCAACCGCTCTCCCGGCCATAAATCTATTATCGCACGGTATTCGGTTTCTCGCATCGCCAACACTCTCCATTATGCTCGAATTCCTACGTCATTTTCTTTTAGGAACGACTTGCCATGTCGGTGACTCCATGCCTTTGCTAGATGTATAAGAATTTCGCGAAAGGACTCCTGTTAAATTACGCTCGTTATCTAGTGGTAACGCGAAGCTCAGGGGATTGTGTGTGGCATTTTGAAAAGGTTCTGCATTGAGAGGATGGATTGTCTGGCGGTCCATTGGCAGAAAGATCAAGATTTAAATCCATGTCACCTTCGCCGTCTCCGTCGCTCTCATTATTTCCGCACATGCGGTCGAGTGATAGATGGGATAACTCCACTATAAACTGTATAGTCACAGATACACTGGATACATGTATAAACACTCTTCGATTATAGGTAAACACGGTAGGCTTGCTCGCAAACACGTTCGTCTTCGACGGGGTGGATCAAGCCGAACTTTATTGATTCGTGTATGTTGAAAAAAAAAAATTGGGGTTCATACCGGTAGCAAAGTGAATAAAACTTTCAGTACATTCGTATGGTTTAATTTTTATCAATTTTTTTTTATTAAGCTTGTCATAATAATAGATTTTATTACAATTTTTATTTCTAAGTATAACAATTGAAAATCGTAAACAATGAAAGCAGATTTCCGATCATTTTCAATTCAACATATTTATCAGTATAAGTTGTCAAAAGTTTAAGGAAGGAACGCAACTACCCACCTAGTCATAAAAAAATTTGACCCAAGTAGTACTTAATTTGGCAACGTCGCTTTCGGTTGATATGTGTGCGCGTGTATATGCGTGTTCAAAGCATTGCATATGCCGTTGACAGCTCATCAGCTGTGTCAGTGAATTTTCGTTTAATTTAATCGCGAGTTCGTTATGCCAAAAGAAAAAAAGCCGAGATTTTATTGGAAAGGTAAAATAGTTACCGAAAAGGTGTACCGGGCTAGAATTAATCAGCATGAAGCAGGCAGAAACGTTCGGAGCACATCATTGCGTGATAACAAAAAGATTTCAAGTGCATATGTATCTCAATTATTTGAAAAGTAATTGAGACTGTGTTAATATTACGAATATTATTTGAGTTAAAAAATATTCTACTTATATGTAAGATAATACGTATGAAAAATAAAATTGTTTTTGAATATGTAATTTATTTATTTATTCTATTCTATTGATATTAAATATAATATGTCATGTAAACAAAAAACACAAAATTATAAAAATATGTAACGGTCAGCCGGCACGAATTTTTACATACGTTGAAATTTCAAAATGCGCGCTCATAACCTCGAATATGCGACGTTGCAGCACTTCGAGCAAAGGTCCGAAAATTTGCTATGAGTACTTTTTATTGTTCTTATTATTCCTGTCATAAGTCACCTTTCAATATTTTTAAGCCAGATAAATGATTCTAAGTATTTCATCTCTCTGCTGTTTAAATTTCGTCTTGATCTATCCATCAATTACGGAGATATGAGGAATAATGTAGCGCTAACTCCGTGATTTCTCATAAGAGGCCATGGTTGAATTGGCTTGCAAAGAGATAAACAAAATTATAAATATCTCGCGTAAAAACCCACATCGGACCTTAAAAATTTGTATGAGTTTCTTTTATATTATAATCGAACATTCTGCCAAGTTTGGTATTTGTCTGTCCATCAATTCTATTTCCTGCGTTACTTCCTTAATTAGCATTGAAATCATTTATTGCATATTAGTCAAATGGCGAAAATGAAAATTCCATTCCATAAAAATAAACATTCCATTTCTCAGAATTGAGAGCTAATTTTTTAAGGAATCTCCGTCACGTAGGGTCGGTTTGCATGGGCGTATAAGCAGGGCCCTTTTTTTTTTTAGTAATTCGCATGTTTGTCATGATACAGTTGATTATAAACATATTATTGGTAATTTTATACGAAAATTATTAGTTGTACATCGATAAATACCGTTAAATTAGTACGATTTTATGTTACGGTACTGCATAAAGAAGTACGGCGACGTCGCAATTCTCCATCTCACTGCCTCCTCCGATTTTTTTGTCGTATTCATGACACCCAACTGACCGCGAGTCGTCGCGTGTTATTGTGTACAAAATTTTTGATTTTCAAAAGAGCTTACGGTATATTATTTATTGAAAAAATGTATTGATCAAACAGTTTAACAGCTCAGAAAGACTTGATTAGATACATATATTTTGCTTTAGTAATTTATTAAGATATTTATAATTTTTAGTAATAAACGCTATGTGATATGAAATTTCTAAGATGTCTGTTTACTTTGTAATAAAAATTAATTTTTCATTATTATTGAGAAATGGATAACTGGTTTCATTAATCGATTAAATTATTTATTTTATTACGATGAAACCAACTTTTCTACTTATGCGTCAATCACAAACGAATGTAAGGCTAGCTAGCTGATGATTTAAATCTCGCACATGTGCTTCTGCGTTATACAGAACACCTGATTTATTCTGTCGAATCTTTATACGGTTGCGAAACCTGTCAGAACTTCCAGAACTGTCAGAAGAAGAGAGAACTGTCAGAAGTAATTCGACATTTTAGCATTAAATATATTTTTACATAAGTCATTGGCACAACATTTTTTTATTGTATTTGGAATCTTTATAACCTGAAAAAATGTTACTGTAGTTTTTGTTCAATATCTATTGCAGGAATGCGAAGATATCACTTGATGCAAGTCTTTTGAGGGTGACTTTTCCATAAGTCCTGCCTTAACGGGAGAAACCAGTTTAGGAGGCTGAAATATTGGTGTTTTTCGTGAATTTTTTTGAAGAGGGAAGGAATAATCAGAATTTGTTCAAACTTGGAGGATATTTTATTCATGTTTTGAAGTACACTTTGTAATTTTTTCATGTCATTTCCGCCGGAAATAGTGGAGTTAGAAGCTGCTGTCCATGGACGACTTTTTTCAACTGGTGGGCATTCTAGCTCAAGAAGTTATTGATCAATCGTTTTGAAAATTTGTGTGAATATTCTTTATTCAATTACAGTCTATATGAACCTAACTCTAGGATGACATTATTATTAAAAATATTTTTTTTTAATGCAAAAAAGGTTAAAAAACATGGTATAAAAACATGGCATTGTGTTCAAACACCTCAAAAACATGCAATTTTCAATTTTTTTTATCACAATTAGGTTCATATTCTTAAGAAATATGTTGTTAACGAAAAAAAAAAATTGTAATGATTACAGATAAAAATTGTGACTTCAGGAATGCCCACCAGCAAAAAACTCGGATGGCGATCGTCCATGGACAGCAGCTTCTAATTCCACTATTTCCGGCGGAAATGACTTGAAAAAATTACAAAGTGTACTTCAAAACATGAATAAAATATCCTCCAAGTTTGAACATATTCTGATTATTGCTTCCCTGTTAAAAAAATTTACGAAAAACACCAAAATTTCGGCCTCCTAAACTGGTTTCTCCCGTTAAAAATCCCAACTTTAACAATTTTTATCTCTACAATAGTTCATGGCTTCCGGATAGATGCCGTGTAGAGTTTCAGCGTATTGCCGAAGTTTCGCAAACGTTACAGTTTGCATCATCAAGGCTGAGAGCTCCGATACTGAAGCTCCTTGGTCTTATAGCCCACACCAGCCAATCAGAGTTTTTGATTGATCAGCTGGTCAATTAAAAATCCGGGAGGACGGTGTGCCAGATTGGGTGGATCTGGTAACCTTCGTCTCTGTTAAGCTTGTACGAGTATTTTCGGATTTCTAGGCCTTCTCTATGTTTCCTAGAGAAATAATTCAGTGGATTGGCCAGCATTTGAGCTTTGTTGAAAATCAGTATCGGAGCTCTGAGCCCTGATGATGCAAACTGTAACGTTTGCGAAACGTCGGCAATACGCTGAAACTCTATACAACATCCATCCGGAAGCCATAAACTATTGTAACAATAATGGCCGTGAAAGCCTCAAAACTAGAATTTTTATCTCTCTTATATAGTCGTTGATCTTACACCTGAAACTTTGCATACGTGAATATGGATACTTTATCCAGGATATACTCAAAAATTATTTTTTTCTCTTGGTGAACCTTTTGTGACGGAGCCTCCTTAGCAAGATTTTTGTTTCATCCAAATTTAGGGAGAAAAAGAGTGTCTATTGGAAAATAAAAAAAAAAAAAAAAAAAACAAAAAATGATCATCAGTCTAAATATATACAAGACTGTTTACGTATGTCAATACATCTGGGGCTCAGTAAAGGATGAAGCTGAGTTATAGGTCGTAATATGAATTAGTCACGTCTTGTACCAAGTCGCAGTTATATATGTGCAGACATTCATAATTAAAAAGGTATCACACACGTCTTGTATTAAAATGCGTGTTTACAAAAGACTCGTGCACACACAATTTCTATTTTATATACGATTGTTTTCGTACCTCGTATATAAAAGAGAGTATAAACAACGCACGTGTGTATCTCTGCGAGGGGGCGACAATGAAATTCATGGAACGCGCGAGAAGGTGAAATCTCGACGAGAAGTTGGGAGAATAATTGAGCTCCATATGTACACAAATATAGATATATATGAATGTATATGAATATATAAGGAAATTTATATTCGTATGTTTCAGTACATTTTAAATATAGGCCATCCCACGTTAAATCAACCACCTGCTATTTAACTGTTATTTCAATAAATTCAAGCTACTCATTCAAAAGTTAAAAGCGAGTCTAATAACGGGTCTCTTAAAGTCTTAAATCGCTCGGGAGTAGTAGGTGTAAAAAAAGAGGCGTACTCGGTTTGTGTCCGTGATCGTGATGGAACTAAAACGCTCATAATTCATGCTCGGACAATACTCGAGGCTTTCGTCACGAGGATGAAAAAGAAACGTTTACCACGGTCCATCATCCGTTTGTCAACATTCAGTCAAATCATTTAAAATTGATGAATATATGATTTTGGAGTTAGAAGAGTATTTAGTGAAAAAATTCGACTTTTACGATTAACAAAATTATGCAAATTCTATTATTATTTGAATTTAATTCATACGAAACGAAAATGACTCGAACGAAATACATTTTCCACTATCGTCCAATTATTTTATTCAATCGCTCTAAAAGATTTAATCTTACATGAAATAAAATAGAAGAAGGCGATTTTTTTTTGTTCTTTCTCTATACAAATTAAATTCAAACGTTTGCCAACGAAATACATGTTTTATGTAGATATTAATCGTGAGGAATACGAGCGATCTTACTCGGAGATTTGACTTAACATCCCTATGTGTGTGTGTATATATATTTGTGTACAGATCGTGAACGTATTTTCGTGCCGATTGCGGCTGGGATGGATATCGTTTGTTCGGATCGAAGGATCTCGAGAAGAGCACACGATCGTTCGTGTGTGGAGAGGATCGTGGCGTGCCACGCCATAAAACAGATTCGTCCTGTGGACTATCGAGCACGAAAAAGAGCAAGAGAGGGAGAGAGATAGTGACACGTACACACGTGAGTCACCCACATTTCTTATTAACGAGCTACGGCTTCGGGGCCTTGGAAAGCACTGTACACAACCGAGAGCGTGATTCGTCGTTGTCGATAGAAAGCCTACAAGCTTTATATATATAGCGATGTACAATTTACGAGAAAACATGTTGCACGGAGCCGAAAAAATCGTTTGCCTTCTACCCCGGTCTAACTGTCCAGCAGGGTCACAGGATGAGCCTCTAAAATACACGTGTGTTAATTAAAATGAGTAATAAAGAAATGAAGAAATTAAAAGTAAAGGATTTATGGTGAATGAGCGGTCAAACGACGTGAAACGTCATTTTTACATATTTTTACATATTTTTACATAAATTAATATGAATTGATTCAAAAATCGATTTTGTGCTTTATTTTTTTAATAAACTCGGATCGAATCAACTTGAGTCCATTTTTTCCGGGTCCAAATATGAAACGTAGGCGTGTTCGACGATAAAAAATACGCTTGAAAACATATTTAAACAAATGATTTCGGTAAGTTTATTTTTTAGCGTTTAAGCGTAAGGGCCAAACGACCTTTTGAATTTGTACAAATTTTTTCTAACGCACTAACTTGTTGTAAGATGCATCGAAATAAAATTAAACATGCGAAGGCTTGAAATGCAGTAGAAAATAACTGGACCTTAAAAGGCTTCGATGTAACCGCACAGAATAAACGATTACGTGTTATAAATATAAGAAAAATTAAATTAAATCATTATTTTCAATAGTTAACTTAATGAGAGGAACTGGTTTTAAGGAACGAGGATTCTTAAAAAGAAAAATCGGAACGAGTGCAAATCTTCGGGAATTGGTATAATTCTGTGAACTTATTTGTAAATAACTCGTTAATTATGGGTTCATATATCAAGAGCACACGCAGTGTAACCTACAATTCATTACTGTCGGTCTCCGAATAAAAGTATATGAAAAGAAGACTTTATTCTTTATTTTATGTATTTTTTTTTTTTTTTTTTTTTTTCGATTTACTGTAACGTATACAGAATCGTATGTGGAAATATCGGGTCAAATATCTTGTGCGAAAGCAGAGAGTCAACGATGCATATACGATAGGATACATGTTACTCGATGTCGTCGATAGTCTTCCTGATGTTGACTACGAAACGAACTAATATATACATATGTGTACACATATAAGAACGTGTATAGGTATATTTTGATATCATAATGTATGTATGGCTGTTGACCTTACGAGGATAAAGTTCCAAGTCGATGATTCAACTTGCCTCTGGAACAATAAAGCGCTGAAATATTTTTCTTGTTCTTATAAATTTCCAGAGTCTGTGCTGCCGATATGAGATTTCGGTCGGTTCGTTTTTTTCTCGTCCGATATTCCTCTAGAACAGTAAAGCGCTGAAATATTCTTCTTGTTCTTATAAATTTCCAGAGTCTGTGCTGTTGATATGAGATTTCGCTCGGTTCGTTTTTTTCTCGTCCGATATTCCTCTAGAACAGTAAAGCGCTGAAATATTCTTCTTGTTCTTATAAATTTCCAGAGTCTCTGCTGTTGATATGAGATTTCGCTCGGTTCGTTTTTTTCTCGTCTGGTATTCGTGATTCTCTCGTTCGGAAACTCTCACTGGCGGTCCTTTTTATTATATACATGCATTTATAATTTTTTCCATGTATGGGGAGAGACGAATTTTTGCCAAGGTTCCAAAAAAGATTTTCGGGTTGGGGAGGGTAACGCTTTACTTATGGCTATTCGGAGGTCGTTCACTCGAGGGTCCGCGAGAACCGATTTTTGAGACGCATAATTATTATTCGTCTCGGGGAATTTACGTCTGCCTCGTAAAATCGTTGCCTTGATTCTAGTTCATCACAGTATACACATATTCTGTTACGTATATATATTTACTCATATACATATGGATTTGTGTGTGTGCCTTGTACGTACGAGGTAAATTCCTCACGTACATATTCTCTCTCTCTCTCTCTCTCTCTTTGCCTTTTTTTCTTGGTTCTTATTTATTTCGTTTTGTTCTTGTTGCGGAAGACGAGCCCAAATCACGTTGGTCCACTGTTTCGGGCTGTTTCAGGCCACATTTTTACTATATAAAATGGCCTGGTACACGTTGAAGGAAAGAATCGTAAGCTAATGCAACGAAGAAAAAGAGAAGGAGAGAACCGGGAGGAGCTGCTGCGAGTTCGAATCTCTTGGCTTGCCTCTGGGACGCGCGATTATTAATGGCTACCTCGGAACCCTCTTAGCGTGAGCGTTCCAACCATGGCATCAGCCAACGGGTTGTCGACCCTTTCCTTGGCTTCTGTGATCCTCAGGTTCTGACTCGATGTACACCAATGCCAACATACTTCGTTACTTCTCTCTGACTCTCTCTCTTTTCTTTCCCTTGAGCTTTCTGTCTTTTTGCTCTCTCTCCCCCCCCCCCCCTCTCTCTCTTCCTTTCTTTCTCTTGAGCTTTCTTTTTCTTTCCTCTCCCTCGTGTGACGACCTTTCTTTCTCTTCTCTCTCTCTCTCTCTCTCTCTCTCTCTCTCTCTCTCTCTCTCTCTCTCTCTCTCTCTCGAGCTTTCTTGCACTTTTTCTCTACCTCACTCTTTCTCACTCTGAATCTCTCTTTCTCTTAACATCTCTTTCTCCATTTTTCTCTGCATCTCAATTTCATTTATTCTCTTACATTTTCTGAATCCTGTTGTAAAAATGCATGTACATAAAGTCAAACGATTGCCGTGACTTTTTTACTTCTCGCCATGGCCTACCACAAAAAAAAGCAGCGTCTTAATCGACGACCCACATTCCCCCAAA
Organism: Rhimphoctona megacephalus; assembly: GCA_963989365.1. Lineage (NCBI taxonomy): Eukaryota > Metazoa > Arthropoda > Insecta > Hymenoptera > Ichneumonidae > Rhimphoctona > Rhimphoctona megacephalus. The sequence goes on along the minus strand of OZ022415.1, from coordinate 53,050,860 downwards.
GCAATCAAAGTTTATTCGTACATTACCACCCATTCATACACTCTTCATTACTCGCAAATGTATTCCAAATAATAAAACAATCACATATACTATTTTTTTTTTCCCGTTACTGACAGAAAAGTGACAACCCCTCGATTTTTACTCTTTTTTTTAATCGTCGGTACCGAAGGTTCGAGACTCTCATTTGTGTGAGACTCTTGTGGCGATCTTATCAGTATGCCGAAATGCTTTTTACGAGCTCCTACCGGCGCTCACGGTAGTGGGATCCGAAAGTGATGCGATTTGGGTCCACCACCCATCCACCGGTAAATTACCGGACGATATGTACTACCGAGACTTTCTATACTCTTCAACCAAGAGACCAGGCAATGAGAAGAAGGAGACACTACTGCTACTACCTATATATATATATATATGAATATACACGCTCGTTTGACATCGTTTATCGGATCGTTCGTAATTGCGTGGCTCGTAAGTTTTAACGATCCACGGAGATCCCCGCGTATATATGTACCGCGATCAATTTATCAACCGCCAACGAAATCCTTCCATCGTCCGGATCCGAGCAGGTATAAATATACACACACATGTAGATAAATATAGTATGCATATGTGGGTTCTTAAGAAATTCATCGTCACTCCGTGGCAACTGAAGCTTCCTCATTTTCATTCTCTCCCCGATGGTATCATACACTCCGTGTCTAATATTTGTAAAAAGCGGGTACACATCAAAATTAGCATCGCACAAATTTGTTCTTTTTTACACCTTTTTGTTCTGGCCACGTTTGCCGTAAAATTAGTCGATTGTATGACAGTGAAGGAAACGACGCTGAAGTTTGCAACGTTGGAGTCCAACGAAATGAACGAAAAAAAAATGTTTGTAATTCACCAATTTTTTATTTCACGAATTATTGGTGTAGGTTGAAAAACTACGAATTGCAAATTCGGCAGGGAACAAAATTGGAGAATTACTGGACTTATTGGAGTTTTTTTAGATCATTTCGTTGGACTCCAACGTTGCAAACTTCAGAGTCATTGAAGGAAGAAAAATAGTGTTTTTTTTACCACTTTTTTATAATAGAAAAATCGAATCGCTGTTAGATTTTTTGAAGCGAAAAAAAGGTCGAATTTAATTCCAATTGTTGGAAAGTCTTCTGACACTTTTTCGGACGAAGCTTTTGTTCGATAAATTATTTAAAAAATTATTAAAATTATAGCTACCAATGTTTCGGTTTCGTACCTTCGTGGTTTTGGTCGAAGTATCTCGTGGCCAGAATCAGAAATGCAAACGCTCAAGCTCAATGGTCCTCCGTAATGTTCGGAGGGTGTTACAGGCTGATGAACAACTATTTGCTCCTGAGGAGCAGATATTTCAACGGGAACCGAAGTACTATTATTACCACCGAGGAACAGCGCGGGTTGTTGCTGCTGCTGTTGTTGTTGTTGCTGCTGCTGCTGCTGCTGCTGTCCACAGCCGTCCATTATCGGACGTTCCAAATTCATCATGATCGCGTCCGATCCACGGATTTCCTTCAGTCGAAAACCTATGAAAAAATTTATATTTGAATAAATATTTATTATAAACTAAACAAATATATTTATTATGTACATAAAAATATTCCATTCAATTATTCCCTATTCGTAAAAAAGCGAATAATTGAACGTTTGCTTTTATTGTGTACCGAAAATATCAATATTTTCGCTATTTGAAGTATCGTGTAAAAATTTATTTAAAAAAATATATTTTTATACGGCATTTAAATTTTTTTCAATTAAAAATTGTACCACAACGAATCAAATTAGCCTCATTTTCGAATTTAGTACATATTTTCGCATGTATTTCCAAATAATTCAGTGTCATTTGAAATACAACAATTTTGGTCGCACAAATTTTCATGGACAATGCCTAAAATCATGAACGCGTCAATGAGCTATAATCAATAGTTTCATCGGCAGTATGACAACTCTATTCTTAAATGACTTTATCGCGAAAATCTCTATTCCGAGACATCTCTATTCTGAATAACTCTGTGGCAATTAAACTCTATTCGTAAAAAACTCTATTCTTAAATATCTATATGCCAAATTATCTCTATTCCAAGATATCTCTATGCTTAAATTTCTCTATTCGTAAATATGTTTTGTCCCAAACATCTTTATTCTTATATATCTTTATTCATAAATATGGTCGAAGACAACTCTATTCCAAGACATCTCTATGTTTGTTAAAAATCATAATATAGTACAGCTTGATTGTCAATTATTTTTGACAAACATAGAGATGGCTTGGAATAGAGTCATTTTCGACGATATTTACGAACAGAGATATTTACAGCACCAACGTGGGTCATTTGTGTCCAGGCCCATTTGACATTCTGCGAGTCCTGTTAAACTTGTCACCCCACCTTAATCGGTACCCACCGTAAAAAAAGTTTGATTCGAAAGGAAACTTTCCGCGAAAGGTCCCGTTCCAGCGTACATATCCCTCAGAGTACCGAGCGATTGAAATCGCGAAAGGACAAGAATGACCCACGTTGAAGTCGTACGTAAGTCTTTTATTGAGCGATAATTTGAATAAATTATCAATAATTGTTATGATGATTTTATTAAATGACTAGCGAATATTTCCGTTGCTCAACACATATTTTTGGTCCGATAATGAATAAAAAAACTGGAAAAAAAATTATCAAAAATTTAAATATTCTTGGTAAGCGCAACGTTCGTTGTTTTTTCGCCGAATGATCGACTTCTCCCTCGCACCCTTTGACCAAAGGCCGTGCTATAAATTTCGCCGAATTGACTCTACGCTTGGCCAGCGTCCCCCCTCCTCTATGGCCCCGCTTGTGTTTTCATATTTTTCCGCGAATACTGGACAACGATACCCGTGCAATTTTTCTTCACCTCATTCTTATTCGGTATTTCGACTGTGCATGTTCTATATTATCTCGTACAAATTGAACGACTGTTATCGACGTAATATCGATGATATAGTATTTTTAATTCCGAAAAATCCAGTTTTTTTATTTCGTAAAATTTCAATTTTTCATCATCGAAAATAATGTGTCCGGTAATATTTGACTGATATGACTTATTTTTTTTTTGTATTTCTGCATTCTTTAGCTTTAATCAGCTTTTTTTTATATTTTTTTCCGACCTCTGGTTCGGTAGTTGGAATTTTTTCCACCGCTGCATGCATCATGCGTTTAATTGTTCGTATTTATACATATTACACATATTTAGACGATTTATTTGGGAAATATCTAAGTGTAACGCTTTATTATATGGATCAAACTGGCTTCGTGAATTTTTTGAGAATTTTTCTATCACGCTATCTGGCCGAAAACGGCGCTGGACACGAATGACCCACGTTGGTGCCGTATAAGGGTGCCAAAAAAAGGTTGATGCCGTAAGGGTTAAGAATAGAGATGTCTCGGATAAGATATATTTACGAATAGAGATATTTAAGCATAAAGATATCTTGGAATAGAGATTATTTGGCATAGAGATATTTAAGAATAGTTTTTTTACGAATAGAGTTTAATTAGCCACAGAGTTATTCAAAATAGAGATATTGAAGAATAGAGATGTCTCGGAATAGAGACTTTCACCATAGATTTATTTAAGAATACAAAAATAAAGAATAGAGTTGCCAGTTTCATAAACGCACCAAATCTTTAGCAAATATTATGAATACAGAATATTTTTCGCAGTGTTGCTGCAATGAGTGAGAAAAACAATGATGGCTAAGATTTAACAAGTGAAATAAAATTCTTTGCTATTGTGCGAGTACACACGCAAATGAGTATATTCCGCGAGAGCGCAAATGAAAGTAAACGGGAAGTAAAGAGCATATAAACACACACACACATTTATGAATATATTTTATGTGTTTAAATATATACGTATATATACATTTGACAGTAAGTCTGCAAGTTTATTTCCCACGAGTGCACAAATATTTGTACTACAGAAATGACTATTTTACTTCGCAACAGGTAGAGAATAGACTCTCAACGAGAAATTCAAGCTCACAGATACACCGGAGAATATGATTCGAAGAAAGTTTTTTTTATCGCACCGTCGTGTGTACGAAGTTACTTTCTTTTCGCCCGAGCCACCGAAGGTCATTAACGCGAGATGTCCCGGTGTAGTTTGTTATAATTACAGGGAGATAATTAAAACTCGCTCTCAAGCCCATTCGGATATTGTACGTATTTCATCGTTCACTGACGTTCAATGGCGCGCACATATTCGCATTAATTGAGAACAAAATTAAGTGAGATTTCCGTTTACAGTCGTGGCAAAAAGTTTTTATCGATTGATTTTTGTTCTTTATTTTTTCAGTTTTTCGATTATTCTTGAGATTTTTTAAACATTTGCTGTTTTCCCAATGTTGTTCGTTTTTTCTTCTGATTTGTATGTATTTTTATCCTTTTATAATTTCCTTCCACGCTTTTCCCTCATTTTCTTGCATAGTTTCGATTAATCTTTCACTTTTATTTTACTTTTTCATTCGCTTCTTATTTTTCTTTCTCTATATGCACGAAGATCGTACTCACGAGTTAGAAGAGAATGGCCGCGACCTCCTGGATTCTATAACCCGGCGTAGGAGAAGAAAAAAGCACTTAACTCGCTCGTACAATAGAATTATATCTTCTGATAATCGCACAGAAGGAGAAAGACGAGAAACCTTTTAACGTCACGAATCTCAAGAAAGCAATATTCGCCAATTATAATACTCTTTTCGTTATTTTTTTATAAAGTTATACCGTCCCGCTGGCGACAAATTTAAGGCTGTACGAAAATGGGTTAATTTTTGTTTTTCGTGTCTTCGTGAAAGAACCGCAAGTCAAATAAAATAAAAAAAAAAAAAAATTCAACACTCGTAGCAATCAAGCAATTGAAAAATAAAGAAAAAGAACTCTTTTCGTCGCGTTTTAACGATATAAGTTTCAATACCATGAAACGTAATACTTCGTCTTTCTCGTTTATATTGAGAATTAAAAGCCCGCGGGGCAAGAATTCCATAATACTCTCATTCGTGGATCGTTTGTACTACGATATGTGGAACACGGTGTTCAATCATACTTATTGAATCATAAAGATCGATGGGTTGTAAGATCATTATTAATTTTTCATCGATCTCTCGGTGTCCATTACGTGGGAATTACATAATAACGTCGATACATGATCGAGAAATACTTCCGTATTGTAGTATGTTATAATATTACAGGCCCGTGTATGCATGTATACAAAAGAGATTATATTATTATCAAAAGACTCGGTAGAGTCTCGTACACATATACACAGCATTAAATGGAATATACAAAAGCAAGCCTCTGAGAATATGTTTGTAGGTAAATTACACTAGTACGAGATACGAGAGTACGAGGGAGCCCAGCGGTCCGTATTTTATATTTGTGTCTATATAAATGTATATAAATATATGCGTATAAGTGAGGTTTACTACGTGTGTCGTTATGGCTTTACAGGTATTGCATCGTCTCGTACACAAGCGTCCTCTTCTCGCAGTCACTGCATTCCAAGGGCTACCCAAACTAAATCCTATATCTCTGCTGTATATGCATCAATACACTTAAATATATATATATATATTAAGGTGGTTTTTATAATTTTTTTTACGAATTCGCACCACAGATCGACCCCAAACCAATAAAAAAGGTCCTGAAAAAGGTTTACTCTTTGAGTTTACGGGAAACGATACCGGAAAGCACGAGATGATAAAAAAAAAACCATTTTATGTTGCAGCAATGTTTTTTCAACTAATAAGTGGTCCGGCTGCTTGAATATCGTCATAGTTTTCCAAGATTATTGGAATCATTGACTGAAAATGTTAGAATTTGAGGATTTATTGATAACACTTGATTAAGGGGTGGAATTTCAAAGGTAAAATAATTAGAAAAATAGATACAAAAAAAAGAACTATAGATTAATGTTATTACAGTTAATAAATGTAATCTTCTTAATTATTTATAACAGTTTATTTTTTAGCACTGGGGTTTTTTTTTCATTATTCTCTCATGACCCGAAGTAGAAATTGCTTCTGGTTTTCTTTTCTTGTGAGAATATAATTGTAGTCTTTTATAAGACGAACCGCTATTGCTGCATTATCGTTGACTACTTTCAAATCTTCAACGATTCTTGACTACTCTTAGAAATTTATATCTCCGCAGCACATGGGAGGGTCGATTATCGAAAAGTTTCTATTAATATTGAATCTTTTGAAAGAATTCAGTGACTGCGCAGTTATAAAATGGTCAATTTAGAGCAGAGAATAGCAGAGCCCAAAATTGACGTGCAATGTTTGATTTCGAAATTGGACAATCATTTTCTGATACCAAGAAACTAAATCTCTTCGAGATTATTTTTAATAGATAAAAATTTTAAAGATAAAATTAAATTTTTTAAAAATTATTTTTAAAGATAAAAATAATGAATGAAAAAAATATTTTTCGTTGTGCTCCAATGATACAGACTCCAATGTCATTCAATTAACAGTGTTCTGATTTTTTAACTTTCGATACCACTTTAGAAGTATTTGATTATAGCTACTAGTCTCCAGCCGCCTGAAAACAATCAATTATTTCAAAAAAGATGCCAATTTTAAAAAGTGCATGAGCGGCTAGAGGCACACGAATGCCTATTTTAATACATTATTTCAATACTTATTCCGTTGTGATTCTAATAGTCACCTGCTATAAATTTTGCTGTAAGTATTTGAATAATCTATATTAATGATAACTGGCAGTACTCCAAGCAAAGTGGGAAGGGTTTGGAGCGTTTTCAAGATAAGTGAGAAAAGCAGCGAACAAAAATATAGCAAACACGAATTAAATAAGAATAAAAATAAGAAAAAAAAAAGAAGATCGTGTTAGCCGGCATCCTTTTCCATAAGTTTCGAGAAGAGCACACCTTTTTCAGGATTTTTTTTATGGATTTGAAGTCGATCTGTGGTGAAAATTCATTAAAAAAAAATATTCAACCCATTATATAAGGATCATACCTTACATATTCATACAAATAGAGGGTGCCCCAGATTAAATGGTTTGTATTATAAACTAAACTTCGTGTCAAGAAGTTTCATACCGTTGTTTGATCGTTTTTGTTCCTCTGATAAGTTGTCAACGCTAGAACTACGGCATCCACTGAGAAAGCTTTGTTTTCCCCTTAAAAATCCATAAAATTGACACGTCTCCGTAAATCTACTGTTCATTATTCAAACTATCAAATTCAAGCAGTTTTACAGCGTACAAAGTTAAAGCGGTTAGAGATCGAGCAAATATACATACGACTAATTTTGTCAAACATGAAATTTCCTGTAAAAACGTCATCGGCAGCGCTCCTTTATTTTTCGGTAGTTCAGCCTTGAAAGCGGCTTGAATAACGATCTCGTTTTCAAGCATTACGCGTAATCCTACCGTTTTTATCACTTTTTGTCTACCCACTTCAGGATTAAGCTACTGAAAATGAAAAATCGTTGTGAATGCCTTTTTGTAGCAAATTTCATACTCTACAAAACTGGTCCTATGCATTTTTGCTCTATCTCTAACCGGTTCGATAGTGCGTGCGGTACAAGTCCGTGTATTCGTCAACGTCAGTAATTAATCATCAAAATTTAAAAATCCACAGACGTTTTTTTGCAGTCAAAAATCAGACCTCAAATGAAGTTTCCATTGTTGATCATTCAAGCTGGACAACCTGTGTGTTTGTATATAAATATTCTTTCGTTGGTTTCGTGCACGTGCGTGTGTTAAAACAGAAGTCCTTCCTCCGGAGGCTTTCTCTGGCCGCGAGAGCTCAGTGTTCAAGCAATCGAGCAACCACAACCTCATACGTGTTTACTGTACGTGGTTACGTATTCTTTCTAGTCCCCCAATAACCTTCCGACGTCCCGCTTTCGTACAAATGCCACATATACAAAGAGCCATCGATATTTCCTCCGTCCACCGTTTATGAATTCGTTCAGCATCCGCAGTAATGTCATTTCTTTTTAACATTCCGTTCCAATTATCTTCACTCAATCATTTCTCAAATGAGAAAATTACGCTGCGTGTAACGTATTTCTCAGTCATAAATCTTTTTTTCGTCTACTTGGATCATTAGGCAATGTGTAGTTTTTTCTTTCTTTGGGAACCGGTGAACAAATCGTACAGCTTAAACGAACGATTTTATTTTCCACCAATTTTTTTCTTTGTTTTTTTTTCGATTGATTTTTGTAAGGCTTTTGTTGTTGTTAAAAACAATTAAATAGAATAATAATAATAATAGGAGTAATAAAAGTGCTCTAGGACCTTTTTCGTTTGAGTACGTGACATTGGGGACACTCTTCGAGAGTTTGGCAGTTCTTTCTTCAACCCCGTTTCCGTTTCGGTGTGTATAGTTGCCCGTCGAGCTACGAAACATTCCATATCACGTATACATAGATATATTTATACACACACACACACACACACACACATATTGAGTACGTCCATTTCTGTATATACACAGATATATATGTATATATATAATGGACGTACGCGACAACCGGTTGCACCGCTGACAATTATTCGAGGGCTTCGAAAACCTGACCATAAAAATGTTGGATCGATGGCATCTCGATCGCGCATCGGGCACCCCTTTTGTTCATTCACACAAATATACACTCTTTTTACCTCACGCATCCTTCAAATACATACTATATATAAATGTACCTATAAATATACACGTGTGTACAAGGACATTAAACTTTTTAGGTGGCAGAATTATATATGTTTGACGAAATAGCGGTTAGTATGCCGTTCTGATTAAGTTATATCGTTAAAGAGTATGTATACACATATATTTGTAGTAGATATGTATCGGTATGCGATCTTTCCCCCCCCCCCCCCGTTATTTTTCGTTGAGATCGGCACGGTCCTCTCGTAAGATCTCTCATTAATATTTATATATCGAAGCCGCGATGTTGAATTGTGCGATAGAGGATCTTCGGTTGATCGACGTTTCGGAGAACGAGAATAATGAATATCTCGATGATCGCATTGTTGATTGAGCTAGTGATTTTATTCGTTTTTTTTTATTGCTCGATACACGAGTTCGTTCTGGATCAATGGAACTCTTGATCGGCATGTACACACATATTCGTCAAACCGACGTGTTGTTTTCGATTCTTTGAGTCAATCTCTTTTGAGCAAAGCTGTTATGTTCTGAAGAAAACATTGAGTTTTTTGTCATGTCACGCACGATTCGTAATACAATTTGAAAGTGCATTTTTTAGTTCCTGAATTTATACACTAATAAATCATATTCATGGCGCGATGATGATGTACATATGAATTTTGAAAAAAACTTACCAATCGCGGAGAAAAATTGGCATTGGATTCACGATACGGCGCACTAACGCATTATCATTACGAAGCAACGTATGCCCAAAGATCAAACAAACGAAAACTTAATTTTTGGGTCGTTTAAAACATATCCCTCAGTGGGTAGCGTCCGATGAAAAGTTGATCGATGCAAAACAACGATTTCGCGGCAATTGTTGCGTACCCCGAATCTCGCGATATGAACGCATTTTTTTTTGAAAATTCGTAAAAAAATCGAGATATCACTCATGTTCACTGAAATTTCTCACGAAACACTCGAGTCCCGATAATTCTATTTTTATTTTCATGGCACACACGCTATATAATTTTATTTTTATATTATTATACACGCGCACTAAATACAAGGTAAAAGAAACGAAGGGTGCAAACTAAAGTGACAATAATAAACACTAAAAAAAAAAAAATTTAACCAGAGGTTTGAAGCTGCCGACAGACAGCCGAACGAATTCGCAGTCTCCTCACAAATCACACTGATCTTCCCTCGGTTAAATCACTAATTCGATCGTGTATATTGATACATATCTTTTGCCGTGGTCGCTGCCGAGACTGCGCCGCCGTCGTTGCTGTTTTTCGGCAGCTGTCAATTATTAAACTACGGAAAGCGCAGAAAGGGGTACAGTGGCTCCAGCCGCGCGGACAGAGCGTTTATTTCTCGCAGCATCTCTTTGGGGTCCAGCACCCGGCTGCGAATCGCATACAACGAACGTTGAATTAAAAATAAAAATGTTTTCCGAAAGATTGCAGATTTTATGGTACGCCATGCGTCATCTGACACAATTTGATCGAAGCCCACAAAATCGATATCGATAAATCTTTTTATCTCAGTGAGTAAAAACGAAAAAATTGATCGTGAAGTCCATCTGGTGATGCGCTTACGTACTAAAAATTCGGTTAATAAAGAAGACTCCTGTATTAAAGTGATATGGCACCTTCACACTACAGTGCTACATACAGTCGACTCTCCCGTTTGTCAACCCGTCGGGACCAAATAAGTTCCCTTGTGTCAAGTTCTCCTCCATCCCCACTTTTAAGACTGCTGACACCGCAGCGCATGCGCAACGCGCCAGGCGTCTGGAATCTTTCGAAAAATGTGTCAGAGTGGGGGGTGGGGAAGTTGACACATGGGAACAGACGGAGTGGACATATGCGAACAGTAGACACATGGGAACGTGACAAGTGAGGGAGTCGACTGTAGTACAGTGCTTACACATATGAGGACGTAGCACTCCTAGCGACGTTTTCACAAAGTAAAAATCTGGCTTCAACGTTAACACAGGACTTGTTCTTCTACGTAAGTCTGAGTTCTTTGTCTGGATGTCGCTCTAGCCATTTTGAGCGTCCAACGGTAGAATATAAACACGTCAAACGTCACGCGAACAGTAACAGTGGCGCGGGCAGTCTGCAACAATTTTATATCGTTGTTGGATTATTCGTGAATTACGAAGGAGGTGTGTACACCCCTAAAACCGATAGTTACTTTACGACCGAAAATTTATTCGTCAAACTAATTTACGGTTATATGTGTCGAAGGTTTTAGTAAACACGAAAATGGGTAAGTCTCTTTTGACATCGGGTGTGCGGCTTATTTTTTTGACCTACGTGTCTTCAAATAATGTCACGACTCGTTGGCAGGTTGCTCTCTCCATAAATACGAATGGTTTTTTTTACAAAAACCTAAAATTATATCGAAATTCTTATTTTATCATGTTACAGGTGGGTTGCTCAGTTACTTTCGGAATTTAATCGGTAATCGGGAAATGCGAATCCTCATTCTAGGTCTCGATGGTGCAGGAAAAACGACTATTTTATACAGGTACGAATTCAATTATTTTTACAACTTTCAATTTTTCGTCTTCGTTACGGATGTCTCGAAGTTATCTTTAAAATTGTACGAAGTTGATGAAAATACGTGAGATTGTTCAGCATTCTTCACTTACTGATAATAATTTTAATTTAATCGACTGGAATATTGTTAAATTATAACAATATTTATTTTCGCGATTTCACACGTATTGTTACGGTTAATCACAATCTTGACAGATAAAACAGTAGCAAAAACATTAAAGAAATTGTACCATTGATCTCAATTTTTTTTGGGCATCCAATATTCGCATTAAAAAATATGTACAAATTTTTGATGGTTTTTTTTATAGCATTCTGAAGAAATAAATTTACTGACCCAAATTCAGGTCATTTTCTACTCCAAGAAATACCAATATAATTTTCTAAAAGTGACAATAGGAGTTTCACTATTGTTCGATTTATTTACATGCAGATTTTTTTATTATGCGTAAATCAGTGATAGATATTTAAATATTTCAAATATAATGCCCCTTTGTTTAGGCTTATATCTCCCATGCATACTTGATATTTTATGTTGAAAAATTATACAAAAGAATTTATTTCCGAAATAACAATTGAATCATCAGGTTGCAGGTTGGCGAAGTTGTCACAACAATACCTACTATAGGATTTAACGTCGAACAAGTTACATACAAAAATCTCAAATTTCAAGTCTGGGATCTTGGTGGACAAACCAGCATACGGTAAGAAAGAAGAAAACTCAATTCTGGTATTGAAAATCATATTTTTATGGCCCGATTGAGGCGATTTACCAGTTGTTCAATCGGTAAAACATCCTGTTTTACATCTTCTCCGGCACAGTTGAATTTTGAAGAAAAAGTTACACGCCTTTCGTCTTCCATCAAAGAATTAGGTGTAACTTTTCTTTTTCTCGAAATATCAAACGACTGATACATGGACTTAAGACCAAAATATATTTTATTTTTTTGTTGTTTTACTTATTTATATTGAATATGTTAACAATTTATTGGATTATTTAACAATCGAATGTATTTAATAGTTGGACATATAATTTTGGATTTGGATGGACTCAAAATTTGTATTCATGAATTTGTTAACTTCCTAAAAAAATATTTCTTCATTTCAGTGTTTTTCCCTCAAGAAACTACATAGGATAGATATAAAGTTCCTTATTTCTGTCTCATTGCTTCGCACAAAATTTCATTTGTCATTTGAGCTTGTTTATGTAGTTATTGGGCGATTCAAAATTTTTTTAATCACTCGAAAAATTGTTATTTCAGTAAATTTTGAACATATTTCGAGGTTTGAATCTGTAAAAATCCTTTTTTGAGTAATAGATAAATATATACATTTTTTTAATTTCAGACCTTATTGGAGATGTTACTATTCCAATACGGACGCAATAATTTACGTGGTCGATTCAGCAGATAAGGATAGGATAGGGATATCGAAAGACGAATTATTGTACATGTTGAGGGTAAGCCAAAATAATCGACTTTCTATGAAAACAAAAGTTCTCTTAAAATCCTACAAAAACATTTATTTGAAATCACAATGTCGAACAAACGATTATACTGACGGATTATCGAAAATTCTTGTTACAAATTTTTTGAGAACACAATGTGGTCGATGACTTTATATTTCAAAAACGGACGTTGATAATTTTGTGAATACTAAATTAAAAAAGAAAAGAAGAATTTTCATTGCTCTACAATGATTTTAACGTTAATTTGAACCGTATGGAAACATTTACAGGAGGACGAGCTTCAAGGGGCGATTTTGGTAGTGCTGGCGAACAAACAAGACATGGCGGGTTGTCTGAGCGTTGCGGAGGTTCATCAAGCTCTTGGTCTGGATGCCCTGAAAAACAGAACGTTCCAAATATTTAAAACATCGGCGACGAAGGGCGAAGGCTTGGATCAAGCGATGGACTGGCTTTCGAACGCGTTGCAAAGTAGAAAATGATGAGAAGTTATTCAGTAAAAGCTCATCGGGTTCGTTAAGTTCGAGCTTTTTACGAGATAAGAACTATCCGACAAAATTGTCAGATTATTTCCGATCGAACGCTCGCCTCATAAAATAAACAAAAAACAAAACTACGACGCATGAGGATACACTCGGGCACAAAGTTCGCTCGGCTTTCGACAATTATTTATTATAACCGTAAAAAAAAAAAAAAGAGAGAAAAAATCAATTATGTTTCAATGGGTTACGTCGAGACTCGATAAAAAAAAAATCGCGTTACGCGACCGGGAATATCCTGCGACCTATTTTGTGTTACGCTACCACGAAGGGTTTTTTGAACGGAATAAACTTTCGATACTTCCATTCCCTCGCGTTCGATCATCTTAAACATTCGTATTTTGTACACTCGAAAAATTGTTCGAATTTTTTCATTACGTTTTTTCTCTTAATTACTCAATCAGTAAAAAACAAATAAAAAAGCATAATCCGGCGAGATAACGTCACGGAAATCAAACCACTTGGGTATGTGTTACTAGCGCAGTATGCAAATCGGGGACAGTGATTTATAATGTAGGATTAAAATTGTGTGGTTAAGCTGACAAGCCAAATGAGTGGAGAAATAGGAGTTTGTGAGTAATGTCGCGTCATTGGTGTACTCTAACGTAATCAAACATCTTATGACAACAACAACAAAAAAGTAGGTTTTGATATCCATTCTATCGACTGTATCGAAAATCCACAGAGGCACTATTTCATAATAAACGTTATTATTAAACGAAAACGTCTTGTATTGAGAATTAAAAAAAGACAAGCGTCTCGGCGCTCATGCAAAAGGGACCGATTAAAACGAATCTTCGGCAAAGTACACGAACAGCGCTCTCAAAACATTCATTTATTTCATTTGAAATAAAATTTATTACTCCGTTACTTATGTTAACTTTAAAGATAAAATCGACTCACCCGTTTGACGATTACTACCAGTCTGGAATTCCGAATCTCTCGATCCTTTTCGTTTGCGTATCCAGTTCCATTTGGACTTTTTTCCTCATATAGAAAATTGGGCAATCACGGCTGTGAAAATAAGATTTTAAAGTGAAGAAGGCTACCCTTCGACTTTTTAAGCACTTCTACAAAAAAGTCTTTTTTGTTAGTAAAAAGAAAACCTTTAATGTTTTGGTCAGTCAATTTTAACCGAAAATTGTATGCGGCGGAATTTCAACATTACGACTATCAAAAATTCGAAAAAAATCTACCATCTCCAAAACATTACAATGCGTTCAATAATGTTGAAAATATATAGTCAAGCTCTTTTAACAAAAAACTATTTAACGAGTAATAACCCAATTTTTTTACTCTGTCATATAAAACGGATTTATTGTTTATTCTATAGACTACTTTTATTTTGAATTCACCCTTTTGTGATGGATTATTTTAGTGTTTACCAATAGACAAACATTGAATTTTCAACATTCATTAATAGAAAGATTCAATATTTTACTTGATAAAATTCAGAGTCGTTGAACGAACAGTTTCATAAACACTATCCCTCAAAAATACAAGAGGAATTTAGCAAAAAAAAGTGAAAAATTCTGGAAAAGTTCGTCAGTATTCAAAAGATTCCCAAAATTCATATGCTGACCTGACGAAAAAAATGGGCTCTTTGTTGGACATACAATTCTTCATTTAACCATTGGATTGATAACTTTTTGACATTATTATTGAAAATTAAGGTTCAAAATGTTTGAAAGGTGGTTGAACTATTCAAGTTTTTTGTTGAACAACGATGGACTGAAATTTCGATCGGACAAATTTTCGGCTGGGATTTGTATGAGTAAAAGATCTTTGAAGCTCACCTCGTGCATAGAACTTCTTGATGAAGACTCCCCTGACATCTTTGGCACTCTGTCCACAATCTACAAAACTTTTCTTCCAATTTCCGGCCTGTGGCCAATTCTTTTTGATAAAACTCGACTTCTTTTGCTTCGCAGAACTTGCAGAGCGCCATTTTTTCGCGATCCGCCGATAGAACTGCACGACATCCAATGCAAGTTTCTTTTTTGCGTGTAAAAGCTGATAGAGCGCCGACCCTTGATGTAACTACGGTTTTTGTGCGCGTGTGTTCTCCCTTGAGCAAAAGAGATTCTGCTCTGTCGCCAAGAATCGGTTCAAAAATTCGAACGAGAGGTTTCGACAATTGATTCTCCAAATAATACGTCGTATCAATAGGGATATTATTCTCCAGAACGTAAATCGGATCTTCGGCTTTCATATAAGCGGGTGTGCCTTTGGTTGCACTTGTGAAAACGTATGGCACGCGGTCACCGAGTTTCGGCGCTGTACCGGCGTCTCGTTTTTTCATTTTTGCTGCCAATTCAACGTGAGCCTGTTTCGCTGTGTAATCCGTTTTCGTCAGTTCTTTCGTAACAACCAATTGCGATATGTCAATTTTATTGCAAAGCAAATCGCTGATTATTTGCTTAGCGTAGTTCAAAGCATCCTCCGGGTTCCTGTGAAACATTAATTTACGGAATTGTAATGAAATTTTTATCACTGAAATCCTGAGTTCAGATTTTTATTTGTAATACTCTAATTTGCAAAAATGTTGATTTTCTTTTAGCAAATTTGGCCGTTTCTTCGATATAAAGACAAAAAATCTTAATTAATTTCGGGTCCTAAATCTGCAATAAAAACGTGTCGATCACTAGGATGAAAAAAAAATGAAAACACACTCCGTTGCATTCCAACCAGGCAATCTTCAATCTCATTTTACGAGACTAAATTATTAAATGTAAATCAGAAGTGTTTCTGAATTTTTGATTTTTCAGTAATTTACATTTTTTACATCAGATTGACATTTTTTCTGATAACAGAAATAGCATTCAGCCTATTTTCCTATGAATACACCGTAATTTCTTACCTATCAATGAGTAATTTTTTCAGGCACGTATTCATCATATTTGCAACCAACGGACAATTGTCTCTGCGCACAGTTTCCAATCCCTTACAATCCATTTTGTCGTACTTGTCGGGCCTCGTGAAATAAAGTCCAGCATAACGTTTTTTGTTTATAAGGAGATAGGGAAAATAAACTTTCTCGAATTCCAGTTTTATCGGCTTAATGAATTTTGCCGTAACATATTCAGCAGCTTCCTTTCCAAGTTTCATCGCTTCTTCAATCTCTTTGACTCCGAAATTCACCATCACCGAATCTGTATCACCGTAAATTACAACAGCATCGTGCGCGTAACCATTTTCACATCTGTAGTGAGTTTCCACTTCCTGTTTCGTTTTTTCTATCATTTCTCGACCGTAAGCTGTGACGCTCTGTAAATTATTGAATATTAAAATTATAGGAATCGCCTATTAAATGATTTGTAATAAAGACTATTTTAAGAATTGTTTTTTTTTTTGTTTTTATACGCAAATGATGAGGAAAAAAATTATTTTGAGGACGTTTTTCGATGAATAATCATGAGTAATGAATCTATTGGTGAAAAATTCATAAAACTCAGCTTTATATGAAAAGAAAAACTTTTTATATGTAACGTCGTCCAATACTCACTCCAGATATTTCCAAACAAGGCAATTTTCCCTGTTGAGCACCAGTGAAACCGTAGACAGAATTTGCGGAGACTTTTAAGGCGTACTGTCTACCATCGAGAACCTTTTGTTTCAATGGATCAGTCTCGTTCTTCAATTCCGCCTTTGCCTTCTTTCTCGCTGACAACAAATTCTCCAATATTTCTGGTAAAATACCTTTGCACACGGAGCCTTTGGCGAAATATGAATTCGATGGAGTTACGGTGTATTGATCAGGCTGGAGATTATAGTGTTGAACCGCTTTTGAGCTGAGCAAGGACGTGTAACAGATATTGTGAGCCATTATAATACTCGGGTATAGAGAACTGAAATCCAACGTGGCGATGGGATCTTTGTAGAAACCTCGTTTAGGCTCAAGAACCGTTGCTCCATCAAATTGTTCGTCGCTACCTTGCCCTGTGTGCACCGGTATCAAATAATCCTTTTCTCTCGTCTGTCAATGAAAAAATTGGTGTCATTAAATAGATCAACTTTAGAAAACGAGCCTCATCTTATAAAATCATAGGATGTTCATTTTTTTTTTTTTTTTTGTAGTCTGAACTATTTACAATGTGAAAAATGGACTTTCTCTGTTTAAATAAAATGACATGCTAAAAAATCCGACTCGTCGATAATAAACGACGATTCGACCGATAAGAAATGACTTTGGGGAATAAATTGGCAGGATTCGACCTTAAATCACAGAGGACGTTAAATGTAAAAATTTGCGAAAAATCAACTTTTTTCTTCTGATTCTTTTCAACATTTGGTAAGTTAAATTTTAACCCTATCGCTCAAACGTACGAAAATCCATTGAGAAACTATTGTTAGGGGATTTTTTTCGAGCCTGGCTCGTATTTTTTGCGAATTAGCAGAAGATGTACGACTTTTTTCTACCAATCTCGTTTTTCTATTATTTATTATTATGGGAACAGGAGTAATCGAACCTTGCGCAAAAGTTGCGATACGACTTTAATCTGCTGACCACGAGTGAGCAAACTGGAAAGCGAGACTCCTGTGACTCTTGCCATTTCCATGTAGATAATAATGCACATAAGTTTGTCGAGCAATCGAAGCGGCAAATACGCATCTTTCAAACAATAAACTGCCAAACGACGACGAGTTTGGGCGTCTCCTTTTTGCAAATCGGCGATAATACTGTGATGAACGTCTTCTTTTTGTTCTTGAAGAAAGTGGTAACTCACGGCGTTCAGAGTATACGATCGTAGTTTGTAATCACGTACGAGAACCTAATACAAAAATCACAAGAATGTAACAAAAATAAATGAAAATCGCATTGATTTTTACGTTGTCGAAGATCAAAATTTACCAGTAGCAAATCGAATGGCACGCGTCCTTCGAAATTCACATATTTGTTCTCTCTACGTCCCATCTGTTTGCTCTGAAGAACGTGGTCCTTTATTACGGATTTTATGTTTCTGACTCTACCGAGAAAACTAAAGTCCTTAACGTGTAGATGATTAGCTCGGTTTATCAAATATGGAAAATCGAAATTGTTGATGTTGTATCCGGTGAAAATGTCGGGATCCAAATCGCGCACGAATTCAGCCCATTTCTGCAGAAAATACCAAATATCCATAACGATTAGTAATCGAAGACCGAAACTTGAATTTATTCATTGTGTTAGTGCCATTTTTTTGGCTAATTAATTTTTTTAAAATCATATTTATCTTAACCTGTAACATTAGTTGTTCAGTAACGAAGCTCATAACTTGACAACCAACAATCGGAGCGCAAGTGTCAAGAGTAAAAATATTTCGTATAAAAGGCTCCGGTTCGCCCTGTCTGATGACCATATTTGCAATTTGAATGACAGGATCGTGATTCGGTTCCGGAAAAATACCTGGGAAGAAAGTTGTTCACAATGTGTGAATAAATAAACATACAACCGAAATTCCGAGTATCGACAGAAATATTTTCTTACCTTTTCGACCAGCGCATTCGATATCGAAACTGAGAATTCTGAACGGTGCAACTTTGGACCATTCGCCCTCAGGTGCATGTGCAATAAAAGCGTCCCAAGCTACGTCCACTTCGATTTGACATCGGGTCATCGCTTGTGTGTGAAATCGCCAACTGTTGGCCGGCAACTCGATCCATGTACAACCAAGAACATTAGTGTCAACCATAAACCTGAAATACAGAAAAGAAATACATTACTTCAAAGTATTCCAAAGAGATGTCATTTTTTGTCGTTTTAATAATAAAAATGTCAAATAAATTCTACACAAACCGAATATCGAAATCAATGTTGCTCTCGAAAGTTCGATAATCGTGATAAAAAGCTGGATAGATGTTTTCCGACTCGATCAGTCTTTTCGAGGGTGCGACAAGCTTTTGTAGCGCAACCGTTATCCGCAGAAACGGCGATTTTTCAGTTCCTGCGTATCCATAAACAGTTTGCTTGTATACGAGTTCAACTGCCAAAACAGCCTCTTGTACATTATCGGGATTGGACCTCATATCCTTTTTTACAGCGGTATTAAGGGCTTCCTGAAAATGTATTAAATTAATAATTTTCAGCTATTTAATTTTACAATTTAATTTATTTTATACAATTTATTTCGTTTAGGTTTTACCTTGAAAGGTTTGCAATGTTCGTTAGTAAATTTTGGCGGTGCAGTTACGAAGAAATACGGACAAAAACCGTGCACGTGACAACAGACGGAATTACCTTCCCAAGTAACTCCAAACATTCTCATTACTGGTACTGGTGCTACTTTACTACCTGGCATTCCTGGTAAGGGGGCACCTGCAATATTGAACAATGTTTTAAAAAATTCTCTCTTTTTTATTGATTCTTGTCTCAAAATAAGTTTCGTTTGAAGAAAAAATTAATTTGTTCTGGAAAACATTTTCAATGTTATTGCAATATTAATTTTGTCAATCTAATTAATGCATTCCTTTGAAATTATTTTTCGAAATCTTTTGTTCCCTTGTTTTTTTAGCTCTTATTTTTACTGATTTTTGGGTGGGAATCAATTTCATTTTGAAAAAAATCATGAAATATTATACTGAAAAAACAACACATTGATCGCGACACTAATCCTGTCGAGTTCAATAATTAATACCACCGAAATTTCGTTAAAAAATCTTCTGTAGTATTTCACTTATTAAATCTAAAAATAAGGTTTTTGGTAATTGAAAAAAAAAAAAAATTACTTTTTCGATCATTTTCCTACTAACTTATGATCAAAATTTATATTTACCGACGTAATGGTCAACTTCAATCTGTTGGAAAGTAAGAGAATTTTTGTTCGGATTCAACGAAGGTGGTGCCGGTCGACTCCATTTTCCACAAGTGGTTTGAGATTCGGGTCCCTAAATGTAAGAAAAACTATTATAAATAATGTACGATTGTTCTCAACCCCAGAGTGACTAGTAATAGTGGAACATTATTAAGTGATGCTAAAAAAAATGATACATTATTACATTAAACGCTTTACAAATGGGATGATTGTACAATGCGAGTCTCTACAAAGTTATAGTAATTTTTAACAAATAAAAAAAAATACAAAAAACAATCAAGCATTGCCTGCAAAAAAAGATCAAGAATTAAATTGCATATGGAATAGAAATGGTGCCAGGATAACATTCAGTGTAGCGCCACAGTTAATATTTTGGAATAAAACGTTAAGTAATTTTGCAGTGTATACAAATGGAATTGGATGAAAAACTCACTTTGTGGATAGGATAATAATGTGAGTTTATAGCAATTTTTGTCAAATAACAAAATTCAAAAAAAGTCAAGCATGGTCTTCAAGAGAAAATAGAAATCAAACTCCATTTGTATCCTGGGATATCGCAATGGTGCTAGGATAAAAATGTTGATGGTGCCGCATTGAATATTTTAAAATAAAATAATTCAGCAATTTTACAGTGTGATCGAATGGAATTGCAATGAAAAAAAAAACAATGATTAGTTTGCTTGTGAATAAAATATAGTTATATAGCTCTAGATGACAACTACGAGCTAATAAATTTTTGTGGCCGTTTGAACACTTATTAACTCACTAGAACAGGTTTGACACTAATTATTTGACGACTCGTAGAAGGCTGAAAGAGAATAAGATTTATAGTCTTTTTCGGACTCGTCCTTTCGAAATATTTTAAAAAGACTTGAGGATACAAAAGTCATTGAAAATAAAGTATTGAGAGAAGAGGATGAAATTTTTCAAAATGCCGTCACTAACTGACCTCTTCGGTAATATGAGTTACATTGTTGAAATCATCATCATCATAATCCATATCCGCAAGTTCGGCTTCGAACGTTCCTCCAAAATCATCGTCATCGTCGCTAAAAAACACATATTTTAGTGTAAAAAACGTTAGATAGTTCTAGAGGTTAAACTCAGCTCGAGTTACGACGTAATGAAATACCATTCGACTTACGCGAATTTAGCCTTTTTGGCCGGAGCCGGTGAAGCCCCAAAACTTCCTTTATTCATTTTGATGAACGACCGAACTTATTCCATCAATTATTATCAAAATTTCATGAATTTTTAATTATGGCACGTACTCCGTTTTTATCTTAAAATCTCAACTTCATACAAATTACTTTGTGTGGACGGTCATGGCGGGAAAATTTTTGTTTATCGCGATTATTGCGCTACGACGGTGATTTACGGATTGTTTTGTAGGCGGGAGTTTCAAAGAAATAAATTGACAACTGCAGTTTTCCGAAAAGCTTTTTTTGTAATGGATAAAAAAGGAGTTCAGGTGTGTTTATTGAAAGAAATGTGGGGGAATTAATAATACTTTTTTCTGCAAGTATTCACTTTAATTAAATAAAATATTGCATGAATACATCGATATTAAAATAAGAATAAATAACATCTTGATCGAGTGACGAGTCTTGATTGACGAGTTGCAAGGCATTCCTCTTGTGTTGGTACATGCACAAACTTCTGTTGTGTACGCGTTTGCCTAACAAAATTTATATTTTTTTATAACAATAATTGAAAAATCACATTGAAAGATCGAAAATCAGAAAAGTTTATGTTTCATGAATACGTTTCGTATAAAACACTATTAGCACATCGGGAAAAATGTCCAAAATTGGGAAACAGCCATTTTGTCACACTAGTCTAAAAAATAGCTATACTTTCAAAAATCATAGTAACTTTAAAATACTTAATATTAAATCAAATATTAACTAGTATAAAATAATTCAATAATTTTACCACTTGAGTGAAACAGCCGGATGTCACCGCAGTTGTGTTGTCCTCAATCATTTTTCCACAAAAATGCGAAACAGATTGTACTAAAACCATTAAAAAGAAAAAAACAAAATAAAATAAACAAAACAATGAGTTTAACTTAAATTTTTCATTAGTTATCAACGCGCCTGTTTACCCGCATTGTTGAAAGCGTAAGTGTATTTGATACATGTGAATCCATTTTCAAGGGGACACGATATAGCGGTTTGATTTTCATTATACCACATCCATGTTGTATTAGGTAGAGTTCCATCGACTGAGTCAAAATAATCGAATTAGTAAATTAATATTTCCGCTGAAAAAATTCAATAAAAACAACAAAAAACAAAAAGAAAATACGTGTGATAACGAATGGTGTGTTGCACGGCCGAGATTCGAAGGTTGAGCAATTGGCAGTCTCAGGGTTGTCAGGTCCCATGTGTCCTATCCACGTGAAGTGAAAACAGTACGGAAAAGCGGGATCTCTTTCCCCAACTCCTAAAATTCCCGGAGAAAAATGACAATTTTCCACACAATATAATAACAAAAGTATCGATAAAAGATACACAAAAAAATTCGTACCCGAAGCGGAACGCGTTATTCCGCAAATAAAGAGAATCAAGAACACGAGCATCATCTCCGTTCGGCGAACAATTATCCATAATACTGTGACGATATCTCTGGCTATCTGATAGTCGACCACGAAAGACTCATCGATATATAAAAAAAAAAGCGCGATAAGTTTTATCGGTGTCGTATCAATCGCTCGATTTATCGATACTGCCCATCCTTTAGGTATGACTGCCTCTGATACGTCTCGTAAAATCCACCCCGATTCATTATTAAATCTAACTCTTTTTGCTTAAAATATGCATATTTATTCCTATCAAGAGTCGCGGTAGCGGCTCAACGCCAAGTATTAAAAAAAAAAAAAAAAAAAAGCCAGCGCGAGCCCTGCCGCACTCTTATATACTCGAATATGACGGTTTTCGGGCATTTCTTTTTTTTATTCAATTACAACTCGTAAAAATTAACACATGATTCGTTTTATAAAAGGATGAAATAGATCTATGGAGAAACAGTACAAACACTAACGTTCAAATGAAAACGAAGATTTTTTTTTTCCAATATCATTTGGATATTAAAAAGTAAATTTAGAGTCTATACTACGAGACTAAATTGTAATTAAGCGATTGGTATAAATATATATTATGTATTTATATGATTTTATGTATATGAATTTTTGTTCGTTCTCAAAGAGAGCTCGTGAGAAATAATGAAATATGGCTTAAAATTCATCGTGCCTCGCCAATGCTTCGCCAAAATCGGTAGCTTGGGACCCGACGAAAATGTCGTATTTCTCGAGAATCTCATCCTTGGTTAACTTTTGATCAGCGTCACCGTCCGCCTCGTATATCAAGTGACGAGCCTCCGCTTCAGCGTGATCAAAATCAGCTGGTATTATCCAGTTCTTTACCTGTAGAAAATATCGCGAAATAAAATTTAATTTGAAGAAGATTTAAGTGTTTCATGAATTTCAGAGTAAACTAAAAATAAAATAAAATTCGTAGTAAAATTGAATTACCTCTTCAGGGTCCAAGAAACCGTCCTTGTTCTTGTCTCTGTAGGATGAAAATTGTTCCTTCTCGTTCTTTACCCAATCTGGTTCTTCCTCGTCGTCATTACCTCTGTACAAATCGCCTGTAATTTTTAAGATTGTTCATTTCAACTGTTACAGTCTGTTAATTTCTTGCTTCGTAATTGTGAAAACCAAGTATTTTTAATTAACAATATTTTTTCATTTGCTTCTCAAGTTTCAAATCATACCGTCCAAAAAATCAATCCACAAACGTCTTACTCCGAAATTTTCAAAGTTCTGAAACTCTTTACAATCTTTATTCAATCGAACCGATTGACTAATTGATCTAATGCTAAAAATTTTGAAAGACTGTTTTTATTTCAGTTAATTACTAAATCGATTTTTATATCAAATTTATGATTACTCAATCGTTAGCGATTTTTTTTTTTCATCATTTTTCAAATAATTGTGAATATTTAATTCAGCTACACAGAAACAAATCCAAATACATTACCAATATATTCGGCCAAAGAAACTTTTCCGTCTCCGTCCTTGTCGATATCCTCCATAGTTTCAAGAACAACGACGTCCCTCATATGCTCAGTTTCTTCCGGATGGAGGAAAGCAGTAAATTCTTCTTTGGTCAGAGCATCGTCGCCGTCCTCATCAGCGACCGACCACCGTCTACGGTCGCGTTTCAGCATAGTCGCGTAAGAGAAATTTTCGTCCTCCGGATTGTCCGTATTTTCGGTATCGTTGGTGTCCATAAATCCGTAAACCATGGATTTATACGTGGACCAGGCTAATTTATCCTCGCCTTCCTGCTTGTGAGAAGTCCATTGACGATCGACATCGTCACGGATGTATCTTTGATGGGTATATTTGATCCAATTTTTGAGCTCTTCTTGCGTAACAAAACTGTCATTATCTTTATCTATTTTGTCAACAATCATGCCTAGTCTTCTGGTGCTTTCCTCCGGTGTAAGTTGGTCAAACGTCCTTGCATCTTCACCAAGAAACGCTTCATGGTCATATTCAGGATTGTGCTCGGAATTTATGAAATGTTCTTGAGCGCTCAACTCCTTAAAGAGGATTTTTTATTACAAAAAATGATAATTATTTTTAAAAAATGAGTAATAATAATGAAAATACTAAAAAATTTGGCAAACATTTGTACGATTAATTTTTTTTTCTATAGCTTAATTATAATTGGTTATATGTATGCAATAGTAAGAAAAATTTTCGTGAAAGAGTTGTACAGATAAAGAAAGGTCAGCGTCCATCATCGTGTTTATCCTCTGATTTTCTTAATATAATATAAACAAGAATCGATTTCAGAGAGGTTATAAAAAGTTAAATCTACAGGAAGCATAAAAAAATGACTGTACATCGAGATAAAACGTTAAACGTCAAAATTATGGGTATCATCCACTAAGGGGCAGCTTTGTTCATCTATCAACAAAAGTGACATTGTTAAACCTTGTCATATATCCTATTTTTGGCCTCGTCCTCGGGTTTTGGTATGGCTCCGGCAACGACGAGCCCGCCGACGAAGAGGCATGTGACAATCGTCGAACCCAACATTTCATACAAGCTCGTCGATATTTCGATCGTGACCGAAAATAAAGTAAAAAAAAAAAAAAAAAAAAAAACAGGGGTCACCGACTCGAACTTTGCGGACGAACGATAATTCCTCGACACGCACTGTTGTACGATATATTCACGGGTTAATAATTTTCTTATTAAATAAAATAAACGAAAAAAATAAATAAAAACAAAATTCGCGATCGAAAACAAGAAATTATTAATTGCGATAGAAAATATAACGAGACTCTGTGAGAAGCTCAGCAATAGAAACACGAAGCAGCCGAAGCCTCCACATCATCAAAAAGCCGCTCTTGGGCTCTTCGCCGCCGGAGAGTTGCCGCCACTCCCCCACTACTCAACGTTTTATTATCCCTAAAAACATATATGTATATGGGGCATTCCACGCCAGATCGGCCACTTTTGAAATACGCATTTTTTATCGTGTTGATTTTTTTTCTCTAACAGAGCTCATTGAAAGGAACTCGTCTGATTTTTTTTCAAATTTTTATCTTAACACGTTCATCGGAAACGAATATTTGAAAAATTTTCCGCTATTTTTCTTCAAAAATATCAATAACTCTCTCAAAAATGCAGTAAATCAAATGGATGAGGGGTCAAAATTTTGGTTTTAAAACGTACTTTCGTATGAGAGTATGTAAAAATTCATCGAAATATTACGTGCAACAATTTTTCAGACTCTAACCAAGAAATATTATTTTCCACAGTATTATGGCCCTTTTCGATTTTGCTCTTGATCTTTTATCAAAAACTATCATTTTTTTAATAACTTTTAAGCCTTGTTTGATGATGAGGAAATCATTCGTTGTATTTTTTATAATTAAATTGTAGATTTTTTTACTATTAATCATGCACAAATCCCTGAAAAATCATACAAACCGAATGGTTAAGAGAGGCAAATTTTTCGTTTTGACAGGTGCCTTCGTTTAAAAATATGTCAACAATTATTTAAAGATTACATAAATCAATTTTTTTAATTATAAGCAAGAAAGTTTTTTTCCCGCAATGTTGTCCCTTTTGATTTTGCTGTTAAATTTTTATAGGAAACTATTATTCATTTAATGCATTTTAAGACTAGTATGATCGTGGGAAAATATTAGTCCAATCAACAACAAAAATCATTAATAAAATCAACAATTTGAAAAATAGAACTAACTATTTTCTCACGTTCGTACTTAGCTTAAAATTCATTAAATGAATCATGCTTTCGTGCAAACATTAAAGAAATAAATTAATTCGTACAAGCGCTATGAAAAAAGATTTTATTTTAAGATTGGAAAAACTAGGTGATGTAAACTTCGAATAAATTTTCACATATTTTTAAACAAAAGTACATTTCAAAACAAAAATTTTAACCCCCCTAGACGATTTGCTTTGTTCGATTTTTCAGGGAGTTACAGATAATTGATTGTAAAAAAAATCAATAACTTAATTATAAAAATATACAACGGACGATTTCCCCACGATCACACTAGGCTTAAAATTCCTCAAAAAAAGAATAGTTTTTTATAAAAAAAATAACAGCAATATCGAAGGGAGCTAATAGCTATGTGGGAAAAAACATTTTATGCTTAGAATTGAAAAAATTGGTTCGTGTAATGTTTTGATAATTTTCTACATGTTTTTAAAAGAAAGCACGTTTTGAAACTAAAATTTTGACCCCTCATCCATTCGGTTTACCGCATTTTTGAGAGTTATTGATATTTGAAGAAAAAAAAACGGAAAATTTTTCAAAAATTCGTTTCCGACGAACGTGTTGAGATAAAAATTTGAAAAAAATCAGACGAGTTCCTTTCAATGAGCTCTATTATAGAAAAAGGAAATCAAAATAATAGAAAATGCGAATTTTAAAAGTGGCCGATTTAGCGTGGAATGCCCCATATGCATTCGTTTTTATTCCGTATTACTCAAATCATATGTATACATGGCTATTTTAAACACACTTTACATTACACGTGTCTCGTGTAGTTTCGCGTTGAAGCTGTCATGGAATAATAAAGCTTTTGCCTTATGAGGAGATTGGCCGAAAAAGAGGGAAATATGTTAGTGTAGTCTGCGCCGAGTGCGCGGGGGCGCAGCACGTCCGTTGACTGTTCTGCGACAAATCAACCGTCAAGAACGCGACGTTCTAAAATGGGTAGTGTGTGCTTTGCACATTCCTACAAGGCTCTTCTGGAAAGAATCACGTGATGTAACAAAAAAAGAAAGACAAATCATAACCGTATGGATGAAAAGCATGCAGAAGACATCTGGGTCGTTCTCTCATTCGATTTATACTACGCTCGATGCGCAACTTTTATTCGTATACTCTGTATTCAAATATATACGTAATCATAAAGGTCTAGGAATGATGACTTGGAAACAAAGAATCTTCAACAGGTGATTAGTGAACCTTCGAAAAATCGAAAATTCCATCTTTGTCATACATAATGCAGAGCGCTAGCGGCGATCTCATTTATAGAAGAATGGACTTTTTTTCCAATAATTTTGAAACTTCAACTCGACATCACGCCTGTAAAACGGCTATAATTACAATCTTGTTGCAGTTGTAAAGGCCGATATTTTTTTTCATTTAACCAAGCTAAACTTTACGTGACGACAATATTGCACGGATTTACAGGTCAAAAACACTGCAAGTTTTGGACTTATCACTATTGAACCACAGATACTTTTTTCAGCATTTTATTTCGCTTTGTATTTCGACTGATCATATTTATTCGGATAACAAATAAAGTCTTTAATTCGTTTACATTATTAGCATAGACAATTTTTATTATCGTGGTTCATTGAAGTTGGAGAAATTGAAGAATGAATAAAAAACATTATCGGAAAACAGAATTCCACGGACTTGTCATATCAAAAAGCAGTTTGGAACAACTGTGATGATAATACGCTATTTATTTATGTGTATGCATATATATATATATATATATCTTAGTAAAACATGGAGAACGGGTATTAGGGAAATGAATCACTGATCGATAGACTATAAGATAATTCTCCTTTACAACGAATGGTTGGCGCACATCTAGGGCGTGAAACGTTATCCGATTTTATCTTATATTTGTCAGAGATAAAGAGGTGCGTAAACCACGGACGCCCAACGCGAGAGTACCTGTCGCCCACATTCTCGAAACAATCGTTCGTATCAAGTGTTTCCCTAATAAAAAATATTACACTGTACAGCCAAGTGAAAAAAATACGATTTTACTTTCTTTTTTTTCTGTATTTTATTCATAATCGCGAGTATTGCTGCGCGTGTTAATAAAAAGTTTATCGCGTTGCGACTTTCGAGATGGTTTTGAAGAGTCAAGGAGCCGAATCGGCGCGACTAGAGCGTCAAATCGGAAGCATTAAATATACGATTTTTTGCCTTGATGCCATTCTATTCGTGAGCTGTTTTCTAATTTACTAGAGAATTTGTGGACGAAATTTTTTGATATGTAAAATAACGAGAACGAGAATATTTTAATTAATCAGTGATTATTACATTGGAACGTTTTTAGAATCATTGTCTTATCTGTATGCGCTGTTCTATAAGGGCTCCCACGTGACATCAATGAGTCATATTGGAACTCCGTTACTTTTATTAAATTAGAAAACTATTTCCTGTTTGAATTTTAAAACGTATTGAAAATTCTATGGGCTAAAATTAGAATATGAAAAAAGCATTAATAAAAATTTATTAAAATGCGTAAACATGTTTTCTGTTATTGGCACTTTTTTGACTACGCAGTCCTTATCGTATGAATTTCAAATTAGGATGCAATTCGGTTATAGCGTGATTGAGCCGATTATTTTTTTTTAATAGCACGAGTTTAATTGTGAAATATCCAACAGATTCTTGGAGCAGCAATGTTTGGAATGTCCATTTGGCTTCTAGTGGAGCCAAGTTTTGCGGAATGGGTTGATTATCTGGACATATCCGAATTTTATATAGGAATCTATGTGCTCATTGTTTCCTCCATATTCGTGATGCTTATCGCATTCATCGGGTGTGCAGCTGCGCTCATGGAACACACCATAGCCCTATACACGGTGTGTATTTATAATAAAACTAAACAACTCGAATGGTAATTCACATGAATCATTTAAATTCGTCTCTGACAATGAATTAAATTTTGAACGTAGACACGTTCAAACTAACCGAAAAGTCGAAGAATTTATGTTTCAAAAGTACGATTTAAATGTGATAGAAAATTTCAAATTTTCATATATCTGGAATGCATTTTTTTTTTTTTAATTAGAAATTCTGAACTATCAAGACATTTGAATATTGTTACATCGAAATAACAACGAATTAAATATGACTATTATAGCACATAGGACTACAAGGATTGTGTTTTATCCTCGGTTTGGCCGGTTCGGCGGTTCTTCTCGACTATTCAACCTACGACAGCAAATTACAGCCAATAATACGAAGATCGATGTCGAATTTGATCAGCACTTCTCAGCAGGAAAAATCCGCTAAAATTTTGCGTATAATTCAAGAAAATGTAAGTAAAACTAGCAGCTGAGACACTAAACAAATTTACCAGTGATTAGAATCCTAAATCCATTGATTATCAATAAATTTTAGAGACTAATACGAATAATTTGGAACATTTACTTAATTTAAAAAAGTATAAAATCAACTCCAAACATTTGGTTTATAATTTGAAAATGGTGATTCAAAGGTGAAAAATTATTGTTTTGATTGCATAATTTGCAATAAATTACATAATTGCAGAATGATAATATTTCATACGAGTAAATAAAAATGTGTTTTGTTAACCCTAGCTTAACACACTGTAACTTTTAATACCTTACTTACGGTCACTATCGGTCTATTGGACCGATGACTTTTATTGCTCTCTATTAACATTGTAACAAACGCGTCTATTGAGGCTTAATCGTAGTGAAATCGATACGCCAGACTACGGCCAATCCGGAGATGCAATCGGTAAAGCCAAAAAGTCGTTTGAAAAAAGTTATAACATTTATGAAAAGACGTGTGATTAAAAGCAAGGTGAAAATGTGTGTTGCTGTCGGTCCATTGAACCCCATAGTGCGTAGCTAGGATTAATATTAATTATATAAACTGCTATGAATAAAAATTGCAACACCACTAACGTTGAAGATCGTTATTCTGATGTGAATGGCAATTTCCATTCACAGCAGTACATTTATATTTGATTATTATAATTAAGTAAATAATTATAATGAACTCTTCGATAACCAGATGGGATGTTGCGGTGCCGATGGTCCGATGGATTATCTTAATCTTCTGAAACCCCTGCCTACGGAGTGTCGAGACACCGTGACCGGAAATGCATTTTTCTATGGTTGCATCGAAGAATTTACTTGGTTTTTGGAGTCAAGATCCGGTTGGCTGGCAGGAGTTGCTCTCGCTCTCTGTATGCTTCACGTAAGTGTATCTAATCAGTTAATCTAATTAAATCACACCCAATTGTATTAAGTTTTAATTCAATATTAGTAGAAAATTTCGAAAATTCACATTATTTTTTTCATCATTAATATTTTTTTCACCCGATCGGAAATATATTTGGACGAGGAAACATTTTTTTTACCAATAAAAACGCTTTTCCATTACTCTAATAACGAGTATTTTCATCAAAAAAGAAATTACATGTTTTTTTTTTATATTAAACAAACGAATGAAAAAAATCTTTTCACCAAAATGGACAAAAAAGTATTTTTTTTCCCCCACTACTTTAAAACTCGCTCTTCTAAAATTTTAAGCTCCCACTGAATCTCTTGCCCACGAGCGGCTCTTCCTTTCCCAAAGGTCTTCTTTACGATTGCACGTGAACTTTATATATCGATGCTCTGTGAAACTGCCAATCGACATAAAGGACGATTCCTTTCACTCGCACACACGTTATAATACACCAAGGGAATTGTTGTTTTCGGTGTGCAATCGCGTTATAATCAAAGAACGAAAGATTCTCACGGGAGAGTTTAAAAAAAAAAAAGATTATGAATATGCTCGGCAGGTTGAATCGCGTTGTATTCTTATACATAGAGAAATTCCCCGATACACGCGTAAGTTATCTCTCTTCCTTTTCCAGGTAATCCTAGGAGTACTCTCTTTCGTGCTGGTACAGGCGAAACAGAAAGAGGAGGAAGCTGCAATATTCAAGCGTTAATTCCCATTGAACGAACAAATATTTCAATAGATAATTAAAGTAACTTTTAAATGTTAACGATTGTCGTAACGAGCTTCGAGGTATTTATGACTTCGCGCGTTAATACTTATCAAGATTTTTATACGGTTTCTAATAATCTCGAGTAAATATCATTCATACGCAATTATCTTTCAAATATCATTCACAATTACACGATATACCTGTATATTTATACTTCAAATAAATTATTTCATAAGTAGCACTTTTTTTTATATTTATAATAGTTAAATTAGCATCTTTGGAACGCAACGGAATTTCATGCAAAACCTTTTTCCCAAAATTCAGCCAATTTCATTCGCAGATCTCTCGATCTATAGGTCTCAAAAGCTTCTGACCATTTTTCGTAGCTTGAAACTACAAATAAATGACAAAATTTGCTATAAAAAAAAAAACAGAAATTTCGTTCCATTCCAACGACACAGAATTCAACAACTTTATTCACAACGAGTTTATCCTGTTTCGTTATTTTTTGCAATGTTGAGGGTGGCGAAGATTATGAATGAGTGAAAGTTTTACAACGAGAAGTGCATTACGATCTGGATTTCCGATTGAGCGATCAGCCAATTTGACATTTCACAGGGTATCAGAGTCGAGGCCGTTCATGATTGATTGATATAGCGATTTTTTCAACATTCCCCACGTACATTGTTTTTTACTTTATTTACAAATTTATTCATACGTAGCGTATGTAGAAGTAGTAATAATAATAATAATATAATAAGAATAATAATAATAATATAGATAGTAAAAATACTGTAGAGAATAAATTATTTACAACAATATTACGATGTCCAGCTGCCGAAAAATAAAAAAGCTTGACCCCGCTTTTTTTCAATATTAAAAACTTTTTGGACAGTCGTTAAAGGGTCTTCGTTTAGAAAAATGCGTCATTCAAGAATCTCCGTTAAAACTGGCATCATGATTGATCATAGAATTATTTATACATCGTTATGAAAAAGTTCACGTCTCGTTAAGTATAAAAAAAAATATAAAATCTAATGTTTTCTCATTTCTAATGAATTCTATCATCAATTATTTCATAAAAACGACTTACAACACTTTCCAAAGCAAAAGATTACTGTTGCGGTGCGCTGCATGAAAAAAAAAAAAAAAAAAAAAAAAAAAAAAAAAACACCGGAGTATAACTTCCCGGAAGGAAGAAACATTTTTCTTCTTACAAAATTGAAGGAGGA
Organism: Rhimphoctona megacephalus; assembly: GCA_963989365.1. Taxonomy (NCBI): domain Eukaryota; kingdom Metazoa; phylum Arthropoda; class Insecta; order Hymenoptera; family Ichneumonidae; genus Rhimphoctona; species Rhimphoctona megacephalus. The sequence continues at coordinate 53,018,322 of OZ022415.1, read as the reverse complement.
AGGATTTAAAAAAAAATTTGGAAGCAAATCGTAAGCGTTTACAATATTGTAGATAATTTTTATGAAATTCTTGATAATTGAATTGCAAAATGAATGGGGAATTCTTTTCCAACGAGACGCGATCATTTTTGACTAAAATCTGATATTAATGATGAAAATTTAAAGGATTATTTTTTTTTTTTCACGATAGTATGAGATTCGAAAACTCCACAGGGTAAAAAACAACGTCCTCATATTTAAATGACAGAATTGAGTGGGCTAAAAATGGTGTTTGAGGTTGTTCAGATTCCCAATCAAAAACTTGTTTTAATTGGATTTCGGTACTGAGCAGTTGAACACAAATCTCAAAACATTTGGCCACGAAGATTTGGCTTTTGATGTTCAATAATAATGCCGAAAAGTGATTAACAATGTTGATGAATATGAATCCACGTTTATATTCATCGATAATAATCTAAAATATTTAGCGATGGCTGAATATTTTGCGAATTTGTGCAAATCTGGCGAGTACAGAAATTTAGTCTAAATGAAATATTTGAATGAGAAAGTGTGTGGAAAAAATGGTGAATTAACCGACGAATGGGAAAGGAGGATATCCAACGGGGGGTGGATAATATCCAGGGAAAGGTTGTACAGTCGGTTGGACGGGCACGGTAGACGTGACGTACGTGGTGATCTCGGTAGGGACGACCCTGGTTGAGAAGAGCGTCGTGTAGGCAGTTTTAGCACCGAAGGTAAGTTTGAGAACCCTGGATTCGGAGACGGTCGCAACGGTTTGTGTAACGTGTGGCGCGCTGGTGACGGTAAATTGAGGTTGTTGTTGTTGCGGATACAATTGCGGAAGTTGTGGCACTTGTGGTGGTGGTACTTGGGGCTGCGGAATAATCGGAGCTACAGTGGAAGTTCCGTATTCGTAGGAAGTCTTCGGGACCGTGGCGATCGGTCTGGAGAGGGTCGAATAAACGGTATTTGCACCGTTTATCAGAGGTATTACGTGTGACTCGTAGACGGTCTCCAGAACGATCACGGGTCTTGAAGTCGTAATAACCTGTGGTTGATGAGGCGGCGGAGGCGCGCCGAAGTATTTGAGCAACGCCAATTGTTGAATCTGCTCGGGTGTTAATTGTGGCTCGGGTGGTAAACCGATGTGTTCCAATTTCGTTTTCGAGGACAATTGGGACGGAGTCAGAGGGACGGAGGATGAAGCAGCTTGATTCCTAAAAACATCGAGATCCGATTCGGCCTCGTTCGAATTAGGGGCTACAACGCGTTTCGGTATGTCTTCATCGTCACGCTCCTCGTCACCGAAATCGAGCTCAAGGTGAAGCTCGCTACCAGCCTCGTCGAGTTTCGAATTGAACTCGTTCAGCGTTTTACTCGGTATGAATTGATATATCTCCATCGGCGGTAGGGTCTTCGTCGCGGTTACGAGACGGGCTATGTTGTAAGTTTGTACGAGCGTAAGCCTCGTCGTATTACCACCGGAAACAACGGGCAGCATATGAGTCTTCAGGAGTGTCTGTGTCGTCGAAAATGTTTCCGTGAGAGTTTCGAGCGGAGGCGTCGCTTGACCCGACTCTAGGGTTATCGGTGGCAAGGTAGCTATCGAGGAATCCAATGGCAAACTCGACTCGTAAGCCGCTCCGGTGTTAACGAGAATATTCTCGGACAATGGCAACGTTGGTGAAACACTCGGGCTTGAACTTGGATTCGGAACCTCAGCACTGGCGAAACTCTTCTTTATTGTCGACGTCACCGTCACGTAACGAGTATTCCTCATTGTGCCGACCTGGAAATAACAATAATTAATAACAAATGATAGACTATTATATACGTTAAAAAGTTTAGAAGGAATCTAATTCTCTTGAAGAAAAAAACAATCTGATCATCCGACCAAAACTCGAGGGTAAATGTCGCATTACTAATTCCAAATATTCAAAGATCGGAGAATCTCTTAATTTATAATCTCTTAATTTGCTGAGTAAAGTTAAAAACATTGATTAATTCACGTAATAAATTATATTATCAGTTAGTTGATGAATTAATTTGGACATTAATCTATTATGCATTTAAAAAGTTAAATTAACATGAATAATCAATTTTTCGTTTTCTATTTTATTAAACTTTGTATTGATTTTTCGTTTACTTGTGATCAATCGGAGCGCTATCTTTATGGAGGTCTTAAATACGAATCGTTCTGGTATAGTAAACTTGCTACTAAGTATAGAAAGGACTTTGGAGTCATGGTGTAAAAGGTTACACAAAAATGATCTATCCAACAATGGTGCTTCCAAACTTTTGTGCAGTAGTATATATACGGTCATGGACTCTTTAAAGTGTGTTTCACGCGGAATTAAAGTAAAAGTAGGAAGCGTCTTCTCTGCTCGGTTGCTTCTATTACCGAGATCTTATTCATCGGATGAAATCTCAGTGAGTGTGCCACGCGAGGCCGAGAAAAACTACGTATACGGTAAAAATGTGGAAAGTCGAAAGAGTCGAGAGAGAGAGAGAGAGAGGTAGAGTTTGAACGAGGAGAAAGCGAGGAACAGTTGAGAGATCACAGCACGCAATGTCGAATTTTCATATTTACCTGGAAGGTGTAAGGTGACTTTATAGTTGCGATTTCAAAATAAATATCGTCAAAGTCAGCGGGCGTTGAGATTTCGATATTCATCGTTTCGACCGGAAATATCTGTTCTGCGGGTTGTTGCGGAGGTGGTTGTTGTTGTTGTTGTTGTTGTTGCGGCTGTTGTTGCTCTTGTACGATCGAAACTTCCTCGGTTTCGCTGGGGTCAAGCTCGTCGTCGTACGAGCCTTCCTGACTCTTTCGTTGAGTGCTCGGCACTGCCGACAAGTTTTTGTCATCTAGCTGAACGTTTGGCGAAGTGGACGAGGCTTCGTTCGTCTTCAATTGCGATACGTCCGGTGTCAAGGGCAAACGTTCCTCTTCTTCAACCTGCTTCCGAATCGCGATTCTTGGTTTCGGCGTTGTCTTGTACGACCAACGACCCTGAGTTCGAGGCAATTTTACTTTTGGTACTGGATTCGTCGAAAACAACGACGACGACGACAACGACGATTGTTCCGGTCTACTTTTCACCGATTTTGCCGGTTGACTCGGTTGATTATTGTTGCTCGGACGGAAACTACTTCGCCGACGACTCGTTGGTGGACCCTCCGTCGTTGTTGTGATTTGACGATTTCTACCACAATTAACAAGAGGATCAGCATTTTTTCCCCATCTTTATTATTTATTATTATTAGAATTCATTTTTGAATGACAGAAATAATGATGATTCGACTAATCAAAGCTTGTAGAAAAAAATTCATAATTATTATTAAGATTATCACTCACTTGTACGACGGTCTTGCATTCGTCGGACGATTTTTACCGCTGAGATTTCTCGGTTGCTGCGGTTGTTGCGATGCCTCGTTGCTCTCGAAGTCGTCGATTATTTTATTACGGAATTTGGGACGTGGTGGATGATTTCCCGAGTGTTTTCGGGTAGTTCGAATGGGACCTTCTTAGAAATAAAAAGTACGTTTTAATATGCAATTTTTCATTTTCTCTCTTTGTCTCGCTCTCCCTCCGTCTTTCGCAACGCTTCTATTATGATTGACCGAATTTTGAAATTTATACTTTTTTCTATTCCATCTTTCTTGCCTAAAGCGTTGGGCCACATTTGTATGCGTTATTTTGGTGATTGAAAATGAAAATGAAAAAAAAAAAAAAAAAAAAAAAAAAAACAAAAAAAGAATAAATCTAACCATTGTAATATTAATTTATTTACGAACCTGCGGGTGAGTTGAAAAGCCCTTCAAGAGGTAAGGAAGATTCATCCTGTTGATGAGTGGGGGTGGGTTCAAGCTGAGGTTTAAGTTTTCCGTGTTGAGGTCCGATCGTTTTGAGAATTCGTTGAGTACTCGATGGGCGAATTTTACCCTCGGCAACTGGGGGTGCACCTTTAACAATTCTGGACGTGCTCTGAAGTACCTGAGCGTATTTTCCGTTAATGTAAGTGCCGATAACGCTTGTCTCGTGAACGGTAGTAAGACCATCCTTGACGATCGTTCCGCCTAGTTTGGTCACCAAGCCCGTAGGATTCTCCTTGTCTCTTTTTGGCGATGGGCGTGGCTTCGATGGAGGCTTTGACGATGGTTTCAAATTGATGAGCTAATTAAGAAAATTATGACTCGTTACACTCTTGACGTTCAACTGCACGTTCGTTAGAATTATTAATTGTGGGAACACAAGAAAAAAAAAAAAAAAAAAAAAAAAAAAAAAAAAAAAAGAAAAGTAAATCACTGCTCAGAAAGGCAATTAATGTAGATTTTTTAAAATAAAATACAAGTATGAACATCGCATTTATTATTAATTACGAAGTTTTTTAAAAGTTTAAAACCTTCAACGATTCAAGTGCCATGTTACTTTCGACTTTAAACAATATTTTTATATTTCCATCCAGATTCAATTTAGTTCAATGATAATCTCAAGAATTTTGCCTTTCATTGCGCCATTTTACGACTTTTACTGCATTTTTTAAAATATCATTCTTTGACTGTGTGAAAATAAAACAAACCAATCAATGACGATAATTCATTACAGAGCAGATACGATAAGGTAAATGTTTTTCGAGATGAAAACGCCTCTCGTAGTAAAAGTGAATCGCGCACATCGAGCGTGGGACTTTGGGATTTAACAAAGCGAAGGCGAGGACGCATCCTTTAAAGTTGAGTCGGTTCTCTCGTCGCGATCACGCTTCGCTGTATGGGAAAGCGTGAGAACGTACGGACAGGCACGATACTATTATATTACCACTATATAAGATAGATAAAAAAATATATATATATATATATATATATATATATATATATTGATATATAGAGATGTAACGTAACGTAACGCCACTGAGTGATACGATCTATGAGACATCCGATGTAGTACCCGATTTATCCACGCATTTATAATAATTAAATTACTACGAGAGCCAGGCTTGGTAATGTACGATAAAAACCGGAAGTTTCTAAAAAAAAAATGGCATAAAATTTCACTGAAATCCAAGCATTTCGAAATTGAGAAATGCTGATGAATTCTTTCGGATTTTATCCTATTCCTGTATAAGTTTGTTTGTTTTTTTTTTTATTCTTCGCAGGAAAAACCTGGCTCATTTACTCCTACATCGTTTTTAAAGCAGTTAACGAGGTTTAAAAAGTCTTATAAACGAGAACGATGTCTTTATACCTTGGCTTACGGAGATAAATTACGACAAATCCTTTTTGCATATTTTTTGCTAACAAATGTGCGATACACAAAATGTATAAATCGTTAGAAATACTTAGAATACTAACGATTGAGGTTTTTGAGATCAGGGTTAATGTCTCGGAGTGAAAAGAAATATGAATAATATTTTAGAAGGCAAAAGTATTATTGATTGAACGATTTTAGTATTCGCGACTTAATTCCAGTTGGTGAATAATAAAAAACGAAAACCCGTTAGTCTAGAATTAGATAAAAGTGGTCGCGGAACAGACTCGGGGTTGTCGAGTCTCGAGACAAGATTCGTTCCCATTCCAGTCAAGGTTCGAAGTGAGGATTCGCGTACATGTAGCGTGACATAAATATTCGTGACAATCCGAAACACGTTTGTTGAAAACGGGAAAAAAGTGTGGCCACGTTTTTTTGTAATACGTGCTCGGTAATGAATTTGAATTTGAATTTCGTGGAGAATTCACGATCCTTCACGAGGTAAGAGTTCTACAAAATTCTCACGAGAGATTCGAGATGGAGAATAACAAATGGACGTGCGCGCGTGCTTTTGTAATTCAAACGCAAACAAATGAAAAGTGTTTTGTTACAGGAAAGAGATTTTCATTAGCCAATTTGTGTTCTTTTTTTTTTTTTTCGTAAAAAAAATATTATGCCAATTAATTACTTGGCGATAAATTTTAAAAGTTCAAATTCAAAAGTCAAATTTAAAGTGGAATGAAAAATGTAGTTAAATCCAATTGAAAGCGGTTTCCTACCTTGTACGTTTCATCGACGACTTCCGTTGGTTGTTTCGAAAGAAAATCGTACTCAGGCTCGGCCAAGTTGTTCCTCACACCGGGTATGTCAGACTTTGCATGAACTTCAACTACTGACGAAAGGACTGGGCTCTTGGTCGATGGTTCAATGATATTATTCGATTTCTAAAATAAACAGAATTACGAATTACATATTAATAATTATAGCTAATAACTTTTTGGATCCAAGTTTTTGCTCTCTTATATAGCAATTGGTATGACTGGAAAAAAGGTATAAAAAAATCGTTATCCAAAATGCTGGCTGATATTTTTTTAATGCTACTTTCATAAAGATTTAAAAAAAATCGAAAATCATTGGCAATCGTAGTACAGTTTGCGAACGTTAAAGATGAAACAATTACGAGAACTAGAAAATGCTTTAAGGGGCCAGTCCACTTTGAAAATTTCAAAAAATCGATTTTTTTTTACTGTTTTCGAAAGTGCATACATTCAGAAATATTGTCTCAAAATTTTATGAAAATCCGAGCTCTCTAAATATTTTTTTTTTTTTTACCTGAACGTCAGGACCTCATTTCGTCTACCTGAGCGTATAAACTTCAAACGCGTTTTTCTCGAAACGACGTTTTCAAAATCTAGCTCCATCGTATCTCTAAAACTAATAAACCGATTCTCTTGAAATTTGAACCACATACTGTAAATATGATTCGCAACAGGATGACCCTCGTTGGTTTTAAAATTTTGACTTTTACACTTTTTGTTTGTGAAAAACTGCGAAAAAAACGCGTTTTTTTCTACTTTTTTTCGTTTTTCATCTGCCATTTTTTTATTTATTGATAAAACTTTATATCCGAGGGTCATTTTATAGCTGGTGTCATACCGAATCTAATGGACTTTGATTTTTTTGTTTTGGACAAGCCGTTGCCGAGGGTGTGATGGAGCTACCTAGCACACCTATTTTTGAGACGTGACGTTACGTTAAACTATAGTTTTTGTACTTAAAAATGAATTAAAATTTTTTGTTTTTATATATTTCAAGACTTTATTTATCAAGCCCAACAACTTTGATAAAATCCTCAAAAAAAAAATCGCGAAAATAGCCTTTTTTTTCGTGACTCCAAAGTGGACTGGCCCCTTAATTCAAAAGTATTTCCAAAATGGTTATAATACTTGTTGTACTTAAAATAATTCGATGAGATGTCGATTGCTGTTTCGACTATTATGAAACATTTACCTGAGTATTAACAGGAGTAACAAACTTATTGTGCGAGTTCTGCTTCTCTACGACAGAATTTACGACGACTTTGGTATCCTTGTTGACATTTTGTTTCTTTGTTTCTGGTGGTGAATCAGCCTTGTGAGTTTTGCTGGCTTGAATATTGGGAATCTTTTTCGATGGTACAGCGGGTTTAGTTTCGATTGGTGGTAAGCTCAACGACTTTTCCTCGACCTTGTTGGCCCCTTCTGCAAGTGAAATTGGGTCAACTCCAGACTCGCACACACATATAGAGGTTTAAGAATAGAGGATCAGGGCGAGGATGTACCGAATGTGAGAACGAAATTTGACTTATTGACTCGAGGAGAAAAACAAAATTGATTTAAAGGCATAATTATTTTATTTTTTAACGAGGAGGCGCATCAAGAGCTCGTAAAATTTTGCGAGTCAGTGGACAACGCGTTTTCCAATGACAACAATGTACGAAGAGGCTCGACGGTCGAGCGAAGATCGGCAAGTCCGCAAACGACCTTGATGTTTGTGACGATTCATTGTGGACATCGATTTTTTTTTTTTTTTTTTACTCCTTTACGACGATCCAATAAATTATTGAGGGATTATTTTGCTCAATCGTTCCATCAATCATTCTCAAATTACGAGCGTATATATACGCAAATAATTATAATTATTTGAATGTGATGGAGAAAAGGGCGTATGAAACGATGGTCATAATAAAACTGGTGGGTGGTTCGAGGCGCGATCGGGAATCGGAGAATTTAATCGCGAGAGGAAAGAGATACTCGTTTGAGTGTATATAAGGTGGTCCAGATTGAATGATCAACGATGTTTGTTACCCTAAGTCGACGACCTTTTAAATCAAAAGTTTCTTATACCATTTTTATTTTTTAATCAAACCATCTGATAACTTATTAATTAATTATCAGAGTTTACGAATGATCGCACTTTCACCACGCGCACTGTCAAAACTTCTAAAGATAGAATAAAAATGCATAGGAGTGATTTTGTGGAGCATTAAATTTTCTACAAAAAAGTTATCAACGACTCTTTTCTTTTTTTCAGTAGTTTAGCCCTGAAAACAGTTCGAAAGAAGGTCTTTGAAAAATCTTTAGAGATCTTCGGTGCAACTCTCAATAACGAAGTCATTTTTCAAGTCGACTTTAATTAAATCTTCATTACTAAAGGTAAAGAGAAACACTGTCTATTACGTTTTTAGAGGAAATTTCATACTCCAAAAAATTGGTCCCCTAAGTATTTTGTTCTCTATTGCTAATCGTTTTAAACGTGCAGCCGATGAAAGTGCGCGTATTCGTCAATTATAATAATTAATAAGTCATCAAGGAGGAGAACAGGGCGATTAAAAAAGGGGATTAAAAAAGAATTTTTAACTCGAAATTCGATCCTGAGCGTAAGTTTACACCATTGACCATTCCACCTGGGGAACGTCGCGTATATGTAGAAAATAAATACACGAATACACCAATATTTTTATATACACACATTTGTCCGAATGGGTGTAAAATAGAAGAAGGATGGCGGAGGCGCTTCGGACTGACAGTGACGACGTATGCGTAAAAAAAAAAGAGAAAAAAGATGAGCATTGTACCAACTCAGACTTGAAATATGTCAGGGTTTTTCATCGAGTCATCAATGACGCGAGGTACAGACGATTTGAGAGGTCGTGGCCCCCGCTACTTTGGTACATTATAAATAACGAAGAACATTATCCATATTAGTTTCGCAGCAGTAAAAAAATCCGCTCGATTGAAATAAAAAATGTATATTCACCTCGATTCAAGCTAATTGATCAAAACAACAAATGGCATTCCGATGCTTTCGCACACTCCGCTGAAGAGAAACTCGATTTTTTATTAGCAATGCTCAATATCATTCGGAATAAAATTGTGTAGTGAGATTTGACGATATAAATTTGATTCGAGTAAATATATTCGATCATTTCATTACAAATGTTCAAATAAAAAAATATTATATAAAATTTTTTGGACAAATAAAATATATAAATAAAAAATAAAAAAAAATAAATGACAAATGAAATATGTCAAAATAAAAAAAATAAAAAAAAAAATAAAACGGGGTCAATCTGAACTTAGATGATAAATTAATTTTCAATTAAACTATATTCCGATTCTACGTTACAAGATTTGATTAAAAAATGCACCTTTTAATGTTTTATTTTTACCGTAAAGACCGAATATTTATTCTTACCTGGTGGTGCGCTCTGAGGACTAAAAACCATCACCGTATTGCCAATCGTAGTTGTGAAGTCCAAAAAGCCGTAAACCGTTTGCGTGATAAATTCATTTTTCGGCAATGCTTCCGGTTGAGCAGCGGGCCGAGCGATTTCCTGCGCTGGTGCGGACGGTGCGCTTGCCTTGTACACTTGGGCAATCGATTCTCCGACTGTAAATAGGATACAATTAAATTATCGTTTCCACTTAGATCCCTCATAACGATCATTATTTATCCACGACAGCTATATTCAAAATTTAAGCACTTTTTGTTGGTACAATAGCAGCAAAAAATTTGATTCAATCACGATTTCAACACCTTACGATATTACAAAACTATTTTGAAAAAAAAAAAAAAAAAAAATCAACTAAATACATAAAGGGACATTAAAAACATGAATATTCAATAATAATGTCAAAAAATTATGAATAAATTCATTTGCGTGTTTAATCAACATGAAAATGATTTTTTTCCGAACGCACATCCCTTTCATAAATCTACTTTGCCTGGAATTTCGAAAAATCGCAGAAAAATGTGAACAAAAATGAAAAATAACAAGAGATCGACGAGATAAAAATCGCATTACGTTCAGAAAAATCGACTTTTTTCAATTAGGTCGAATTTTATTAATCCGCAGAGTGTTTCGTTAAGAACGATCTACGAAAATGGCTAAATTTTGAGGAATTTCCGTTATCTTTCTTTTTTTGCTTCGTATTCTCTTCGGAATTTTTTCATACGATCTCTCGTCACGGACAGCGTCAGTTTGACTCACGTGCAGCGGCGTGGTTGCACACGTGCCGAAGACTTTTTCGACGATAAATCTCGTGTCGACAAACGCCGTCTCTACACAATTACTCGAGTTACTGTAGCGTGAATGAAATAAGCTGGAGACCAAGAAAGAAAAAGGGAAGAAAAAAGTATTCTCAGCTGACAAGTAGCAGAATTAGTTACCGGTCTTCGAAAGAGTGTACACAGGTGAGATCGTTAAGAGGATTAAAATACGGCGGCACACCTCTTTAGCGGAAAATATTCGAAGGAAAATCTGCGGCAAGCGAGATTAAAGAATTTTTAATTGAAAGCAAATCATTTGAAATAAATGCAAATGTATACCGAAGTAAATTGAATTAATAAAAAAAAAAAAAAAAAAAAAAAAGTACCAATTTTATTTTCTGATTAATCTCATTCCGGGATCGACAAAAAAATGCATAAATGACTAATAGCTACTTCGCTATTTTTATAATCTTTATTGAAATCATTTGAGCGTACTAAAATAATGTGCAAAAAATGTATGCTATTTAACTTTTTTTCATTAATTTTTTAACAAAATTTAAAAATAATCTAACGAATATTTTGGACTACAATAGTTTTACAAACGATACATTTTTAAAATACGAATAAAAAAATTAAAAAAAAAAAAAAAAAAATCATTTACATTTTGATTATCAATAAATGAGTGTCAAAAGCAAAAACGTCACTGATTCTCATAAATTTACAGTTTGGCACGAGTTGGAGTAAAATTTATATACAATACGTGTAAATATCCACGTTTATTATACAATCAGGATGATGTAAAATTTATATGCGGTATTCGATGAGAGTCGAAGCCTTTTTAATAAAGGATATTCTCTCTTGCTTTTATCGGACTTTTACGCATCGATGCGTGACGCAACTAACGTGCAAGACTCAGGTTATACATAATACGATTTGCATGTTATTATTATTATTACATACGGTAGAATGTAGCGTTGAAAGAGTTTCGGAGATTTATGTGTAAGAACGTATACCCGATGCCCCTGACAAACAATACTCGATCGATTACGAGATATATTTAAGAAGATTGATCTGACAACGATGAGTCTATTATTTGATACGAAAAATTGATAGAAATACATTCTTTATTCATATATATAAATCATATTTGACTTCCATCATTGTTATCTGCTTCATAAAGTAGTTTTTGAGTATGATAAACGTACATTAATCACTCGAAAATATTGGATTTGATTAGTGCTAAAATTTCACAATGTTTTTATACTAAGTTTAATAATGCACTAATTATACATAGTGAAGGTGAATTTGTAAGATGACACGTCTAATTAACCTAAAAAAATATTAATAACGATACATTTGCGAAATAATTAATTGATAGTGGCAAATTTTCATTATGGCACATATTCATTGGGACTTTTCAAAGAATAATCAGTATTTTTTAACCGATTTTAACGGAAGAAACCAGTTTAGGAGGCCGAAATTTTGATGTTTTTCGTGAATTTTTTTAACAGGGAAGGAATAATCAGAATTTGTTTAAACTTGGAGAATATTTTAATCGTGTTTTGAAGTACACTTTGTAATTTTTTCAAGTAATTTCCGCCGGAAATAGTGGAGTTAGAAGCTGCTGTCCATGGACGATCGCCATCCGAGTTTTTTGCTGGTGGGCATTCCTGAAGTCACAATTTTTATCTGTAATCATTACAATTTTCTTTTTTCGTTAACAACATATTTCCTAATAATATGAACCTAATTGTGATGAAAAAAGTTGAAAATTGCATGTTTTTGAGGTGTTTGAACACAATGTCATGTTTTTTCACCTTTTTTGCATTAAAAAAAATATTTTTTATAATAATATCATCCCAGAGTTAGGTTCATATAGATTGTAATTGAATAAAGAATATTCATACAAATTTTCAGAACGATTTGGTCAATAACTTTTTGAGCTAGAATGCCCACCAGTTGAAAAAAGTCGTCCATGGACAGCAGCTTCTAACTCCACTATATCCGGCGGAAATGACTTGAAAAAATTACAAAGCGTACTTCAAAATATGAATAAAATATCCTCCAAGTTTAAACAAATTCTGATTATTCCTTCCTTGTTAAAAAAAATTCACGAAAAAAAACACCAAAATTTCGGTCGCCTAAACTGGTTTCTCCCGTTAATGCACCACGTCTTATTTAGTTCCTCAATAGATTCTCTAGGGATTCACCATGTAGATTTTTTCAAAGTTTATTTGCTTAAAAATTATAGCAATTTGTTTATGAAAGATTTTTTTCGCTAAACAAACAATTAGCTGCAACAGTGGAACGATTAAGCTTAGAAGAAATTTACGTGGTGAATTCGTAAAGGATCTCTTGAGGAACAAAATAAAACGTGGTGAATTGCAATCGGTTAAAAAAAATTACGGATTTTTCTTTGACGAATTCCGATGAATATGTGCCAATATCGAAATTTTTATTTATCAGCTGATGGTTTCGCAATTCGTGAAAATTTACCACTCATTTGACTGGAATGCAGCAGTATATACCTTAATTATTCTTGTCAATAATCAAGATAGTATTTTGCTCTTCAAAAGTAGAACTACTTTGCCTCTGAATTATCGATCAAACCAATCGTTTGATTCTAAACGTGAACTGCACACGTAATAAATTAAACACTGACTCATTAATTTATATCACCTAAATGATTAATTATCGTTCTCATAATTTTCCTTCTCATATTATTACGAATGTCTATTAATAAAGAAAAAAACGATCGATTATCCGTGCAACAATTCGTCGTGTATAGGTAAATAACGTACGATTATGAAAACTGTGAGAAAATCAAAAGACACGCTTGACGGATCAAGCAATGCACTCGCGATTTACCATAATTGCAATTCCACGTCTACATCGATGTAAACATTGCAAAAACACGCCAAGTGGGAAACATAGTTACATTGCCAAAGATCCAAGCTAATTTTCACGAGCCTTACAAAACGACGATTACTAAAAAAGTGGTCAATCAACTTTAATTGATTATTTAATTAGGGCTAAGGAAATTGAAAAAAATCACAAAAATACAGTTTACTCAACGAGCAATGGGAAAGAGAAAAAATCGTTAAAATTTCGAACGTCTCTTCTTTGCTGCATGTACTATATGCATACCAATAAAATATAAATAACTGTCTAATTACTCAATAAGGAGGCAGCGTGAGGCTTGAGCAAAGTAGATTATGAGCTGCTGGGGGGAGCGGAGTGAATGCAATAAACGAGAATTTATTGCTAAATCTAGTTTTAACGTACGTAAATACTGGGGTATGTAGAAAGACATTGACTGAAAGTAAGTTTGTTCTTTTATTTTTATTATTCTTTTAGTGGATCAACCGGTCAATATGGGAGTCCCAGTGGTCAAAATATATCGCGTAATTGAATGTAACGCAACTGTTTTCGAGACGAATGCCTGGTGCTTGTCAAGTCGTTGTTGAACTAGAAAGAAAAGTGTAACGGTTGGGGTTGTTGATTTTTTAGTCTTGTATTTCGTATACACGAAACAAATCTATAGATAAACATCTTTTTATTTGATGCAATATATGCGAAAGTCAATTGTCATGGAAATCCCATTCCCAAAATTTCTGGCTACAGAAAATCGAAGTTCTTTCCACGTTGCTCAATAACATCAGGATCGAGTCTCGAGTTTTTGTGGCACGTTGACCGACTTTACACGGTCTTGCACTATTTCGTTTTATGTATATATATATATACCGTGGTTAATATTCTCGTTGTCAGTGCTAGTCTATATCCTTCTTTTTCTTAATTTATTTATAAAATACGTGAATATATTAACAGCGTAGCAAATTTTTAAGTATGGAACATCTTTTTTGATGAATGGCAGTGAGAAAAACACATAACGATGCTCGAGTAATTTGAATTGCTAGAAAAATTTGAAAAAAAAATATAAATAAAAATAAACATGCGGAATACTAAAAATTCTCATGTTAAAATTGATTTTTCAAAAAAACATTACACCGTAAAACGGTCAATTCATTTTGACTTTTTTTAAATCCCGTAAATCTTTTCATCTTTTTGTTACAGACGGCGAAAGTTCTTTCGAGAAATGTTGCGAGTGAAAAAATATTCGAATAACATTTTTGCTAGAACTGTACCTCTTATTCATCCTCAAACGAGACACGCAGGGACTTTTATTTATATTTGTCGCTCTAGTAACTCCGGCGCGCCATATTGACAAATTACATTTTTACGTGACTAACTTTAAATACGATTGTCCATATTTTTCTTTTACTCACCACAAACGAGAACCACGACGAGAATTAGATTTTTAGGCGACATGACTTTCTGTCAGGCGGATCTCATCGTACGTAATACATTTATTTTGAAATCTGAAACGATATAAGAAATAAGCATGTTATTGATAAACAATAAAGTTTGAAATGATTGCAAGTTATTATTTTTCACATTTATCCTTACTCCTTATAATTTTTCAAAACTCCTTATTCGTGTCAAGAATAATGAGAACTTTGTTTTTGACGCCAAGAAACTAATAACAATAATTACTTTTTTATCCCATAAAATTGCGAAAGACCGTTTTTCATGCTAAAAAAGAAAATGCAACGAGAAATAGGGCGTGTTTGAAAAATAAGTAGAAAGAACGGATGGTCGTTGAGGCAAAAAGTGGCTTATAAATGCTGAACGTTATTTGCGAAAAATCAACGAGGGTCAGACAAATTGCGAAATATCAGGTAAATGCCTGATCTACAAATAAATGAGATCTCATTTATTTTATCTTTACTATCCGGCCTTCCTCTCGTTAATGCGCGGTATGAAAAAAAAAGTACTTTGCCACTTTACGAGGAGCGACGGAACGGAGCGCCCACAGATTCAATGAGATTCTCTCGTCTCTGGATTATGAATCTCTTGAAGAAAATAAATATCAACACGATAGAAGGTAAGACCTGGCGAATAAGGAGAAAAACTTATTTTTAGTCCCCAATGCATTAAGGATATTTAGTTCTTTAAATACAGAAATTATAATGACGAATTTCGTGTGGAATTTTATTTGTTAAATAAATTGTATGCCAATCGCCATTTTTTCAGGGCGTAATCCTTGCAATTTTTTATCGAGCCATATGATAAGTAAACAAAATATTGTTTCTAAATAGAAATGAAATATTTCCGAACAGCTGATCAAGGCAATAAAAGTTAAGTCGAGCAACCACTTTAGATGCTTCAAAAAATCAATTTTTTTTATTTCATAAATCGATAGCAAAATATCTTAAGAACAGACCCTGAAAATTTTAAAACGATATTCGGATTCCTTCTAACGGTATGTATATAAATGAAAAAGACTCTCCGCTCGACTCCCAAGCGCGCTCAAACTTTAAACGTGTTTTTCTCGAAACGACATTTTTTCAATTTGCGGGAATCATAACTCAAAAACTAATTGATGGATCATCTTCAAATTTGGAACACGTTTACATAATATAATTTATTAAAAAAATGAACCTAAAGTTGAAAAGATTAGATTGTTCAAAACATATTTATTATTGCAAAATGCCGGGGGAAAAAAATGCAAAAAATCGATCATTTTTTTTCAAAGACGTTCCAACATTCAATTATCGATTTTTGTTTCAAAATTTAGGTTCACGTTCTTAAGAAACATCTCAAGAATGTATAAAAATTTGTTGGATTATTTCAGATGCGAATTGCGAGCTGCACAATTCCCGCAAATCGACAACGACGATGAGGACACGCCAAGGGACACGGCGGATTACACCTTAATTAATGCATGAGATAGCTTGAAAAAATTACCAGAGATGTATGAAAATATGAATAAATTATTGTCAGAGTTGCGGAAATTTCCGTTTTTTTTTTCACAATAAAAAAAAAAAAATCCAAAAAATCATCTAATTTTCGGTCTCCTAAAGTGGTCGCTCGCCTTAAGGAAGTAACGCAGAAAATAGAATTGATGGACAGATAAATACCAAACTTGGCAGAGTGTTCGATTATAATATAAAAGAAACTCATACAAATTTTTAAGGTCCGAGGTGGGTTTTTACGCGAGATATTTATAACTTTGTTTATCTCTTTGCAAGCCAATTCAACCATGGCCTCTTATGAGAAATCACGGAGTTAGCGCTACATTATTCCTCATATCTCCGTAATTGATGGATAGATCAAGACGAAATTTAAACAGCAGAGAGATGAAATACTTAGAATCATTTATCTGGCTTAAAAATATTGAAAGGTGACTTATGACAGGAATAATAAGAACAATAAAAAGTACTCATAGCAAATTTTCGGACCTTTGCTCGAAGTGCTGCAACGTCGCATATTCGAGGTTATGAGCGCGCATTTTGAAATTTCAACGTATGTAAAAATTCATGCCGGCTGACCGTTACATATTTTTATAATTTTGTGTTTTTTGTTTACATGACATATTATATTTAATATCAATAGAATAAATAAATAAATTACATATTCAAAAACAATTTTATTTTTCATACGTATTATCTTACATATAAGTAGAATATTTTTTAACTCAAATAATATTCGTAATATTAACACAGTCTCAATTACTTTTCAAATAATTGAGATACATATGCACTTGAAATCTTTTTGTTATCACGCAATGATGTGCTCCGAACGTTTCTGCCTGCTTCATGCTGATTAATTCTAGCCCGGTACACCTTTTCGGTAACTATTTTACCTTTCCAATAAAATCTCGGCTTTTTTTCTTTTGGCATAACGAACTCGCGATTAAATTAAACGAAAATTCACTGACACAGCTGATGAGCTGTCAACGGCATATGCAATGCTTTGAACACGCATATACACGCGCACACATATCAACCGAAAGCGACGTTGCCAAATTAAGTACTACTTGGGTCAAATTTTTTTATGACTAAGTGGGTAGTTGCGTTCCTTCCTTAAATATCCGAACGATGTATTGTTTCATACTTTTTAACTTCCTAACACTCGTTCATTTCGATCATCATTTTTAAACTCATTTTATTATTATTATCAATTTCAATTTTCAAATCTTGAAACATATTATTTTATATCTTTTATTGTTCTACCAAAATTAAATTCGAATGACAGGCGAGAAAGAAAAGTT
This sequence comes from Rhimphoctona megacephalus, assembly GCA_963989365.1. NCBI lineage: Eukaryota > Metazoa > Arthropoda > Insecta > Hymenoptera > Ichneumonidae > Rhimphoctona > Rhimphoctona megacephalus. The sequence continues at coordinate 53,000,932 of OZ022415.1, read as the reverse complement.
AAGAATGGCGCGTTTTAATCACACAAAAAGTTAGTCAAAATGGATTTTAAAATAATTGAAAAATATATATGATTTTGATAAGAAATATTCTTTGAGATCGAGTCGAAATGTAGCGAGTCTATAAGAGACGTAATTTGGGCGCGCGTGCTTGTTGAGCGCACCTATTCTTTATTTACTGATGTCATGTAACGCTTGTAACACGGGGCGGCGAGTTGAGCAGCGTTATGTTGCGTAATCCAGCAACAGCACTGTAATCGTTTAGTAGAAAACAATGCTAAGTGCAATGCTCTCGTTCTAGTATATACGTTCCATAATATACATTTATTTCAAGACTGTATACCACAAATATATATATATGTACACATAGTGAAGTGTGTCGAGAATTTAATCTCGAAAGGTGCGTGGGACATGATTGGAATTTTTATTTCGTATGAGAGACCCTAAGCAGGTAGGAGAGACGAACCACAGGAATAAAAATATCTCGAATCATTTTGTCAAAATAATTCTGAACGATAATTCGAAATGAAGCGAATATACTTTAGGATGTAGAGGAAATAAAAAAAAAAACAAAATGAATAACTCAGATAAATGTAAAAACTCATCAATTTACATCATCAGTGTTGGATTATGAAAATTTATGTTTTACATTTTGATCAAGTTTTCACATTTTATGCTAATTATTTCTTTTTCTTTTTTTTTCCTTGTTCCTGCGTATACCCTTTTGCTTGCGGGTTTTTCACGAGCCCATCCCGTCACTTTAAATCCCTCTTTTTCCCCACTTCACTAATTTCGAGGGCCAAGGGAAACTGTGGAAAACGCGGCCGATACAGGCGGCTATAATTTTTATTGAGTTTCAATTGATTAGCACCATCGGAAACTCAAAAAAACTGCATCCCGCTCAGCGATCTATGCGCGAGCCGCTGCATGGTTAAGCGGCCACCCAACCAAGTAATGGCCTCGCCCGGGGTTGCCTAACTTTGGAGATCGTCGCAGTCACGCACCGACCGCGTACCTATCGCTGCAGGTTTTTCATCTGCTAATTAATATTTTTCTACATCTTAATTTATTTCTTCGATCTTTCGAACAAAAATTCGAACAGTTCCGCATTGGGCCACGATTTTTTTCTTTTTTGTACGATCATTAATCACCCGGAATAATACAGTTAATTATTATATTAGTTTAATTGGTTAAATGATTTTTCATTCAAGAAACGTCTGTTTCTCTGCCAGACAAGAAATGCGGAAATAAACACGGTTATGCGAACAGTTATCGATGGCTCAATTTTATACAGGCATATCGAGAACGTTTGCACGCTTGCCGTATGTTTTTCTGACATTATGGCATCGATGTAATTTGTCAAAGTCCGAACAATAATTTAGATAATTATAGATTTCGCGTAATTTGACGAACAGTCGTTTTTCATTAAAGTTTTTTCTATTACGTGGCCACTAAATACCATAAATACGTACAAATGCATATTTATTACTGTATATATGTATCGTAGGACGAAATTAAATAAACAAAAGATGTATTATTCGAAGCCAGGATAAATATATACATTAATGACCTTGGATGTCAAGATCGTAAGAAAGAATAATCGAGTTGCGTTTTCAGATTCTCTCATAAATCATATCATAATATAAAACTTCATACGCGTTTTGCAGTAAGCCGATAAACCTTGAAGAACCGTGGGAGTATCGTTAATTCGTACTCAAGATGAGTTTTGTTCCTCGTATCATTAAGAATAAAAATGATTAAGACTTATAAGTCGATAAATTTATTAACGTATAGCGTTTCCATTATATATTGAACAAATAATGTTTTATAACAATCGACGAACAGTAATAGTAACGATAACAATAACAATAATCACAAAAATAATAATAACAGAATGAATAACATCAAGGATGGGATAATACGAAGATTCTACACAGCTATAAAGATTATTTCGCAATTAATGTTTGAATGACAGCACGCGTGATATACGTTTTACAATTATTGACGATGAATCCACGAGAATAGCTGAACAATTTTTTTTTTCCCGTTCTTAAGGTATTCCTTTCGCGGAGGGCCGTATTTTTTGGGCGCATAGGCAGGGCCCTCCACATTTGTTCACAGATTAGGCTGTATTGTGTTTAAAAAAGTTATAACCAATTATTAGTCCGAACTGTAAACATAAATCGAAAATATCACCTTAATTGTGTAAATTATGAAACTTTTTGATATTTTTTGGAGAGCTACAAATGCCAATAACTGCACTGTCAAAGGGAGAAGCTGGAGTTATGGTATTTGATTTAAAAAAATAGTGAAATATGAGTGAAAATACGTATAGAAGAGTACGCAGTGACATTGGTCAAAATGTGAGCCAATTTGTAACGGGCAAAAACAAGAATAGCGTTAAAAATGTTGTAAAAACTGTCGAAGATGACATAACCTCTTGAACGTCATGGCTACGAAAAATCGTCTGCTGATCACGTTCTTTCAAGTTCTATCGTGAATATTTTTTTCAACGTCCGGTGACTCTCTGTTTTTATCTTTCTGTTTTTATCACATTCAAGTTCTATCGCGAATATTTTTTTTTTTTTTCAAACGTCCGGTAACTCTCTGTTTTTATCGTTGCTACAGAATCTTTAGAATTTAATTTACCACAAGACAGTTTATATCAAACATCTATCATTATTTAATATATGAATTATTAAATAGAAATGTGAGCAACAGGTCATCTCCATAAAGTGTCATGTAAATTAGACGATTTAAAAAGTTATAATTCTTTTCTAAAGGTTCGGTAACCTGGCTCGATATTTTTCCAGTCGACTGAGATGCGTTTGTACTTTTATGTACAAAAAAATTATGTTAAGGTTATCTATCAGTGGCATGAGTGAGGGGTCGACAACTGAAAAGTAAATACACGGTTTTCTCGGACACGTTTGATATTTCGAGAAAACCGTGTATCTACTTTTCAGGTATCGACCCCCCACTCATGCAACTGATAGATCACCTTAATTGTAAAATATTGGAGTTCGTGAAAGGAATACCTTAATACCGATCGCTGAGAAGTTTTATTCGCGAAGTAATAAATCGTGTAACGTTAATTTAATGCCTCAAGACTAAACAATTAACGGGCCAGACTCCTCGCGTGTGTATACTGCGATAATTATTAAAAATATTCAAATAACGATTATATCTGAGAAAAGTTGTGCCATATAAATAATCTTGATTTACATGAAGCGTCGAGAGCGAAAATCCTATTTTGTAAACGGAGCAATGATTTTGCTGGTTCAACGAAGCGGATTATTTTCGATCGAGAAAACCGTCACCCGAAGCGTGTTTCGCTAACCGTACGGATGTGCCGTTCCGAAATTATTACTTCGTACATTTCTTCACTTTTTTTAAACTCTTTTTCGACACTAATTTTGAGGTATGTGTGCAAAGAGCGGAAAAACGTTGTAGTTTCGTTCCAATCTTGGCTAGTGGATTTTTACGAAGAAATTGTCGAGTTTTTCGAACGCAGAAAGAAATAGGAGCGAGGCAGAAGCAAATATCCCGAGAGTTTAGCTCTCGAAGCTCACGCGTATATACGAGAGGCACCCGCCGCCGCAAAGCCTTTCACTCTGTGTTCTCTCTCACGATATTGCAACAGCGAACCAACTCGCTGATTTAGCCCGCGCGCACCGCGAGCTCGTAATCCGTTTTCTAATAATAATGGTGTACACCATACCTTTAGTATTGCAAACTCCCATGTATGACAATATATGGGACATTCTAGATCAAATCGATATACGACCGTGACCCTTGTCGTATTGCAATTGATTTGTTTTGCGATATAAACAAAAATTACCATTGAGTTAGTTTCTTTTTTAGTTGAAAATTCAATTCCTACGTTGTTTTCAATCTTTTTTCTCTCATTTTTATGTTTGTAAAAAAAAGAAAAGGATCGTCGTTGTATTCGAACAGTGGATATTCCAGTTTGATTGTTTGTGACACGATATTTTACTCAATAGACCGTAGAACAAATATTTTTCAAGACAAAATTACGATACTTTTGTTTATAAACATTCCAAAAATCCTGTTACACTGAAAATATGTTAAGGAAGCAAATAGTGGATATTTCTGGAGTAACAGTTCCCGAAATTATGATTGATTGTAAAAAAGTAAAAAAAAAATCAGTTGAAATAACTTCGACAATATCAAAATGGGAGTTGTGTATGCGAAACAAAAGTCAAAAATATTTCAAAAGACAGAAGAACCTTGGCGATATGAAAAGTATCTCAAATCGTCTATTCAAGATGTCAAGATCAAGAAAAATATTCGAGAAAATTAAATTAGAGATTAAAAGTAAAAGAGCGGCTTTAATTTGAATATAATTAATTTGAATAATTGTTACAATGTAAATTGGCCAATTTGAAAATTTCATTAGGATGAACTATATTTCTTTGAGAGTTCATTATTCATTATATAAATATTTAGTCAAAGATTCGACCTTTCATTGTGGTTTAACGTGAGGGCGCGACATTGAATCGTGTGTAGTTATGTGCGAGGATATATTACGATTAACAAAGAAAGAGGGGAGTGGCCGCGTTTTTAATGATAAAGAAAAAGCACGTCGACCTCGATACTTGATAGATTAGTTTTATTTATTTTTTCCTCTTTTTTTCTACAGCCTCGACTTCGAACGGTACTTAAAATGAATGAACGAGCAGCTAGCCTTGTTAATTCTTTTAAATACGTGTGTATATATATATATGTAGATATATAAAAATACGTCACGCAATTTAAATTATACCTCGTTGCAATAATGACCGTCAGAAACTGTCTTTGCCTTTCTTTCCCGTTTGAATTTCCTGTTACACCCGTGTGTCCACAGCAATAAATGCCAATACCAATTGAATATTTATCGGAGAAAAAAAAAATGTATTCTTGTGAACCGCACAGATTTTTGCTTATATGCGTACGCCCTGAGGCTTCTGTGTTTTAGTGCACGCCATTCTCGACCGCGGGCAACTACAAAATATATCCTAGAGACCGTGAGTGACGTCGGACCTTATGAAAAAATTCACCATACATAAACTATTTTATTTCTAATTTATTGCACTACATATTGGTTAATCAAATATTTTAGAATTATATTTTTCATATTTCATCATTATGAGAATTGTTTCTCTTGGGAAATGTGATTATCCAATTAATTAATTACTCGAAGGTGCGCTCTCGTTATTTCTAATTAATTATTCTCCGTTCCTTCTCACCGGTCTTAAATTTATATATTTTATTGAAAATATGCTCTGCTTATTAATGCATATTATGGAATCGGTATATTTCGATTGAAACGTGATTAGATTGGATTTTCATGATTTCTTTGATCGATAAATAATTTTTCAAGACAATCATACATATTTTTTAAAATCGAATTATCAAGAACTGCAACGTTTTTGACAAACTCAATCTCATTTATAATTCAATTTTTTTTTATAAATGCTATTAATTTTTTAAAAAAGATTTCAATGTTATGAAAATGTCATAATGCTATTAGATTTTCATACCACAATTTCCTTCAAAAGTTCATCATTGGCACACTCAAATAAAGGATTCGTAGATTCAAAAGGAACTGAATTAAACCAAGCCAATATTACGATAATGGCTGGCGAAACAAATATGACATTAATTTAACTCACGAATTGAATTAATTTATATGTGTCAAAAAAATATTTTCGCATCCAGATACAGTTGACCTAACCATATATCGATTTGAGTTAATAACATATTAAAATCACAAGGAAGTTCAAATCTACTATATATATATATATGCATCACCAAAAAAAATTACTGTATCAAATATACCACCTATCTAGTTGGTTTAAGAGGGACCTGGTTGAAACGAATTGTGCGTGGCTTATTGCTTACAAGAATTCTATACACATTTATAAGAATTTTTGTCTATTCAAATAATTTATTTGCGACATCAAATTTTCATTTTTATTCACAAATAGACAATTGAATCTGAAATGAACCAAAACAGAACATTCAAAAATTTTCCAACATATAGGGTACACGTTCGACTTGCACTCTCACAGCGTTGAAAGCGTGTTTGAAGCGTTGAAAGCGTTTGTGCGCGTTCGACTTGGGCGAACATGGCGGTAAACGTAACCGTCTCAACGCTCGTGAGCGTTTACGGTGCCAAGTCGAACGCACTTTGAGCGCTTACAGCGCTGAACGCGTGCAAGTCGAACGTACCCATAATCGGATAGCCAAATTAAATATTTATCATAATCCTGCCACTTGTGATAGGTAAAAATATTCAGTATCGACTTCTTAGACAGAACCAGTCAGTTTACGAAAGTCGCATTAGTTTCTGTAATTAATATCCGTCCGGAGCGTGTTTTGTATGTGAGAAAGGCCTCAACGGTTTACGCCGCACTGTGGCCGGAACGAGAAGCTTTCACACCCGAAATTCAGTTACAACAACCAAATCTTGAGTATCGACGGTTCACGGAAACGTGCAGAGTGAAGAAAAGGTGTGGCTAAATCTGGTTTTGATGTCAACAAAATATTTTAGTCCATTAAAAGCACTGTGGTATTTATACAATTTTATATCTGGTTAAATACAAAATAGGGCGGCGTGATCAGTCCAACTCACGCGTTTGGTCATTTTAAGTCGTGCCATGCTCATAGTCGTAATACTTTCCGTAAAATCAGTATAAAATATGGTTTCATTTCAGCGCAACATAATATACATTTCAATTTGACAAAATATATCGATACATCGGTTGCCACCTGCATAGTATATTGCAAAAAAATATTTGATTGTCTGAATCGAAATGTAGTTATATTGAACAAATATTAAGTAATTCGTGACGAAAAAACTATACAATTAAAATAACTAGACCGGTTCCATTAAATCAAACACCGTGCCTTAAATTCAAACTAATTTCGATCAATTTTAACAAATTTTCGGTGATCGCAGATGGTGAGCTGAATTTACAAATCTTTTTTTTTCTGGGCATAATTGAGAACCTGCGATCAAAAAAATCAGAGCTACGATCTCAAAAATTAAATTATCTGTTACAAAAAAATGTTGCTTCACGTTGAAAAATACATTATTTGATAGTTTTCGAGCAAATCTTTCGCGAATTGAATTTATCGGATTGAGCGAGGCCGGTGAGTGTTAGAAAATGTGAAATCGTCGAGTCTCGATTCTCCCTTTCGTACTATATAATTGCCGCGCATACAGATAAATATATATGTATATATATATATAGATATATATATGCACATATATGAGCGTTATAGCTGCGAGAAGAATCACGAGGCCTGGTCGCGCGCAAGGCAGTAAAAGCCCCGCAGCTGACCGCGTGTTCCACTTGGCGAGGAAAAAAAGATCCAAGATCCGTCAGCCTCTTCATCGAACGCTTTCATATTGAGAGAAGCGCTCTGTTGATCAATCCTTACGGTATACACCTGACACTTTTCATCTCAAATACGATCGTCTAAATATATATTAAATGTATATTGTACTTATATATGTGTTTATATTTTTGCTTCGATTCATAAACGAATGTGTATCTACAAATAGATGTAACACAAAGAGCTGAAGCTTTCTCTATAATTTGATCAATTCGAGTTGAAAGAAAAAATGAACCATCATGAAATCTCGAAAATATTAGTTTTTAATTAATTGTTCAAATTAAAATTGTTCGTACTATGACACAATCGTGATAATAATTATAAGAATAATGGAAAAAAATGACGCTTGCACATTTCTCTTATTGATTGGATAATAAATGAGGAAGCGAGTTGATTCCTTGAAATTTCACTCTTACTCGCGAAATTTTTTTATGATGCGTGAAATGTCTTGTACGTAGTATGAGAAATAAAAAAAAAAAAAAATACGACGACGACGACGACAACATGCAAATGTTACGGGCAGTGGAGTGCGAAGGAATCGAGAGTTTCTCTACCAAAGTGTGTGTGCCTGGCGGTCATCGGCCGGACGTTCTGCCCAACCATATATGTATATACATTCATGATCAACCAAAGCCAAGATCAGGGTCATCCTCCTTCGGCAAAACGACGACCGCTGGCTTGAATCGTCGAAATATTCAATCGAAACATTTGTGCCTCGGGCATTTGTTTGTTTTTTCGTCATCACTCTCGAGAGGGTTCCCAAAAGATATAAAACCTGAATAGAATTTCTCGATGTATGAAAAAACTAGTATATTTTTGGGTGTATAAAAATATCCATTACAAAAAATTGCGGCTATTCAACAAATAGTTTATTAAAAAAATTTTTTTTAACAATTACGAGTACCGAGAAATTATATTTTGTACAAAATGAGTACACAAGTATTAAAAACAAAAATAAAAATAGAATGTATTTGAGAGAAAAAAAGAAAGTATTTCGGGATTTTTTTCTTGGAATTTCTCGTCCAATTTCTGGTTAAACTATTGTTCGATCTTGTACAAACACTCTGGCATATATTGCCCAAGATTGGTATAATTCGGGAGATATAATTAAATTGTCAGCAAAAAGTTATTTATGCGTGTGCCATCAAAGTACTTACGCCTTTCGAAATGTTCTGAGAGTCTCGAAGAAAGTACTTTCCTATGCATGAGAATATGCGAGCAGTTTTACTGGAGTCAAAGATAATAACAGGTTTTTCACGAGATGATTCGAATCGGCTCCAAATTAGTAATTAATATTTTTATTAATACCCCCATAATTACTGTTGAACAATATTTTCGTAAAGGCGATATTTTTATTCTCCGATGATTTTTGTGAATAAATTTTGGCGCTTTGTTCTAAAATGATATTTATATTTTTAAGGGACAAAGCAATCTTTTAATTCAATCGGACCCGGACAATTCAGCTCGACGAAAAAACCTTCGTCCTCAATGTCCTCAATGTTTTTTTTTTTTTTATACACTATACAAAAAGCTCAGCTTTGATTTTTTTTTTCATCTCCGTGATCACAAAATTTTCCATCGAGTGTATCCGGCCCAAGGTCGCCTATAAAGTCACGATACATGTGTATTTAAGATTCTTAGGGTAGACGAGGTCGTCCCAAGCCGGTTTGCGATACCAAGATGCGAACGATGGGTCGCTTCGGAATGCCAAATGATGCGCTTTTCTGTCACCAATGCATAAACATACGAATATGTATAAATAAACGAAGGTGTACAACGAGCCATTGATCCTTGATGTACGTAGGATTAAAATCCTCTCACCCCCATCTCGTTACTCATACTTATAACCATTACACGAAGATAAATTAATATTCCACAAAAATAAGAAACAAGTTTTCGGAACGTTACGAAAAAAAATTTCAATTTATCGCTCATTTTGACGATATTTCATACCGTATGTACGTCAAACGATTTATTTCATGAAAAAAAAGAATAAAACCAAAAAGAAAAAAAATAGAAAGTTACTCAAACGAAACCTGTAAAAAAAACGTTCCAGCCAATTCGAACGCTATTTGTTTATTTCCACGACTAATAATCCGTTTTTTTTTTTAATATCACGTGTAAATTTCGTTTTGTCCAATTTTTCCTCGAGTGATTACGATATGAAAAAAAAATGGAAGAAAAAGGACCGGAAGTGATTTATGAGTAACCGCATAAACCGCGAAAAGCTCATCATCTGTGGGTCGACTCCATAACTCGAGAGAGATCATAATCTATTTCGTGTTGAGCTAACTATAAACTTATTATTATTCACCGAAGAAAAAAACTTGGATGCTGGGAAAATGAAGAATTTCGAAACTCGTATTATATTGCGCAAGCAAGACAAAGCTATGGATAATGCGATGATGCGCTTCTCCTCTGTACGTGTATATTCCACACACTGTGAAATGTGCGAACTTTAATAACAGCCATTCGTATGAGCGCAAACTCATCAAATCATCATCATCGTCGATGAGAAAAAAAAAATATTAAAGTTATACCAATGCGGATTCATTTTATGGAATAATAAATCATGAAAACAAAAAAAAAACAAAAAAAAATAATATGAAAAATATCACAGCTAAATTATTTATTTATTATCCATAAAAAAACTTTATGAATAATGGAATAAAAATCACAAATCGATAATGTAAAAATGAAAATGAAAATTCAGTAATTATTATAAAAATATTGATGCAAACATATAACTATAGTAAAATAAAAAAGTTTGTATTTTATTCACCTCAGCGAACATTAATCCTAGGAATAGTTAACGCGATTTTTCTGCGCTGTATATTATTATATATGTGCGACGAGAGACCGAGATATGTAATCATCAGTAGTAACGGGACATCTAATTGGAAAAACTGTGCACGCGAGTAAACATTAACGCGATCTGATGGGGGCAATTCTGGTATAGAGTTAGTTTACGCGCGAACCGAAACCGCACATCGGCACCCACGAACCATAAAATTGCATAACGCGTGAGAGAAAGAGAGAAAATTATACGTGTATTCGTATTAAATAAATCTAATTGTACCAACGTGCCTCCTACAAACAACAAAAAAATGGTCAATTCGTAATTTTCATGAATTAGAGAGAAAATTATATTTTTCCGGAATTTATAAATTAGTCAAAAGTTCGCTTTTCAAACCGCCAAATGACTCCTAGGCTCTACAATTAGCGACAACGTCATAAAATTTGTATCCCCACCACCGCGAATCGCTTTGTTTCGAGATAATATATAGATTCGGCGAACGCTCGGAACAGCAGACGACAGAGCTGCAAATGTACTTGTCTCGAGGCTCTACCGAGTCTCTTGATTTCAGCAAAAAAGTTGAACTTTTAAGTTTTCAATTTCAAAAAAATAACTCCTAAAGTCTAAAAATTATGATAAAAATTTAGTCAAATCAATATACATGGTCAGCCCTTATGAGGAATTTAATTGAATGTGATTGTAGGAATCATTCGAAAAAAATATCACAGTCCATAAATTAACTACAGCAACAGTGAAATGAACCGTGAATTCTTTTTTCTCTCCTGACGAATTGTCATATTTCAAGAAATTGTGATTATTATTATTGTTCTACTATAAACAGTATACAATAGATAATAAAATCGTGCGTTTTTCTTTTTTAATCGATTCAAGCAGCCCCATATATCGCTGTACTAAATATTCCTATTTTTTTCTTCCTCCATGCTTTACTGCTGCGGTTTGCGCCTTTTGCAATCCGCTCTTACTTTTTCCCTTTTAAGAAATCTCCAAAACTTTAACTGTCTCCATTTGTAAAACTTTTCGATTGGGACACGTCCGGTATTTCTTCGTTAAATTTGTAGATAACAAAAAAAGTGACGAGATATTTTAACGCAATAGATCCAATTTAAATGTCTTTGTTGTTTTTGTGTAATTTTGAGTTACAATCAAATTCACTTCCCAGTTTGCGATAAAATATGTAGCAAGTTCCGATGCGCGCCACTTCCGCGAACGCTATGACTATAAATCGTGTACATTTGTATTTATTTATACGAAATGTCGTATTACAAGTCTGCCGAGTTTCCGACTATCCGAAAAAATTCACTTTCCTCATCGGTAACGGTAAATCATAAAAACCTGAATTTATAGTATATTTATATATTTATATTTATATACGTATGTAGATAATGTTCCACATATTTATACTGTCACTGTACGCATTATAATACGTATTAATTGACTTATACGAAGTATTGAGGCCACAGGCGAGCACGAGCCTCGAGAGACTCGGAAGGCAAAACTTTAGCCGTGGGCGATTAAGCCTGTAACGGGTTTTGCTGGATAAGATACACCGCTGACTTACTACTCAGTGAAAGCGATCATTCGATTCTTCGACGTTGAACGAGATGCGACCAGCATCCTGATATTGTGAAAAAAACTCGACAGAAACGTAAATAAAAAATAATCGTTGATCTTCGTAATGTGATGGAAAAAAAATTTCAAAGTTGCTTTCGAAATTGAATTACTTTTGCAAAATATTTGATTCCGGTAAAAATCGAAAGTATTAAAATCGACGAAAAACAATGATTTTCATAAATATCGAGTATAGAATTTTATTTTTGGTCCAAATGATTTTTTTTCCAATTTTTCCAGAATATTACAGAATTAGTTCTAGCAAATTTCATAAAAATAACTAATCAATAATTTAATTTAAAAAAAAACTCACCAAACCGTTTTTGTTGTAATATTTCAAAATCAATTATTATTCGCCAATTATAATCATTTCAGTTCAAAGTACACCAATCTTCGAATCGTTGACCAAAATCGAATTCGTTGATGCGTCATTTCACCTGAACTGAATATTTTATTGCAATAAATATGAATGAAATATTTCGCATAATTGCATATATATTTCCCTTCGCCCATTTAGTCGATCACGCGCGATTGAGATGTTTTTTTTTTTTTATATTTCCACATACCGTAAACACCGCAACTATGTAATTATATAGAAGTACGCAAATTCGCGGTCAGCAGTCGCCGGACACGGTGTCGAACGATAATGTCAAGCGAAATGTTGTTTTTTTGTGTTTCCGCTTACGCGCTTACTAGGTATTCGGATTGAAAAGTCGGATAAACTCGACGATGCTATTTGGATAAGTATTATACGAGCTATTTACGAATTTGTGATCAATATTATTATGATAATAGTTAAGTAAGAAAGGGTAATGTTTAACGTTCGTTAAACTCTGTATTGGTGATCGTAAATCATAGGGCTTTGTACTCGTGATCATGCACGATAATCCACGTGCCCAAAAGTCCTTGATACGTAGTGAAAAAAAAATAGAGGGCATTTATTGTATACACACTGCCGAGACACCTATCGACACTTACAATTAATATAGAAACGTGCAAAGGAAAATAGAAGTGTAGCACGTGACAATTCCTTCCAACGCGTGCAGTCTATTTTTATTTATTATTATTTTATTATTGTTATTTCACGTACGTGTATACGTGTATATTTCTGCATATAACTCGCGCGAGTAGCGGGGAATGTCGAAAAAAACGACCAACTATCACCGTTCGAGAACGCGCTCAATAATGAAACACGAGACGTACAGCGCAACAACCGTGCAACATAGTATTTTTAAACTCAAATCGAAAGGAACGCGTTCCACATACACCATTTTATTGCGAATACGAAATTACCTTTAATTGATTATGTTAATGTACAAGTTTTTCGCGGAACAATTCATTCTGATGTAATTGCATTGTAAATGGGTCATATCTCGCGAATGCATTTTTTAATAAATACATTCAGGAAATTTCCGAACGTTGCATTGATTTTAACGAACCATTTGTCTCAAAATTACTTAAAAAAAGTTATGGCAAATTTATGTGCCATAAATAAATGTTCGGAAGTAAAAAAAAAAAGTAGGATGTGAAATAATATTGAAAATTAATCCTTAAATTAAAGATCGAAGATTCAAATTGCGTCAGCGTTATGTGAAAAAAATATTTTTTTTTAGTTTCGCGTAAACGGAACCGATTTCCGGTCTTTTTTTTCTTAAGATTTAAAGAAAAATATATTTTGGAGAATTTTTCGTCCCGAGACGAAAATGGCCAAAGTGCAGGAACATAATTAGAAAAATCAATGATTTTTTTAAATCTAGACTAAAGTTGCAAATCACGTAAGTTCTTAGCCGGAAAATGATATTTGTTTTCTATTTTCACGAATACGAAATCAAGTTACGTTTCTTATTGCGGGTGTTTCTCGAATTGACCGAAAAAAATGTTTCGTAAAATAGGTTCTTCATTACGAAGGTTCTCCCGCGTTACCAGAGCACAACATTCCCTATAAACACCCATACATGTATGAACATATAACGAGGATACGTGCGCAGTTTACTTTCACTCGGAATTCGTTATCCACTATACGTAACATTGAGGAACATCGAGAAGCACAAAACGACTTACACACGCGGAAGCATGCTTGTCGATCCGTGGGGCAAAACTCGTATGTCTCTTTCCACTACGTTTTTTTTTCTCTTTTCCTTCATAAAGTTCGAGGAATGTTGTAATTAAAATCTGCCATAGTTTACGCTTGTATGCTACACAATTTCCATAATCATATTAATCGTTAATTCAAGGACGTTTTTTTCATCTTCCCAATTGTTATATTTACGAAAAAAAATTAAGATCGTCGTTATCAAGGTTGCCAATCCGTAACAATATTTTTCGGATCGAGTGAACTGGTGGAAAAGGAATCTCAAGCAGAAATAACTTTTTTTTATATTTTCTTGTTCTCTTTAAAAACATTTTTTAAAGACGATTCTCGATTTTTTGGTTTATTCCCTTTGTTTGGAAACGAGAGCGTTTTCAGTGAAATTCGCTCGTCAATACCAGTGGTCCCGCGTAGCATTTGTACATTCGGTAGAAAAATCTGCGAGTTTATCGCAGAGAAAATAATGTAAAGACGCATTTTTCCCAGTAACATGAAAATTTTGTTGTTGCTAATTATAGTTTTTCACGATAATAAAATTAAGTAAAATACTATATTATCCTGAATTACGTATCGGGGAATAAATGTATAAATGTATTTATAAGTTGGCGTATTATCCGCGCGAAGAAAGTCGTCTCGGTCATAGCCGATCGAGACCAACTCTCATTCTAGGCACGTGCCAAGTTTACTGTACTGTGTAGTTATACCTACAGGGCTGAAGAGCACCGTTCAATTCCTCGTTCCTTTTTGCCACATTTTATTTCCACATGCGTTCTCATGCCTTCCATTTTTATCGTGATGTAATATTTCACTGAAAATTTGTTATAACCACGAAACCCCAAAAATATCTAACAGTACGAAATACATAAAAAAAAAAACGAAAAACCACGCATTCAAAATCAAAGTTATTTATATTTCATTTAACCGATAGTTGCACAGAATGAAAATATCGAAAGTGTTTATGTAAATATGAGAAATTTCTTCGATAAAATATATAAGTTTTACATATTGTCTCATAATTTTTATCCAAATTATTATGTGTACTTATTGGTTTGTTTTTATCCAGAAAATACATAATGTGTATTGCTAGGAAAAAAAGAGAAAATATATGAGACGTATTTATGTATATTTTAGTGATAAAACCTGGTTTTACATGTATAATTTCCATATACCTATTCATAGACTATTCACCGCATATATCCTCATTAAATTTAATAGGAAATATACGAGCTTTTAAAATAAAAATGCTCCAAGTCCATTTATTTGACATTTATAGTAAAAGACTCGATTTTTTGGTGATTACAAATCAAATAATGGTATTTCCATCTCGAATATAAAACCTGCAATGCAAACAAAACAGGGACAACGCGAAATTGTTCAAATTACCAAATCAAATTTCAATATTGATGATAATAAAATAAAATTCTTTATTGCAATGAAATTTTTGGCTCGTAAAATATTTAAAACATGGATTAAAAAATTTCGTATCATTCGAGGAGCACCGGGTAGCTCCGAATCGCGGGTATCGCCGGTCACCTCAAGTTTCGGACACTTACCCGCATAGATTTGAAAAAAAATCGTGAAAATTTGGCAACGACGTTGATCGCATTTTCACGTTTTTTCTTTTTTTTTTTTTTTTTTTTTTTTATCGTGTAAGTGTCCAAAAATTCACGTGTTCGGGGGTGCCCGCCGATCGGATCTACCCGACTTTTCCATAATGCAAAAATTACGTATTGCACTCGAATTCTTATTCCAAAACGATTACAAATCAAAGGTTCGATAACGGAATATCAAAAAACGTGTACTGAAAAATTTTTGTCTACGATTACGATACGTTATGGACTCGATGTTCTTATTGGTTCGTGTTTATGCGAAATTACACATTTCCAACTCGCGAAGAATATATAGCACGATCGATGCAATAACCCGCCTTTCTATATATTTTCACGAGCACTATTTATTTTCACGTAAGATCATAAATCGCTGTAACACAGCTTTATTTCCCAATGAAGCGATATAACCGTTGCACAATGCGAATAACCCCGAGTAATAATGCGGTGAGCGATGCATTAAATTTTTATCGAATATTACGAAGAATCTCGATGCCACTGATGATTTACTAAACCAAAAACTCTCACTTTGTCCCTGTGTAGCTTTGTTGCATCAAAGTGTCAAATTTTCAATAAATCGAATGTTCACAATACATCGACATTTCGGCGAATTCTCGATTTATGGGACGAGAATAACAAATACTTTTTTTTTAGTCTGCCGGCCGGTTGAAGTCACACGTGAGTGCCACACGCGCGAGTGGCACGAAAAAGGATAAAAACGTGCAAAAAGTAGCCGATCGAAATGAAAACTTTTCAAAAATCATTCCCGGCGATTTTTAATTAATTGTTGTGACATGAATCCGTGATTTAACGCGAATGAAAAAATGTGAAAAAAAAAGATACATACTCGTTGAAGTGTCAGTCGCAATCCCACGTTGGAATCACTGTCAGGAAATTTGCAGAAGGATTAAACGGACGTCTGGTCAATGTGACAGGACGGTGAACATTCCTTCGAGCTTGCCTTCGACTGACTGGATGGTTAGTTGTTGGTTTTCCCTCTCTTGTGTATGTACGAAACACACGAACGCCAACCTCTCCGTAGCTTCTTTACATTCTACTCCAGCCTCTCTCGCGATCATGGCTTTCACTTCTCGTGCGCACAAGTACATACCACAAAAGAGAATCCAACGTGCAACTCCCGCGAGGAGAAACGTTTGTGTTGGATTCTAAGGATTTTACTCAAATATCTTTCTCCCATTGAGAATATTTGTCCTAAGCTTTTGAGGAAGACTTTTTTTTCTGCACTTATCAACATGTGGGTAACGATGTTATATACTAAAAAATTATATAAGAAAAATGGCGGAGGACTGTGACGCGGGTAGAGGCCAATTTCGATTCGCTAAATTTCGGCATAAAAACACGTGATCAGTGGGGGAGACCGGGGCTAGTTGGCTATCGGGGTAAGTTGACTAACTCACAATAACATCCAAACCATGTAATCTAACATACGCGCGTTTGTTATTATGTTCATTGTAACCTCTCGCTTATTCATATGTCTCACAAGGAAACCTTCCCAGGTGTACCCCGCCGATCTTGTTCCGCTTGGAGTATGTTATTCTACATTGAAATCTAAGAGATACGTATTTTTTTTTTTCGGAAACTCATATTTAAGGGGTGAAACACACCCCTAAAGTTGAGGTCTCCCAGGGGAGGTTATTCAGTTCCATATATATGCAGACAAGGGGGCAAAATCAAACTAATTGCATTCAATGCTTCATAAAAAGTTATGACTACTCGATTTTTTTCAGCCCTAAGGGGGTGAATAAGCCGAAGTTATAGGGGTTGAAAATTAAATAAGCGTTATAACAAATAGAATATGCTCGATATGGAAGTGAAAACAATTGCATAATTAACAGTTTCAAAAGTTAAGAGATACGTGTTTTTGCATTTTTCTAAAAAATGCATCCTTAAGGGTGTACTACCCTTACATCCGAATACCTTTAATTTCTGTAGATACGTATTTTTTTTAAGTATCTATCTGCTAGAAAATATTCTTTTGGATATAGAACATATCGTGAAATTGTTTAAAAAGATTGTTATCAACATAAAAAAAATTCCTTGAAAATAATCGATAGAACATATGATTCAGGCATTGCAGATAATGAAAATTCTTTTCTTGAGAGATCATTTCTGTGTGAGGGGTCGAAAAGTAGCTTTTTTCGCGATTTTGTTTCAACCGATTTTTTGATGTTTCATTAAATCACTCTTAAAGAATAGAGGATGAATTCTTAACGTTATTTTCATTTTTTACACTGTTTTTTTTTTCTATCATTGAAAATGTCCTATAAAAAAACGATGTGCACGATTCTAGCCGTAATTATTGTTTGAAACAAAATTTTAAAAAGATTATTAATTTGCATCTGTGTCACTATTTTGCTATGGAGGGTTTATTTTTATTTTTACTTCTTTATTTTTGATTATCAAAAAACTGTTGAAAAAATCGGCTAAATTCGTTCTCGTTTTATTAGAGAAAAAAAAGTTTGTTATATACGTGATGTTTGTTGTTACAATCACGTAGCGGTAAATGAACTAATATCTTTTATCATTTCGAACCTTACTTTGTATATGTTCGTTAGCCTTGCTTATTAGCTATCTGATTCTCCGAGTTGATATTCTACTTCACCTATCATTGAAAGAAGTTTCAAGATACGTTGATAAGAAATATATAACTGTTATCTGCCTCTGCCTCTCTTATTTGACATATGATGGCCTGTGCTACGCTTATAAGTCGCGTTCTTCAGAAATTGCTTCAATTCAATAAGTGCGAGTTAGAAGGAATTTATCTCGTGATAAAATAATATCAACAATCAAAGGCGTGTATAGCTCTGTGTTTTGTTTGCAATCAAAAGTTGTTAAAAGTTCCATAAGTTAAGAAATCAAGTGTATTTATTATCAAAAATGAAAGTGAATCCGCTTAATGCGATACGATTAGTTTTGGTACCCCCGGATGTTTGTACTACTGATGATGAATCTGTTTCGTACGAGTATAAATCGAGGACAGTCAACTATTGGAGAAGTGGCAAAACTAAAAATTTGAGCCTATCAAGCGTTAAACAAAAATTTAGAAAAGTACAATCGGTGACTCAATTAAAAAGATGGGCTAAATATTTAAATAAAGGTGGAACTTATAAAGAAAAAATAGCTAGAATTTGCGAGTACACTTTAGCCAATTTTAAAGCTGCCGTTCATGCTGGTCTTATGGTACATGACATCGACTTGAAAAAATGGGCAATGCAAGCACAAAAAGAAATCGGTCATGAAGATGTCCGTTTTAAGGCATCAGTCAAGTGGGTACACTCATTTAAGAAAGCTCATACGATTGTTTCCAGAAAAATTAGTAAATTTATCACAAAAAAAAAGTACTGAAAATGCAGACAATCTGCGAAAGCTTGCTGAACAATTTGTTTCTGAAGTGAAGAACGATATAGAATAATATGGGTTATCGAACGTATACAATTTGGACCAAAGTTGTCTCCAATTAGAAATTCATTCTAGAAGAACATTAGCGGTTGAAGGAGAGAAACAAGTTGAATGCCTTGTACAATCAATTGCTTCTACAACACATAGTTATACGATTCAGCCCACTATAGCAGGTGACAGAAGGCTTCTCTCTCCGCTATTCCTGGTTTTGAAAGAACCAAATGGTAAATTTGGTCCAATAGTGGAATCGTCACTATTCAGACCAGAAAACGTTTACATAGAAGTATCGAAATCTGGAAAACTCACTTCAGGCAATAATAAAAATTATTTTTTTTTAGAGAGTTCCTTATATTGACACTTAAGATACGGTTTATTTCTTGCAACGAAGCAAATTGAAAAATTAATTCATACTTTCAGAACATTTTAAAACTTGGCTACACAATGTCTTCTTCCCCCAAATTGGTTCAAACAGTATTTTATTAATTGATTCCTGGACTGGACATTGCCCTCGAGCTGTTGACGAAGCGAAACCTCGGGATAAAAATATAAAATTAAGAAAAATACCGCAGGGTACAACGGGAAAGATTCAATCTTTTGATGTTTTTGGCTTCAGGATATGGAAAAATTATGTGAAACATTTTTCTGACAATGTGATATTAATGGATTATGATTTAAATTTGCATTTACGAAATAATATAATTAAGCTTCAGTCACTTATTCACAACCAATTATCATCTCCACGATATGTAAACTTATTTAGGTATTCATGGTTCAAAAGCGGTTATAATGAATGGCGATCGGAGAATTTTGAAAATCCTGTAGATTTTAGTTTTAAAACTTGCAAAGCGCACTGTGATGTACCCGGATGTCAAAATATTGCTGTTGTTAGGTGTTCGTGGTGTGAAAAATCATTATGTTTCCAACACTTTTTTCACGATTTCCACTATTGTAAAGAATATAATGAATAATTTCATTTGTCAATCAAAAATACATCTGTACAAAATACAGCACATAAAATATAATAAAAACAATGATACAATAATTAGAAATAAATATGATAACAATGTGATTGAAAAGAATTTTCATTATCTGCGATGCTTGAATCATATGTTGTAACGATTATTATATATAACGAAGACGAAATCGCAATTTTTTTATTAAAAAAAAATTTTTCAAGGGATTTTTTTTTTTATGTTGATAACAATCTTTTTAAACAATTTCACGATACGTTCTATATCCAAAAGAATATTTTCTAGCAGATAGATACTTACAAAAATACGTATCTACAGAAATTAAAGGTATTCGGATGTAAGGGTAGTACACCCTTAAGGATGCATTTTTTCGAAAAATGCAAAAACATGTATCTCTTAACTTTTGAAACTGTTAATTGTGCAATTTTTTTCACTTCCATATCGAGCATATTCTATTTGTTATAACGTTTTTTTAATTTTCAACCCCTATAACTTCGGCTTATTCATCCCCTCAGGGCTGAAAAAAATCGAGTAGTCATAACTTTTTATGAAGCATTGAATTCAATTGGTTTGATTTTGCCCCCTTGTCTGCATATATATGGAACTGAATAACCTCCCCTGGGAGACCTCAACTTTAGGGGTGTGTTTCACCCCTAAAATATGAGTTTCCGCAAAAAAAAAAAAAAATACGTATCTCTTAGATTTCAATGTAGAATAACATACTCCAAGCGGAACAAAATCGACGGGGTACACCTGGGAAGGTTTCCTTGTCAGTACATCGGAGCGACACGTCGTTTAGGAGCAATAAAAGATTTTCGAAAATCCAAGTACCAATGTAAATTTTTTTATTAATCTTTCCTATCTCTTCTCCTGTCCTCGGACATTTTTCCAATTGTTACAATTGTCCACTATATAAAAGTACATATATTGAATTATAGTTTTGCGTAATAATTTTTTCCAATTATTGTAATTATAATTCGCGTGTAGGGCGTTTTGTTTCTAAAAAAACGGGGTGGGGTAAGTAGGCCAACATTAGTATGGGGTTGGTTGACACATGTGTAAACTGCAATTCTGATTACGCGACGACGAAGAAACTAATGAAGAGAATTAAATACTCCTTTTTTCCACAATTAGCACCAAAAATAACCTTTAATTTCATTAATGTAAACATTTGTGTTAACTTTTGGAATTATTAAATAAAAAATATTGGTAACCATCCGTTTTTTTATTCATTCGTAGTGATTATCAAGTAAAATTAATTGCCTTAATTTATTTATTAATTGTAGTAATTATCAGGTAAAAATCGTACTATAGTCACCTTGCCCCATACCTTGAGTCAAATTACCCCGACACTGGGGTTGGTTGATACAAAAACGGATTTTCAAAAAACCGATTGAATAACCCACTTAGTATTTCATAAAAAATCTTAAATAATTATCTGAAGATAGTGGAAGAATACTTTTATTCAGAACAACAATTTGTTTTTTGAAATATTGTTTAGTTCCTTTTTTACAAGCAATAGACTAAAAAGTTGGCCAACTAGCCCCGGTCTCCCCTAGTCGAAGAACGATTTATTACGAAATTTCGAACTAGCATGATTAAAACAATCGATCGTTAGTCGTTCGTCATTGTAATAATCTCAACTTTGGGAACCCGCGAAAGCTTCAGCGTTCAATGTGAGGTCATTTGTTTTCACTATATTGTATATTAGAATCGCGATAGACCAACAATGATGTGAAGATTGTTTTAAGTTTTGTTGAGAAACAAACATGAAACAACGAATTCGATCCTCAATGACGCGTACAAACAGCTACGTATAACGGGTTATGAAAATTAAAATGACGTTCTTGAAGACTACGCAGAGGTCACAGAGGTCATGGAGGGATTTTGAGTTGCATTCTTCATTTAAGCCCAACAGAACCTGTCACGTGCTTTAAACTGAAAAGCTATTTTCTTTTTTGCAAAGGCGAGTTTTGACTCGTAAAAAGGCTAAAAAATTTGTTTCCCAACCAAATTAATCGATGGTGGATAACTGTGACCACCTATTTGTGGTTTCTAACCAGAAAGAAAAATATTGAAAGGAATCAGCTAAAATTTTGTATCAATTACGATAATATTGAGGGCAATTATATTCTAAATGGAAACTGGAGAACGTTCGAACTCACCCGTCAGATTTACTGATCGTAATAAAACCGTATAATTATTTTGCCGATGAAAGTACCGTAGATAAGTTGACCAGTGTATTTCCGAATGTATCACTGATTTTGTCAGGCAATATGAAAAAAAAGGTCGACATCGACGAAAAAACTCGAAAAATTTATACAGAAATTGTTTACTCTCTGACATTCGCCGTATAAATATAATATATCTATATATCGCATTGAATTTTTCACTCAGTTACGAAAAAAGCTGGTATGCAAATGAAATGTTCCAGAATATAAAATGCTCGAAGATCTAATCGCTAATGCACACCGTAACTGACGCGAATTATTCAATAACTTAGTATTTAGGCACCCAATGTCCTTGCTTCTGGATCATTCCTAATGCTTTCAAGCGTTTCGAAACTGTTGTGTCATCTACTCATAATGATTTTGCAAGTTCAGCTAGCGTCTGACATGGGTCTTCATTAAGTAATTCCTCCAATTCTTCGTTTTCAAACTTTTTCGGGGCGCCAGAGCGTTCTTTATCTCAAAGATCAAAATCATTATTTTTGAAGCGTCGAAACCGGTCTCTGCATGTTGTTTCCGATAGAGCATGCTCACCGTAAGTCTCAACAAGAATTCTATGCGCTTCAACTGCAGATTTCTTTTGAATAAAATAGTGCAATAAAATTCCCCGCAAATACTCTTTACTTGGCACAAAACTTGACATTTTTAGAACTAAGAAAAAAAACGTTGTTTACATTGTAGCGAATTAACCTACACTGAAGTTCAAGTTTACCGACAGTACTGCCTTGTAAATGCGTTACCATCTGAAATTACATGCACGTAGTGTCCTGGTAATGCCATCTGTTAGGAAACAGCGAGAACTTATTCAAAGTCCTAATAATAAAAAAAAAATTAACAGACTTCGCGAAGTCCTACATGCACTTGCTTTCTGCTGCCCGTGTGGGGTTTGAGGTCTCACATATATACATAATTTAATAACAAGTATAAACTTTATTAATTAAACTTTACATCAAAAGGATAAACGTAGAAAATGATGCCGTAGGTGCGAAAGTCACGAAATCGTGTGATGGAAAAAAAGGAACCATAGAATATATAAAAAGTTACTAGACGAAAGACTCTACTTTATAACTCGTGTCGGTAGAGTAGATTGGGGTCGAAGTCTCGAGGTTCCCACACCCGCTTTACACGCTACGCCCCCGTGTGCTCTTCGTTCACTTCACCCACGCACCCAGAGCAGTAAGCAGCAAGCAAAGGCGAGAGGGGCGCTTAGTGCATTTCGTACTGTACAGTCGACCCCCTCACTTGTTACGTTCCCATGTGCCCACGGTTCTCATATGTCCACTCCGTATGTTCCCATGTGTCAACTTCCCCACCTTCCACTCTGACACATTTTTCGAAACATTCCAGACGCCTTGCGCATTGCGCATGCGCTGTGATGTCAAGCAGCCTTAAAAGTGGGGATGAAGGAGAACTTGACACAAGGGAATTTATTTGGTCCCGACTGGTTGACACGTGGGAGAGTCGACTGTAGATATTATCATCTGCCGCTTTTATGTATGCGTTACGTTACTTTTATGTATGGTTAGGATCTCAAGTACAGTTAAAGGAATGATGTCGTACACGGTCGGTAAGGAATGAGATGACAGGCTGTAGGTAAAAGTGATTCCGCCACGCTAGCGTAGCGGAAAATATTGGTTAATACCCCCCCCCCCCTCCCCCCCACTTCCCACTTGCTGTGTAGCCAACTATATCCTACCCCAGACACTTTGGACCAAAGAAACTGGGGACACGGATTATATAATGAAACGCGAGCCTGTGTGACCGTTGACGAGAATTGTGCAGCTGCTTTTGGCCGCGTAGCAGATGTTGCACGAAGCTCAGGAACGCCACCAGTACAGTAACCTCTGAGAGGGGACATCGCGGGAGGTGCATCAAGTTACGGGCTCCCACTTCGCGTGCTTATAGTGTGGGTGGGTACCAACCAAACCCCAAAATTGTAGGTGCCAACTCGGCTTCGTTTTCGAGAAATCGCCGGTCAAAGCAGGGATGCCAGACGTACCAATTTCTTGGTAAACATACTAGTTTTCATGGTCACGTACCAAGTACCAAGATGATTCTGTCCTTGTACGCAAAAATACCAAGATCAGCCGTTAACGGATTTTTTTTTTTTTTTTTAAGGAAAGATCCGTAATCAAGCTACAGAACTAGGTATATCAACCTGTCTTCGTATATTTTTTTTTTTTAATTGAAAGTACGAAAAAAAAAAGACTTTGAAATTAATTATCTCATGCAGCCCATACAATCGAGATTTGTTTTTTCTTCTTTTCTTTGTTGAGGGCTTTGAGCACCATCCATCATCTGTTTGCGCATACTGCCCCGATCTTCATTATTATGTATATAGTTGGCATTTTTTACGGTAAGGTGTAAATTAGCCGAAAAAACTAGGAAACGCGAAATTAGGAAACAAAGCGGATCGTCGTGAGCGAACGCTTATATCGCAACAAGTATTTTCGTCGAAATTCGACGATTATACATTTGGCGACAAAGGTTGTTAACTAAATTGTGATACCCGAATAGGAGATTTGTTTTTAACATAGTAAATGAGGTTATTCCTTCGAAAATGATTATTTTTGAAGGCTTTTTCTTAATTTTCATTATTAAAAGGATTATGCTTAGCAATAAATTGAAGCGATTAGCTTACTTTAATAATAATTAATAAATATTAATAAGTAAATGTACGAAATAATAAAAGATGAACCATTAATTAAAAATAATAACCATTATTATTGTTATTATTTCTATTATTATTTTTCAATGTCAATAATTAATAATTGTTTATCATGAATGTTTTATTTCGTTATATATTATATTTTTGATACTGCGTGTAACGGAACAAATGAGGAGAGGGGAAGGGTGCACGGAATACTCATGTATACATGTACATGTATAATTTGTGCAGTTCTTAGATCGATTTTTCAATTAACAAATAACAATAAATTATAATAACATCTGGCTTTTATTACTGTTTTTTAACAAACTTTATGACAACAGTGATTTGGTTTCAGCTCTCAATAACTATAATTAAGAGATAACTAGTTATGTAATAAAATCAAGCTGGAAAATTGGAAACAAATATTAATTTATAGATACGCAATGTTTTATACCCCAAGCGGAACGTTATAGAAATTACTTGGATGATTATTTTAATTTTGATAGCAACGAGGCTGTTGATAAATATTGAGAAAAGATTTAAACCACAGTTTTCTACTCTGTAAAATTTTATGTTAAGCGGTCCTGATGAGCCAGTACCATTTCCTACCATTTATTCTTTAAAAACGTTCGTAGCAGAATGGGTAAGTGCTAGGCTCATATCTCGAAGATGGTGAGATCGATCGCACCCTCGAGCTATTTTTTTTTTATCATATAACGAATGTGAATCGACAGTAATATATCGATAATTATTTTCCTTTATTTATTAGGGAAAGTAATTATTATTAACTAATTATTAGTTTTAATTATTAATTTTTCATTATTCCTTCATGTAGTTAGATATGTGAATAATTGATTCTGTTCAATTTTTTGACAAATCTAATTATTCGCGTATCTAATTAATATGAAATAAAATATAACGCAGAGCGAAAATAAATATGTGCCTATTTTATGTTGTACTAATGAATGATTATATTGTTGTTAAATATTTCGAAAAATTTCTCTGATAGACTAATAGACTAGACTAGACTAACAGAAATTGCAAAACACTACATATACAAAAGGCGTACTGACGTACTAAATACTTAAAAAACGTATTAGATTTAGTACAATCTAGGACGTTTTTAAATAAATAATTATATTGTTGTTAAAATTTCAGAAAAATTTTACTACTAGGCTATTTCTAGACTAATAGACTAATAGAAATCAAACTAGGCTAGACGAATAGACTTAGTACAATCAAGTACGTTTCTAAAGTAGTTAGTACGCCAGTACGCCTTTTGTAAATGTAGTACGTTTTGCAATTTCTGTTAATCTAGTCTAGTCTATTAGACTATCAGAAAAATTTTTCGAAATTTTTAACAACAATATAATCATTCATTAGTACAACGTAAAATAGGCATATATTCATTTTCGCTCTGCGTTATGTTTTATTTAATATTTAATATGTTTTATTTAATATTAGATACATGAATAATTAGATTTGTCAAAAAATTGAATGGAATCAATTATTCACATATCTAACTACATGACAGAAACATGAAAAATAATAATTAAAATTAATAATTAGTTAATAATAATTAATTTCCTTAATAATTAAAGAAAATTAATTATTGGCATGTTATTTTCAATTCACATTTGACATATAATAAAAAAAAAATTAATATAAAATTTAACGGAGTAGAAAAGCGTGGTTTAAATTTTTTCTCAATATTTATCAACAACCTCGTTGCTATCAAAATTAAAATAATCATCCACGTAGTTTCTATAACGTTCCGCTTGGGGTATAAAATATTGCGTATCTATAAATTAATATTTGTTTTCAACTTTCCAGCTTGATTTTAGATCAATAATTATCTCTTTATTATAGATATTGAGAGCTGAAACTAAATCACTGTTGTCATAAAGTATGTTAAAAAAAGTAATAAAAGCCAGATGTTATTACAATTTATTGTTATTTGTTAATTGAAAAATCGGTCTAAGAACCGCACAAATTATACATGTACATGATACATGAGTATTCCATGTGCCCTTCCCCTCTCCTCATTTGTTCCGTTACACGCAGTAACAAAAATATAATAAATAAAGAAATAAAACATTCATGATAAACAATTATTAATTATTGATATTGAATAATAATAATAGAAATAATAACAATAATAATGGTTATTATTCTTAATTAAAGCTTCTTTTTTATTATTTTGTACATTTACTTATTAATATTTATTAATTATTATCAAAGTAAGCTAATCGTTTCAATTTATTGCTAAGCATAATCCTTTTAATAATTTTCGAAGGAATAACCTCGCTTACTATGTTAAAAACAAATTTCGTATTCGGTATCTCAATTTAGTTGACAACCTCTGTCGCCAAATCTGTCATCGTCGAATTTCAACGAAAATACTCGTTGCGACATCTGCGTTCAGCATCTGTAAGCGTTCGCTCACTAGACGATTCCACTTTGTTTCTTAGTTGCGCATTCCCTAGTTTGTTCGACTAATTTACATCCACCATTTTTTATGCCATCTATATTTAATTTGAGAAAGTAACAAATGTAAGGTTTTGTTGCGTTGGTCGACATGTCCTCGGTCCTCGCCGGCATAGTTGGTCAAACTGGTCAACTGCTGCGCCATCTTTGTATTGTAATAATCTTATACGAAAGCCCACCGTTACGACTTACGACCTTGAAGAAAAAGTGCAAAAGAAGAGAAAGTTTGTTTGTAATGTTGGTGAATTATTTTAAAGTGAATTTTAAAACTAAATTTGTTGAGTGAACTTCTTATAGTGTGCATTATTGTTGACGAAAAGGTAAGCTTATTTTATAATCCTTACGAAAAATCGACATTCTTTTTATTTATTTCGCATCATGTTACACCGGATATATGTATTGTTATTTTTTAGTCCAACATTTTTCGATAAAATTTTGATAACCCATTCATAATTTACGATGATCAATGAAAATTTATATAATTGTTAGATTACTGAGTTTGTTTGTAATCGAAGCAAATGGTCCCCTACGATTTCAGATCAGAGCTTCATGGTCTTGCTGTCCACAGACCAAAGACCATTATTTTTTTTCGAAAACGTTTTTACAGGGTTGCAAAATAAAGTCTTCAAGCTAAGATGATCGTAAGTGTTGAAGTTGTATCATAAGCTTTCGCTTTGAACTTCTTTACGCTTTGTACTTTGTATGTAAACTGCTCTGAACCTAATTTGTGTTTAACCTTCAATGTATTGCAAAATTCCTTGCACTGGCTATTAAGATAATCAAATTCACACTTTACAATAAAACAATTTGCATGAGGCAATGAATCAATTTTATAAAATATATTCTTCAAATGTTGAGCCGATGTCAGACCAATGTCATACATATACCGTTATTTTTATTTTCTTAATGAAAATAATATCATTTGCCAATATTTTTTTTTTACCTATTAATAATCTACAACGATCAACATCTATTTATATAATTGTTAGCCTACTGAATTTATTTTGTATTCGAAGCAAATGGTTGCCTATGATTTCACAACTTTTTCAATGCTTCATGGTCTTGCAGTCTTCAGACAAGGTGCTATTATTTTTTTTTTTTTCAACAACATTTACGAGATGAAAATGAAGTTTTTAAGCCTAAACGTTTGTGGGTGTTGTAGTTGTATTATAAGCATCCTGCTTTTCACTTTACGTTTTGTACTCAGTACGTAATGTGTCCAAATCTTTTTTTTTATTTTATCTTGTTGCATTCCAACATGCTGTGCGTTTTAACGGTCACAATAGCATGGTACTGGTGGTGATGGTGAACTTAATGAGTTTTGTTTCAGGTACTCATGTCATCTGCAAGTGAGGATGACAAGAGCGATTCTCGTTACGGACCCTCTACCCCAAAAAAAAAACGCCTGGCTCGTGGTGATGCACAACGCACAAAACAGAAGCATCGAGTGCAGAAATATCGAGTGGAATGGGAACGAGATCCGCAATGTTCGCCGTGGCTTGGACCGGACCCGGATTCAAGTTCGAAAGCGAGATGTAAATGGTGCAACGTCACTCTTATCGCCGATATAAGCTTGATTAAAACCCACGAACAAACCAAAAAACACCAAAAAAACGCTTCAGCCTACGAATGCAGCTCTCCAAAATTAATGAGCAAATTTTTCAAACGTCAAACCACGGTCAATGCTCTCGACCAAAATATAAAAAATGCGGAGATCAAAATTTGTGGTTTTATAGCTGCTCACAACATTCCGTATGCTGTGGTCAATGACCTCATCCCTTGCTTGAAATCGGCACTCCCAGATTCAAAAATTTTGGAAGGAGTATGCATGAAGAGACAGAAGGCAACGAAAATAGTTACCAATGTCATCGGTGCTTCTCATAAGGATGACATTGCAAGTCACCTGAAAAATCAAAAATTTTCGATATTAACTGACGACTCGACAGATTGTTCCGGCGTAAAAACAGCGTGCATTGTCGTACGGTACTATAATGAAGACCTCGGACGAATCACTAGCAAGTTTTGGGAGCTGTCAAGCATTTTCCCGGAAGACGACGTTGAAGCAACTCAGGAAGGAGCTAGTGGTCGACGCTTATACAACTTGCTTATCAAAGCATTTGAAGAAAAAGAAATTCCCTTAGAGAATGTTTTGGGGTTTGGTTGTGATGGCGCAAATGTCAACGTTGGTGTGAGGAACTCGATCGCAAGTCGCTTGAAAGAAGTATGTCGTGATATAATTATCATGAGGTGTATATGCCATTCTCTTCATATCGCGGCGAGCAAAGCATGCGAAGTGAATATACCTAGGAGCTGTGAAGATCTCGCCAGAAACGTACACAACTATGTTCAGCACAGCGCGAAGCGCATTGCTAGCCTTGCTGTATTTCAAAAATTCTTGAACGTAGCTGTGCACAAAATTCTCCATCCGGCACAAACTCGCTGGCTTTCGCTACTCTCGGTTGTGGATCGTATGCTGGAGCAATGGGAGCCACTCCGTCTTTATTTCATTGAACGACATATAGAAGAGCGAACATTAGCCGCAGAATCCATATGTATGTGGCTAAGAGACCCGTTCGTGAAGCTGTTTTATCTTTTTCTCTCGTGGGTTTTGCCTAAAGTGGTTACGATGAATGCATACTTTCAATCAGAATCGGTTGTCATCACATCGCTAGCTGAGAAAATGGAATGTGCATTCAGAGAACTTCTAACGACGTATATGACGCAGAAGTACGTAGGCACGACTCCACTCAGCAAGATCAACACCGAGAATAAAGCCGAATTTCTTCCACTTGAAAGTATATACTTAGGTGTACAAGTTTTGGAAGAGTTGAGAAAACCCGAAGTATCAATCAGACCGGACTTAGTAGGAGACTTTCGTGTGAGATGCCGCAATTTCTTGATCAAACTTTGCAAAGGAATTCAAGAGCGATTCGATTTCGATGACCCTTTATTGAAAATGCTTCCCTTATTGCATCCATCGAAAGCTCTGTCTAGACATGAACGAAATAAAAGTCAGTCGCTTATCGAACTTTGTAACGCCGTTTCAAGGGCAAAGCCAAAAAATTCGCAATCTTTGCAGCGTTTGGATGACGAGTGGCGTCGACTTCCGCTTGATGAAATTCCTCAAGAAGTAGTCGAAGAAAAAGAAGCAGACGTTTTTTGGCACAAAGTTTCCCAGCTTACGGATACTGAAGACTGCAAAAAATATATAGAACTACCTCGTTTTGCGTTAGCAGTTTTATGTATTCCACACGCAAATGCGGATTGTGAAAGGGTTTTCAGCAAATATAATTTGGTGAAAACAAAAAGTAGGAATAGACTCACAGTACAAAATATTGAAGGCGCCATGCTTGCTTCGCAGTCTGTAAAATCAAACGAAAATTGTTGTGCTACATTTCAACCGAACAAAGATATGCATAGCCGAATGACGTCTGCGATTCTGTACGATGTTTCGAACAAACAAACAGAGGATAAAGAAGATCATCGGACTATTAGCGATCTGGACATCGTGTTTGAGGAAATTTGAGTCGAAGGTTTTGATGATCTTCACGGATATTGAGTACTCACCGTTAATAGGCGAATTTGTTATTGTCCTGCGTATCGCCAAGGCAGCCTTTTTTACCGTACGTCTTTGAAGTTCGATCCTAATGGACGTTTTTCAGTAATCATCATCAAATGATTCTTAATTACACTGAATATTTTATTATCTTTATGTATTATGTTATCTTTTTTCTCGACTTAATTTTGTACTTTATTTTTTTGAACTATATAAGCACTCGATAAATCTTCGTTTCGTATTTCGAGGTTTTTGAATGGATTATTTCTATTTATTTGCTGCAACGAGCAAATGTTGCTCCAATTGCATAATGTAATTGAATAAAAAAGCGCTGGTATTTTTTGAATCATATTATATGAACAAATGAAAACCAAAGATTAGATAACACATGGTTACAAGAATAAAGACTATACAAAAATATCTTTATGCCAAAAACCTGTTTGATTTCAGTATTTTTTAAATCCCAAGTATGATTTGCAAAGTACTGTGACTAATTTGAAAAATATTCTTCTACAACCTAAATATGTCTGATTTTTTAATTTTTCTGTGTCCTTCGCTAAAGATAAAGGACTCGTTTTAAACACAAATATTCAATAGAAATCATTAAATATAATTTTTTTCAAATTTACTTTACATTTTGTATTAGAAATGCGATATGATATCAGCAAGAAATAATTTAGAAGTAAACATATTTTTTTTAAATATCGTTTATAAATGAAAAGGTACTTTGTCTTTCCATTCGGTGGGTACTGCCATCTAGTAATGGCATAACCCACTAAAATGTAACTTTATGCTTTAGGGTGAGATTGTCGACTGTGTGTTTACGTTAGCAGCGCCGTAGCGTAGCGCGGACGTACCAATATTTCGTCTCTAGTACCAGCTTTTAGCGAGCTCGGAACAAGGATTTCTATGTGGCCGTCTGACATCCCTGGGTCAAAGTTGGGAGCCCTCTTATGTATCAAAGTTTACATCATATCACGACCAGGCGAGTATCCCAGTGGCGAGCGAGCTAGACTCCCGCCCCGACGACTCCGGGTCCAAATCCCGTCCAAGATAATTCTTTTTATTTATTTTTTTTTCATTGTTTTTTCAAATTATTATTGAAATTTATAATTCATGAATAAAAAATAACAAAAAATTTGAAAAAATAATTTACGCGCTTTTATTGATCAAAATTCACAAATTCAATGTCAAATTTTTTTCTTTCTAATCTCTTGCAATTTTTTTAAATTTTTTAAAATAAATTAGCCGTAATTTAAACGTTGGCATACAATAATCCGCCTACTCACCTGGAAATAAAAAATCTGATGAAATATTTTCGTGGAAATAGTCAGAAACACTTCAAGAAAATTTTTGACCGGGTCATAAGAATTTTATACCTGTCGGACCGTTGTTGACGCGCTAAAACCTGCGTAGACGGCCTGCAAACATTGGCGTTTTTCTGTTCATTCTAGTCCATCTGCCGTTCGAGGAATACAGTGAAGTGAGTTTGAACGCGAGTTTCGACGGTTATAACTGCTGAATAAACGTTTCTAGTCAGTTGAGCGTGATCTTTCGAAGTGTGCAGACGTTTTAAAATGGAGCAAAGTGCAAGTAGTTCACAAGTTGCCAGTAAATGCAACTATGACGATATTGAAGATTTGGTGGAAGACGATGGAAGCTCTCTTTTGTGGCTTCCACCTCACGTTGAAGAACGACAAGAGTTAACTGACGCAATATATTATCTGCGGCAGTTATTGATAAAACGCAATTTCATAGTCGAATCGGAGAGCTCCGAAATCAGTGAACGATCTGCATTAATCGGCAGAGAAATGTTTAAACGATTTTTGGACATGTACGGGAATATGACGTTTACGGAGCAAGAGGTATTATTTTCCAACACGGGAGAAGAAGAAAGTACTCCTGGAACAAGCAACGAAGAAACTAGAGCAACAAAAAAAATAAAAATAGATGAAGACATCATTTATTCGGGTTCGGATGGAGAAGACGACGCAGACCAACGGAACAGAATTCCATACGCTGTAAAAATCAAGGCCGTGGAGTTAGCAGATCTACATCCGAAGTGGTCCTTGGCAACTTTGCAAAAACGATCAACAAGATTGTTAAAAAGCAAAACGCAGTTGTCAAAGTGGAGAGCCCAAATCGAACAAGGGGGGACGCGAAATGATAAACTAGAAGTGATTGATTCGTACGTTTATGACCGGTTTACCGAGGCGAGAAACCAAAGAGCAAGCCTCGTAACAACTCGGATGCTCCAACAATGGGCAATGGCTGCTGCCTTCCAATTTTTGGATGGAACCTTCGAATTTAAAGCGTCAAATACTTGGGTTACTCAATTTAAATTGAAGCATCGCATATCCCAACGACACGTCACAAAATACGTCAGCGAAAAGGATAAAAAAAAACGTTACAGGAACTAATGGAAACCGCTACAAAATATCAGAAACAAACAAGTCAAATAATTCAGAGATTCGACCCTGATTATGTTATCAATACGGATCGAACGGGATGCGAGTATAAAATAAGCAGCAAGCGCACTTTGTCGCATAAAGGTGAAAAAGTGACCGAAATTGCTGTGGGACAAGTTAATAAATTGACGCACTCTTACACCGCTCAATATGCTCTCACGTTGACTGGTAAATTGCTGCCTAAAGTATTCGTTTGCAAGCAAGAAGTCACTGGTAAATTCGGCCCCCGAGTTCAAAAAGAAGTCGATGAATATATGTTGAAATATTCAAATGTTCACATCGCGTCGACAAAATCAGGAAAACTACAGAAAAACACGTACGAAGAGTTTTTGGAACAAATAATACAGCCGTACGTGGAAAAAAAGCCATTCCTATACATCGTTGACTCGTGGGGTGGTCAAACCTCCCCAGACTTATACCAAATGAAATTCAACGATGAAGACAGCCTCCCAACTTGCACTTTGTCAGTTATACCACCGCGATGCACACCATTTTGTCAGCCATGCAATGTATACTTCTACCGTCAAGTCAAAAATTACATTCGCCATTTCCAAAATGCTCCATACCTACTACAATACGTAATGAAGAAATCACATCGAGAGAGAATATGATCAAAATTCATTCGCTAATACATGACCAACTGCAGGCTCCAATATATGAAAACATGATAAGGTACGTGAATAACGCATTATTTCCATTACAAATTCTCCGATAGCTTGCATCGGAAGACGCGACAGCGACTCGTATCAAGTATTAAATGCAATATACGACAAGTTTATCGTTAATTTTGTTACAGATTGCCTGGCGTGCTGCGAATCTGGACCCATCAGATAAAAAAATTTTTCAACAATGTCAACGCAGTGGCTTTTCCGGCGGAATTGAGGGAACACAACTGCGATTGCGACGAAAACGAGGTGGCGTTTATACAATGTTCGTGGTGTCGACAATATAAATGTTTTGGTTGTTTTTATAATGATTATTTATCACCCATCAGAGTGTACTCGAGAATATTCAAAAGACATTGATTGAAGAAATTTTGAATTAATAAAACAGATTTTTAATTCCTATATTCCTTGGTAATTTTTTAAAATATTCCCTGCCTCATCGAAAGAGATATCGAAAAATAAAAAAAAATATCAAATGATGAAAAAAAATTTTTTAATTCAATTGCGGCTAATTTATTTTTAAAAATTAAAAAAATTGCAAGAGATTAGAAAGAAAAAAAATTGACATTGAATTTGTGAGTTTTGATCAATAAAAGCGCGTAAATTATTTTTTCAAACTTTTTGTAATTTTTTATTCATGAAAGTGAAAAAAAATTAATAAAAAAAGCTCGCTCGCCACTGGGCTACTCGCTTGGTTGTGATAGGACGTAAACTTTATGGTACGTAAGAGCAGGGCTCCCAACTTTGACCGGCGATTTCTCGAAAACGAAGCCGAGTTGGCATCTACAATTTTGGAGTTTGGTTGGTACCCATCCACACTATAAGCACGCGAAGTGGGAGCCCGTAAAACTCGATGCACCTCCCGCGATGTCCCCTCGTGAGTTAGCCCCACCCCCCCCGCCCCCCCCCCCCATCGTGACTGATTGAAAGATTACCGCTTGTGAGGAATTTAAAAAATTTATTTTTTGTAAAAATGTTATACCACTGAAAGATCTAAATGCAATACCATATATCACTGAATAGCCCCCGAGCGATTTGTGAAGAAGATTAATAAAGTCTTAATGGTGGGCAGGGGGGGCTAACTTATTAGGGCATTATTTGCGAAGTTTATTAACAAAAAAAAAAATATTAACTACTGAACGATCTAAATGCGATACCGTACACCACTGGACGATCACCAAGCAATTTGTTAAATAAAAAAGTGAATATAATCAATATGGGGGAGGCTAACTCGACAAGTAGAAGATAAAGCAGGGCCTCAAAGTTCGTTCGGGACGGGACATCTTGTTCGCGGCGTTCGCGACCAACTTCATGCTTTTTGGTACTTTACCTATTTTACCAAATCGGCGGAGGAACACCAACGATAACGAACCACCGGAGAGGAAGCATATACTGTGGATGTGCGTGCTGTGTCCATTGTTAAATATACAACTGTATATATATAAAATATGTATTATGTATATGTGTATACATAGGTGAAAAATAGAAACTTTTGAGATAGAATTCGTGTTGGAGTCCAGCTCAAAAGGCCGGGAAAATGCCAAAAAAACGTAAATTCACGAGCGTCGATGATAAGTGCCGCGTATGCCTACAGGACGATGGCTGCATGAGTTATATTTTTTCCGAAGACATTAAACCCAAGTTTGATGAACTCGCCGATTCCTCTACGATCAAAGTACGTTTTTTGTTTTCCTCGTTCGCTTTTTGTTTCTCTTTTTCACGCATCAATTTCGACAGGGCATGTTTTATTCTTTTTTGAGGTTAGGTTTGCTCTCAGGTATATACTATTTATATATGTGCAGTTATTATTGAATTCCAAAATTTTTGACAGATTGAAAATGTCGAAAAATTACCGAAAAACATTTGTCACGTTTGTTTGTACAAACTCGACATGTGGATCGAATTCAAACAACAATTTTTACGATCGTACGATATGTTGCGGGAACATCTCGGAAGCGACGGAATTTTGGAAATTACCGTAAGTATCCGAATATTGGCAATTACTTTTTTTTTATCCAACATTTGAAAAGAAAATTTCTGAAAATTTTTTTTTCAGCCATCGCTGACAAAATGCAAAGTCGGCGAGACGCAGGAATCTCCAAATAACGATTTACCAGAAAAGAACAGCGCAGTTAGTAAATTTTCGTTGAATTTTCGCTTGCTTTTTTCATTTGTAGCGCATTAAACGTAGCACTTTGTAAATTTTTTTTTTTAGAAAAAAAGAAAAATTGATGATCCTGTTGACGAGAGTCTCGAGACAGTCAAAAATCTTGCGGATCACGGCGTGACGATTACCATCGAGGATTCCTCCTGCAAGGTTGGTACTACCGGATGATAAATGTCGAAAAAAAAATTTGTCTATTTTTTAACTTTTATTGAGAAAAATAAAATGGAATTACATAAAAATACAAGGAATGTGTAATGTTGCAGCTGGTATCGTCGAACGTTGAGGCCGGTGATGAAGAGCCAAGGGAGAATGTAACGAGCGCGACGGGTGACTCATCGCCGGCAAAGCAAATTGGTGGAAGACGTGGAAAAACGACAGAGAAACGAGAGGCGTCGACGAAGCGTTGGGTAGCCCGAAAGCGGGCTTTGCGGGCGGCAACGGGTGAGAACGAGACCGAGACGGATTCGGAGAGTTCGGACGAGGCGCAATTGTCGCCGGTGCAAAAAGCGCGGGCAAAATGTAACGCGGAAAAAGTAGCGGCGGAGAGCCAGCAACGAATAGCCAAGAGTTTCCAAAGTTTCGCCAGCAATATGGCGGATAATTGTGACGGGGAGGAAAAGGAGGAGGAGGAGGAGGAGAAAAAAAAATTGGTCGATCTTGATACCATAGAGTCAAAGTCGGCTGAGCAAAAAGAACAAAAGCACGAAGCGGCGGCGGAGGTGGAGATGACAACGAAAAAGAGGGCCAACGAAGATACGATAGAAATAAGAAATTCGATGATTTCCTCGAGAGAAGAGAATTTTCTTCCGCATTCGGTGCGGTCGGAATTGACGATGAACGAGGCGACGTTCGTCGTGACCTCGACGTTGGTCCTCACTGAGCCGCATCATTTGAGTCGCGTAACGAATTTGCCAAAAGAGAACAATGCCCTTCAAACACCGGAAATAACGAATCAGGAGCGCAATACGGATATAATAGACGCGGTACAGTTGCGTCGCGTCAGCCCAAAATCCACACCTCAAAATGATAAAAAATTGGTCGAGCGGTGTTTAAATATCGAGGTCGAGGGCACGGAGCTCGATGCTTTGAGGCGAGTCCAAACGGAGCTCGCGAATTTCATCGAGACGAAGTTGATCATGGAGCTCGAGTCACCATCCAGCTGGTGGAAGCTCGAAACGAAAAAGCAGCCCTGCCAATCTCTCGATCAACAGCTCCAAACGATTGTTGAAAAGTCTATAAAGAAAAATCTGTCTACGGTGAAGAGCGACGAGAAATCAGCGATGCGCGGGGAAAACACATTTAGCCCGGAATTCGTGCGAGCCGCGATGCGTTCAAAAATCTTTCAACCTCGGGTTCTTCTCGTTCGTTACGAGGCTGAGGAGAAAAAAATGTCGCGATCGAACGAGCAGCCGCCGGTTGTGGCTGAGAAAAAATCAACCCAAGAACCGATCGGGTCGCTGGGCAAAAGGAAAAGCGTGATACCCGCGAAATTTGCCGATTACGACGCTTCTCATTATGGCGCGGCGGCAGCGAGCGGCGATGCGGCAGCGAAAGACACGAAAAAGACGGAAGCTTCGGCCACTGCAAAATCCAACAGACACAAGACTTATGGGCCCGCATTGACGAAGCTCTTGCCTGCGGTAACCGCGAATAAGCCGCCACGTGACGGTGGTAATATTATTTCGGAATTCGGTGAAACCTCGTTAAAATCCAATATCCAGGTGCCTGATGCTCCTGAAAAAATTCGGACGAAGCCCTCGATCGAGGTGAACGTTCCTACCGGCAACCGGTTGACACCGGACAGAGCGAAGATCGGGGAAAAGCACATATGCGGAGTTTGCGGCGATAGTTTCGGCACGAGGAGGGAAGTGGAGATTCACTTTTCAGCCCACAAAGCTTCGCTTCCGACGATTCGTCAGGTGAAACAAAAGATGATGCGTTGCAAGCGATGCCACGAGATCGTCGAGGCGCGCTACGTCAAGCTGCACGTGTGTAATTCCTCAAAAAACAAGCCGAACATCAAGCCGATATCCTCGCAAAGAGTTGTCAACGAACGTCCTGAGAATCCGCCAGGTACTTCCTCGTTGGCGGACTTGGCTGCGAAAAAACGAAGCCTCGTACAATCCGGAGGAGCAGTAACGAGCGATGTCTACACGTGTTTCGTGTGTGACAAGATCTTCGAGGACGAGCGAATCCTCAAGGATCATTTGCAAAAGCATTGCGACGATATGAGCGACGAGGATGAGGAAAACGAAGAAGAGGGCGGCGAAGCCGGGGGCGAGGACGAAATGGGGAATGGAGAGGAGGAAGAGGCGATTAATGACAAAGAACTGTATCAGTGCGCCATCTGCGGGGAGTCTCTTGATTCGGAGGATGCTCTTGAGACGCACGTGGAGAAGCACCTGTTCGACGACGAGGACGACAATCCCAATCTCATAAGCATAGGCGATCGTGAAAAAACGAAAAATCGCGATATTATTCACGTTTGTAATCAGTGCAACGAGCCATTCGATTCGGAAATGTTGTTGATGCTGCATATGCAAGCCCACGAGGAGGAGGTAGCGATTGCCGAGTGGGAGCGACGAGGCGTTGATAATTCACAAGTTGAGCAACATATTTGTGTTATTTGCGATCAATTGTTGCCCACCGAAGCCGAGTTATCCGAACATTTGGACGTTCACAATGGCAATGCTCACGTTTGTTTGTTATGCGACAAGCCCTTCCTTACCCTCGAAGAGCTCCAAGCGCACGTCAACACTCATTGACGTATTTATACATAGTTAACAAACACAAAAACACAAGGACGGGGGGAATCCTTCGATCTTTTGACTCTCATTACCCTACAACCAGCTACACTTATCCAATCGTACGTCCAGCTCGATCAAAGCCATTACATCCGGGCGCTTCTTAGTGCTCCAACTTTTAACCGATAAGCCAATGTCACGTCCAAGCCGTTTATATCGTCTTTCGAGAGTCTTCATGCACCCAACAATTTATTCATAAGCCATGATATGTATATTATCATCATTATTGTCCTTATAAATTTACAAAAAAAAAAAAAGAAAGATTATTCACATGTATTTGAGATTCGTGTTTTTTAAAATTCGTTGAATCGATTGTTTAATTGAAAAAAAAAAAATAAAAAAAAAATGGGAGTTGGGTCTCGTCGCACAATGTACCATTTGTATATTTAAGGTAGGTTGTTTATTAGTTATTGTATAATAATAATAATTTTATACACAAACTAAATGCTACATAACATTTTTTTCCAATGTCGTTCGAGCTCCGTTAAAAATATGAATTCTCATCAATGAGAACGACGGAGCGAATGATACAAAAAATGAGGGGGGAAAAAAAATGCGAAACAATTTCGCTGAACGACTCGTGGAGTCTTAAACGCGCTCTCCTCTATACTTATTTATTTACATTAAGTCGATGCTTGCTTCTTAAACATCGATACACAATTTTATTCACACAAGGAACAATTCTTGTTTTTTGTTTTTTGTTTCTTATTTTTTGCATGCCCCAACCCCATCGTGTACCCTAATATTTGGATACTGCTCATAATACGATGAATACATAGTACGGGATCCTCTATTTTTTTTATATTTCGCCTTTCAGTACATTTTTTTTTTTTAATACATTCAGAGACACGGTCCCGCGGAAGTATTTATAAATATATTTGTCTCGTTTTTTCTTTTTGTTCATACATCTATTCAACGGAACCCCGCCACGTCGAAGTGTTTTTCGAAAAAAATTCGGGGTAAGGGGGGTATAAAGGAATTTAATTGGTAATAATAACCTCTCTGACAAAACTGAATTTTTTTTTGGAACAATATTTCCAACAAACGCCTTAATTTAATGTTTTTTTTCTCTTAATGTTGCATATAAACCCAATGTTTCAACGAAAACAACGAATGTACATTTCAACAATTTGCCATAAAATTTATATTATCTTATTACACGATAAATTACTATTTAAAAAAAATGTATCGTATTTATCATCCGTCCAAGACGAATTCAAACGTATCTTTTTTGAACCGCAAAAAGTATTCATTGTTTTGTTAATTATGATCGTTTGTATCCATCAAAAAACGCGATTAAGTTAGATCGAACATTTGGAAAACGGTATTTTGTTTTAAATTTGTATACAGAAAACCATGGACTACGTTGTTTTCATTTTAGGTCCCAGCTTCGTCCCTATTCACGAGAAGAATACCAACAAATTGTTTTATCGCACGTTTAAGTATCATTCGTATTTTCATTTGTTTTGGGATTTTTGCGTGAAAAGTGTCAAAATGTCGTGAATACCATTTCTATGGAATATTTTTTGTTGTTTTCTTTTTCTTTCACATCAAAAACTTAGGCGGAATGAAAGAAAAACCTACTTTAGTGTTTTCGGACATATACACGTATAAATACAAAACAGAAATCGTTTTAGACCTTTTGACACTGAAATGAGATTTTAGTCAAGAATTACGTGCCCGCGTGACATCGATTACTCGACAGTTCGTCTCGATGTAGTCTTAATACGATAGCTATGTTTTTTATATTGCTATATTCCGTTTTTTTGTTTTTTGCTGATTTTTTTTACATTCTATTATGTACAATGACACCATTTAAATAGAAGTTTCAATTCTCTCTCTCTCTCTCTCTCTCTCTCTCTCTCTCTCTCTCTCTCTCTCTCTCGCTCGCTCGCTCGCTCGCTCACTGAATATTATTATATACGATTTTTGGGGTTTTTTGTTTTGCCATTTTTTCATTGCTCCTTCGCTTTTCTCTATTTTTAATAACAATATTAAATTAAATAGAATTTACATTGTTTTATCAGCCTAAAAAATTGGGGCTATCGATAATAACAATATTAATAAGTCATGAAAACATATGACTGTACATTTTGCAAAAAACAAAAAAAAAATTAAATACAATAATTGGCATACACACGGTATTTCTCGCTCAAGACTCATTTCACTAGTTCCAATAATTCTTTCCCTTTCTCACGTTGGGAAAAAGCAGATTGTACTGAGACAAAAATTGTCTAAATGTATTTTTTTTAATAAAAGAAACAAAATTTAGATAGTTTTGTGAAGATTCAACGTTTTAAGAACGACGGTTTTTTGTCCTCTTCAGCAGGTGCGCAATATACAATTTTGGA
The DNA here is from genome assembly GCA_963989365.1 of Rhimphoctona megacephalus. Taxonomy (NCBI): domain Eukaryota; kingdom Metazoa; phylum Arthropoda; class Insecta; order Hymenoptera; family Ichneumonidae; genus Rhimphoctona; species Rhimphoctona megacephalus. Next base: position 52,959,642 of record OZ022415.1, on the reverse strand, counting down.
GATGCGAGAAAAGACAACGTACGCGCGCGATCGCCAAGAAATTTGGCACAGAAATTGGGATTTCTGTATTTGTTTTTTTTTTCCTTTCCATGCAATTAATCTTAAGTAGCCGTTTCTCGAAGAATCACGAGAAATTCAGGCCGTCGGTGCTTTTTTTTTGTATTTGGCTTTACACACTTTTCAAAAAATTTTCCACTTTTTCATTTATTCATTTGTTTTCTTTTTATTCCGACACGAGGTCGACGTAATTCGCAGGATAAAGACCAACTCTACCATCTTTTCTACCCTTGCACCAGCCCTGCTCGTCCTCGTCTTCCAACTTTTCGAAAATTTCACCTACAAAATTTTTATTTTTTATTTCTGTGTATTCTAAAAAAAACATCTTTCTTTCTATAATTTTGAAATATAAAAAAATGTTAATTTGCACGAAAACCCCGGTGCAATTAATTATTTTTTCAAAATACTTGATGTGAAATGGAAAAAATTCGAAATATTAATATTATATTTATTTTAGGGACGAACCTTGTTTAAAGCTCAGCTCGTCCGCTTCTGCACCTTCATAATCGTAAAGAGCTCTGACAGGTACACCGGGCTCGCCGGTATCGACGAGGGCCTCACCCCCGACCTCGTCGTCCCATTCCTCCTCGTCGAAGGGACTCGTTTCTTGCTTGGCGTTCGTTCCATTCCTACATTCGAATCGTATAAAATCGAATAAAAAAGAAAACAATATAGAAAATTAAAATTTTGAGCGTTTAAATCGAATAAAATAACGAAGGAACAAACTGAATAAAAAATACAAAAAAAATACTTACGTAATAGTGGAATTCCTATTGACCGAATTACCATCGTGATTCTTTTCCGATGTGTTCTTCGTCGAATCGATACTGTCAGTTTTACTGTCACCGTGATCGCTGTCTGCGGAAATCACCCTTGCCGCAGGCTTCGCTTTCATTTTGTGATTGACCGGTGGGAATTCCTGTTCCAATTTTTCCTTAACGTTAGAAAGATCAAGAGTTTCAGCTCTCTGTTCGCGTACGGCCACAATTATTCGATATACTATATTTTCGTATACTTGGCAGCGAGTCGCCAAGTATCAAAAAGAAATTAAGAAAAAAAAAAAAAATATTGATGCACAGAAATATAACAACAATAATAATGTTTTTACTGACATTGATCAATATTGCACGTGCATTTCTCAACTATTTTTTCTACTTTGAAGTAATAATAACCGGAGGCAATGCGCGTCATTCGAACTATCGATTCTAATAAATTTTGTCAGAACCTGTCCACGAAGATTTTAACATCTAATGCATTCATGCGACGCGAGAGACTAGGGAACATTTTTTCACATGCTTTTTCTTGTAATGATAAATATTCGCGAGTGAAAAAAAAATGTATTTGAACGCATATGAATAATTCATGGTCGATAAACAAATTATTCGTATAAATTTGTTTGTTAGAATATCGCTTGAGTTGCCAAATAATAAAAAAATAGTAAAGAAACAAATTTAATTTCTATAAGTGAAAAAATTTGGAAAACAAAAGACAATTGCATATTTCTCTTTAGTTAATAATCTAAAGAATTATGTTCCAGTTGCGAATAATTTGGCGGAACATACGTGGGCAATATAAAAATTGTGTCGATTCGATCATCTGTTTGGTAAGTTAATGTTATTTTCTTCATATTCTTTATCAATAATTTTTTTGTTGTAAATTGAACAAAACTTTACAGGCAGATCCTCGCCGACCGGGCGTTGATTGATAAGTGTGATGGATCCGGCTGGCAGAGCTTCCTTAGATTTTGAGCCTTTGGTGATGTCGCGAAATTCCTCTGTATAATCCTGCGTAGTAAACAAAAAAACAGCAACGTCCACACAGACACATGCATTATGCATTCCAAAATCGAAAAATCGGTTAAAATAATATTAATCACCAAGGAACAAAATGATCATATTTTTTTGCACAAGTTTTCTTTATTTTATTTAAAAACAAGAAAATAAGGACAAATTATCGCAAGCTTTGCTATGGGCGCTATGAAAATTTTATATTTGGAATATCATACGCATCTAAATGAACAATATTTTCTATTGAGGCGGAAAAAAAATTGATCGAACGTTTGAAAAATACAGAGCACAGAAATAGTATATCAACGATAATAAATCACATCTCATCTTTAAACAGTATTTGAAAAATATTGAAAAAGTGAACAAAATATTTGCTCAAACAATATTGAAAATAGAAATGATTTGTTGAAGAATCTGCGTTTAAAATAATTACTATGACTCGGTTTTAAAAAATTCGTAGTATTGGCAAAAAAGAAAAAAAAAAAATAAGTTGGAAAAATGGTTCATTCATTTTCTAAACGAACACAGCTCTAGTTTCAATTGCGAATATTCCATCACTATCAGCTGTTACGTGTTACATGCGATCGTTCGAGTTATTGAATAAAAATTAAAGAAAACAAAATTAAATTTACCTCAAATTGGGGCCAGTTCATGGCCATATTGACCCCGTGATTATTCGACCACCATTTCAGGTCCTTCTCGTGATCGGCGTTGCTTATCGTATGATAGAACTCTTCGTAGATTTGTGGAAGACTGAAAAAAAATTCTACTTTTGAAAAAATGCAATATATCACGTGATAAACACGAGCAAGAATAAAAAAGATTTGGATCATCTTCTTCTTCTTGCCTGCGGAGCGATCAAATAACGCTCTGGAACGCGAATGAAATTTGTTTCAAATAAAAAATGTAATTGATGTTAAATCAATTGAATGAATTATTTTATTTTACATTATAAATTGTTTCTCATTCATTCATGTTTTTCAATTCTTGTTTGTTGCTGATATTTTTTTCATTTAATTAAAAATACAAATTTCTGAATTGATTTTGTAGCTCTTTTTGTATAAAGTGGTCAAAAAACAATTGAATACTCAGAGGGGGAATAAAAAGTGAGAAATATACTATTTGATGGATTTTTTGGTAGAAAAAGAGAATAAATAATTACACTGGATCCTGAGATATGTTGAGGCATTTGTGAATACCAAAGAGTACGTCCTTGAAGAATTGAAGTCTCTGGGCCTCCATTTCTTGGCACTTTTCAAATACTTGAGTCATGTCCTCCATATATTTTGGATTGTACTGATTGATTTCCTGCAGGGCGGCCTCGTATTTTTCCTTCGCCTTTTGCACCTCTTCTTTCGTTTTTTGTACTCGGTCCTGCATTTTTTTTACCTGCGCCAACAATATATCACTCAAAATTCCGTCATCGGAAGAAAAAATCACAAATATCAGATATATAAAAAAAAGTTTTAAGAAGCGATATTCGAAAGGGCTCACAAGAGGCTAGATTATCATTGCGAAACTTTTCAATCTGTAATCTCTCGGATTGCCGTCGAGAAAAATGGTTTTTATTCTCTCTTCTTACTTAAACCAGAAGTGTACGCGGCTAAGAGCGATTAAGTGCGGTGCTTACAAAATCGAAATGCGAGGGGAAAAAAAACTGGGTATACAAAAAGCCATGCTCAACACTAAGAAAAATGTCTACAATGAGAAATTTGTCAAAAATTCAACTATAATTAAGAATAGAGACAATTTTCTAATTTCTCCGACATTTTTACTATTCTTTATTATAAGTGACAAATTTTTATATCAACGGATTCGCCCTTGATAAATCGTATTTTACGAAAGCACGAAGGTTTTTTTGGGAAAAAACAATAAAATTGAAAGCAACCGGAAAAATTTATAAAACAGCAGCGGCGAATCTGAGGGTTAAAAATTGTCAAGTTTGGTGTACATCTGCTTACCATCTGTGCTTTCTGTGTCGGGGATAAGACGCGGATTGAAAAAAAAAAAAAAAAAAAAAAAAAAAAAGGAAAAAAAACTTGGTCTAATTAATGTTCATGCAGCATGCGACGAACGTATACATACAACAAGCTGAACGTCGCCTATCTTAGTATTCCTAACGGTTTTTCGAACTCTTTGGCTCCATGCACCACATCCACAATTTGTTATCTAAAAAGTTCGTTAGGCAAAATTGTAGGCTCAACACCGATCTACGTTGCCCGAAATTTCATTAAAAAAGAATAATGTCTCGATTTCTTAACTAGACAATTGATACGTGTAAAAGAAAATTTTCACATCGATGAGTTCTACTTTTTTTCAACTACTTTTGTAAATTTTTTATTTTTCAAAATATTTAACGGGACAGACCTAGTTAGAATTTTCGAAAAATCGATTTTTTTTTTATTTCATTTTCAAAAAGTAGAATCTCTTACGAACATTTTCCGCCCAGGTAAATGTAAATCGGACCATTATTCGCCGAAATACAAGACTTTGTAGCACGTCGTGTCTGAGCCATAGGTAAGCAGGTAGCGGACTTTAAGTGCGTTTTTCTCGAAACCATGTTTTTGAAGTCGGTGATCACTGTAGCTCGAGAACGGCTTTACCGATCGGGTTGAAATTTATATCACTTCTTCTATACATGGTAGTCCTCCATATGAACGAAGGATTTTTTTTTTGGATAATTATTTTTATTTTTAATAGCAAAAAATGGAACTGATATTTTGGTCAAAAAAACACTTTTGACTTTTAACGGCCGCCATTTTGTGAAAAATGGAAATTTTTCAAAACCCTTCGTTCAACCGGAGCATTATATCATTAACTAAAAATCCCCTCCGTTTTTTTTGTTTCAGATGAGCCGTTGCAGCGTGAGCTTGATCACCGCAAACCGTGTTTTTTTTTGCAGCGTCCTCGGCAATTGACGGTCACCAGCTTATTTCGATATGTATTGCGTTGAAAAAATTGCAACATATACATTACATATGTATCTTTTAAACGGAAGAACTTTTGTTGTGAATTATTTTATCGTTTGACCAAAAAAAAATCGGAAAAAAGGCCTTTTTTTTGACGTTCCAACTAGCTCTGTCCCGTTAAGTCGAATCGCTGTAGTTATTTGGAAGTGGGGCTCGACCTAGAATTGGGCTGAAATTTTTTTTTACATTCTTTATGAATAAAAAACATGACACAAAGCAACATTATGGTGGCGCATAACCATTTTTACTCATAAAGTTTTTTTTGTCACTTTCATTCACCATGTTAAAAATTTAACTTTTAATTCTTAAACGAGCTCTCAAGCGATTCCTATAAATGTAAACACCAGGCATTACATACATACGTAATACAGGTAGTGTATTGAACGTTGAAAATTCTGTAAATGTAAACATAAGAACGTAAATAGAATACAAGGTAAGAAAATTTCAAAAATTTAAGAATTTACACCATCCAGTGTACTGTGTACAATGGAATACAATGGAATGTATTTCTATTCGCGGCTTCCAGCTTAAAACTGCGTCAAATTTTTTTTTAACGTTTTTTATCATTAAAAAAATGTTATCCCAAGTAATATTAATGAGGGGGGAAGAAGCCTTCGAATGGGAAAAATAAATAAAAGTGTGATGTGTATAAAATGTAATAGTATATGACCAAGTGCAAATAGTATTTCCATGTATTTAACGGGGGAAAGTCATGCAAACGTACGTTTTTTCAACATTTTTTTATAAAGAAATGAAATAGCTTATTGAATTAACACAAAGTATATCTCAAAATATACGATGTAAGGTATATTGACAAATTTTTTTAGACTAAAATATTTAAAAATGGCGGCACCACAGCTGCTGGAAGTTGGCACCTCAGATTTGCGCCGTGCAACCACCTGCAGGTCTCAAATCTCAACTAAAATCAAAAAATCAAATTTTTATTGTTAAAATACATTAATACGCTTCGCATGGCGGAGAGAAAAAAATAAAAATAAAAAATTTTGGACCATTTACAAAAATAAGTGATTTTTTTTCAAATTGGTCCTAAATTTTTAATTTTTTCCCCTCCGTCATGCAAACGTATTAACGTATTTTAACAATAAAAATTTGATTTCTTGATTGTAGTTGAGATTTGAGATCTGTAGGCTGCACGGTGCAAATCTGAGGTGCCGACTTCCAGCAGCTGTGGCATCGCCATTTTCAAATATTTTAGTCTACAAAAATTTGTCAATATACAAATATTTATACTATATATAAATATAAATATACAAATATAAAAAAAAATATGTCATCGTATATTTTTAGGTATTCTTTATGTTAATGCAATAAGCTATTCCATTTCTTTATAAAAAAATCTTGAAAAAACGTACGTTTACATGACTTTTCCCCCTTAAGGTCTCTACCACCCTAGGTTTGAACCATCCTAGGTTTTAATTGTATATGGTTTTACACCATATATGACACAATGAATAAACTGAAATGAAATGAAAAATTAGAAAAAAGATTTCGAAAAAAAAAATTGTTTTGATAAATACGGTCATGCGCCACCATAATAATAACAACTATGATGTTTTTAACTATGAGAACACATAAAAAAAAAAATTCAGCCCGATTGTAGGTGGAGCCCCACTTCCGAACAATTATCCGAATCGCTAAGTGCATGATGCAGCAAGAGAGATCGAGCTCAGACGAAAATGCATTTTCATAGATCACAGAAAAATTGAAAGAGCTATTGAATGAAATAAAATCAGTATCGTTTAATTAATTGGTTGATTAAATTTAGTACTTAGAGATACGAATCGAATGTATCCGGAAAAACCATCGTAACTGAATTGAATTGGCCGATTCAATCAATTTTACGCAATAAATAAAATTAATTGAGAAATATATAAAGAATTCATGCGATATTAAGAATAATTTCATTAATAATTCGTACGCAAGACTTTCGAGTGTTAAATAATTGAACATACGTTATCGGAGCCTCGGGCCATCTGTAAATAAATTTTTTCTCGAGAATATTCGTAATTTTTTGAATGAATTTTTTCTTCTCACTTGCCATTTTGTTTTCGAAAAACTGTCAATTAGTTATTAGAGCGTGTACGTGCTGGAAAAACGTGATTAGTCGACGATGTAAAATGTAATTCGTCGTGATGTGCTCCGCAATGTTTTTTTTTTCTACCAAACTTACACGTTTTTGTATCTTTACAATTTCCGTTTGAAATTCAAGGTCACCCTTGACTGGGCGATCAACATTTTTTCTTCGAGTTCGAACGTTCGGCTCAACATTTTTTAAAACTTTTTACATATGTTTTAAAAACTAATCAATAAAACGCGCAAACAAAAGAAAATACCTGATCAGGCGAGAGCGAACTATCGGCGGACGCGTTTCTCTCCATGTTCGCTGCGGTACGTTCAGTCTTACAGCTATTGTGATAATCCGATTTCGCCTTTTCCACCTTTTGCAACAATTTGCCCCAAGGTTTTTGGGCCTTTTTGAACGCGTCTTCCATCTCCTTTCGTTCTTTCAAGGTCATCATAGACTGAAAAATAATAAAAGACACAAAAAGGAATCACGAAAATGAACGTCATTAGAAAAATATTTTCAAGCGATGAACACATATTTAAACAGAGAACAAATAGGTTATAACTCAACTTTTTTTTTACAGAATTTTCAAAATGCCAGAAAACAAATTAATAAATTTCAATAATGCAAAGATTTTTTTATATGTAACAATTTACTAAACTTTCCAAATCCAGAAAGTATATAAAAAAAACTAATACGAAACAACGAAGAAAAAACAGATTTTTGGTCACAAATATAAATAAAATATTTCGAGCTATTGATGTCTTGTTTCTTTACCTTGTGATAAGTGTCCTTCTGCCACGTCTTGACTTGTTGTACGACGTCGTTGCACAGATTCTCCTTGACCCTGAGATGAAGATCGCACAGCCTGTCGGACTCGACGAGTACGCCTTTCCACGCGGCTTCGGTTGTACCATATTCGGGTCCTTTTTCAATTTTCTCGTTCCAATTTTTCGACCATCCTTTCAACGCTTTAGCATAATTTTTCTCAATCTCGGCTCTTTCTTGTACAAGAGCAATCAGACTGTCGCACAGTTTGTGACCGTCCTCGATCCTCTTTGTCGTACGTTTGTAATTTCCGGGCTCCCAGAACGAGTCCGAGGTCGCTATGAGCATGTTGTCGTCGCTGTGGTGTGACATCTTAACCTAAGTCTAGATACTCTCTTTTCACCTACAACAATAAATAAAGAAAAAATAAAATTAAAAAGAAAAAGAAAAAACATCAAACATGAGATTGAACGAGAGTTTCAAATATTTTATCAACAAACGATGTAACCAAGTTTCAAAGTGACAGATAAATTATTGGAATTCAGTGTAAATTTAATTAACAAATGGACGTAATACAAAAAATGTAACATTGCATGGATTTTGAAATAACTTTGCAGCAATTTCAATACTATTTATTGTAACAAAAATTCTGTGTTAACCCGAGAACCCCACAATCTATATTTTTTTCAACGTAAATCCCACACTGGGATAAATAATTACCCCAAAATTCTCTTCAGTATAAAATATTTCTCGTATGCTACAATAAGGTTTATTTATATGCCATTCTCTTCGTTTTTTTACTACGAAAAGAATGATGCCCGATAAAGTCGCATTCGGTAAATATTTAATGGTGAAAACTCTATAAAACGTGAGGAACGGTTTAAAAAAATTGGTTCGGGATGAAAATTTGGCATTTTCGTGGGGTAACCAATTACCCCGTTGTGGGGTTCTATGGTTAAATAATATTTTATTTGTTGAGAGAAAAAAAAATTCTAAATTAAATATATATATTTTTTCAATTATACGCGAATATCGGATAACGGAGATATAGAAGGAGAGGAGTTCGCTTATTGAATTATAGTTGACCGGCAAATCTTTCGCTCCTGGGGGTTTTTTTTTTTTTTTTTTTTTATCATCGATCGTTCCGATTTGCCGAAGCCATTAAAAATCAAATCCGCGTTGAGCTAGGATAAAGTTAGATACACGGGCTACGAAGCACGAGTACACAACGAGAAACACTTTGTCGGAGTTTTCTATGTCATATTCCCCTTGTTTATCGTAATTTCGTAGAAATTCGTTCCAATATTTATTTACATATTAAAAATGTATTCAATATTAAAATATCATTTTTCGTAATACATTAAATTGCTGCCCATTTCCAAACAAAAATTAAAAAAAAAATTTGGATTCATTAGAGGCGTAATAGCATGTAGCAGGATGTAAGTTGGAGGGAGTTGACGAGAAGGACGAAGGAAGCGAAGGATACTCCGAAGCTCATGGCTCAACTGATCAAGGAATGTTGCCAATCCAGAAATACTCGCGGGAAATGGTGAAATGAAAAAAAAAAAAAAAAAAATATCTTCCATATCGATCAAAGGATAAAACAGCTTAAACATAGAAAAACAAAATAAAAAAATCCGAGGATCAAGCTATGAAATTGTTTTCCGCTATTATTCGAAATCCTTTATAAAATTGCACCTCAATTCCAACGTCCCTGACGACTCGTATCAGTACGTTGTGAATTTCTTTCGAGCATTAGAGCACTACAGTAAAAAAAAAAAAATTAGCGTTGAACTCTAGTGACCTTGAAAATATTCTGAGATTCATTTCCGCGTAAAAAACGAGAAAAAATGTGCGATGTGATGAAAAAAAAATTAACATCACTCCTAATATCGTGATTGATCGCATGGAAAGATTAAATCGTGACAGCACGTATGATATTTATGGAGATACAGGTATACAGGTTGGTTGGCTAAATGCGCCCTGGTGTCAACGTCATCGCCCACGTTCGTCCTCGATGAAACCGTACGATGAAACTCGTTACGATAATAACACGCTTCCTTCACGTTTGCGTTTGCGTGTCCACTTCAGTTCGTTCTGTAACTCACACGTTTCCTATCCGTTTATAAATACCAATACGTAGACCGCGTCCACTCCGCGTACAGTAGAGGCTCTTCGAATGATATTCTTCATATTTCATTCACAAAGCGATTCAAAATTTTCTAACCATTTTAATTACCAACAATTGTTCATCAAACAAGTTTTTTATTTTTTATTTGCTTTTTTATATAGAGCAGGGAAACAAATACATTTACTTAATTGAGAGAAATCAATGGTAAAAGCTGTTGCATTTCAAGCTGATGTTGAAACGCGAGCCAAGGTTTGGTCGGAGAGGAGATATATTCACACTAGGGAATAAGACTACGGATGGTGATGCTAATTGTAAGATATAATGCTGGGAGAGTGCTTTTGCTTTTGATAAGAGAACTCGCGGTTAATGGCCCATTAAGGAGCATTCGACTATGCCGATGAATACAGCTATACGAAGAAGCGTGAAACTCTATACTAACGGAGGAGTGTTGTGCAGCCTAGAAATGAATACAGTCGGCTTTCATCTGGGAATGCAGTTTCTATCCTGCAGCAAAATGGCTCCAGGGTGTTATTCACATCCATAAAGAAGAATCGATGGACACTGAGAATTGACGAATATACATTTTCCAGATAATGCCACTATTTTCGTCGCATTACGTGCTGCTACTACGTTACGAGCTTGGCTGATATTAATTTTCAACGCCTCGACGCGGCTTCAAAAATTTTTCCCCCATCTCTCTTGTAATAATTATAAAACACCGTTACATTTTGACACAGACGTGTATTACGATACAAGTAGAACCAGTAAACGTGCAAAACAAATATGGTAACGTTAAAATGTTTGTTTTTCAAATCTGTACTCGCATTTCTGGATAATTTTGAAAGATACGATTTGAGGACTCGTGCCTCGGGTAATTACGTAATCGTAACACCAAGCCTGAGGCACGACCGTGACTAGTTTTAACGTCCGGCTCGAACCAATAAGAATCTGCACCAGTTGACGTGTACCGCGTGAGTGTTAATTGACTTTTTTCTTTTTCTTTTTTTTTTTTTTTTTTTAATTAGCCGTCATCAGGATTACATCAGGAGGAAAAATTCATTCATTATTTTTGTGGTGGTCAGAGTATTTTGCGGTAATCGGGATATTTTGTGTCGGTCACGATTGGGAGCTCTCGTGACTGTGAATATTTGAACAAACCTTGACTAATGAATCAATTACAAAGGAGAGAAGCTCAAGTGTGTCGTGAATATAATTATTATGAAGGAACACCCGCAAAAGAAGGGGCTTTTGCATTGCCCGATCAAGTAGAAAGAAAGGCAGGTAGAATTATCCAGCCTACTCAAAGAATAATTCATGAATCCTCCATTAAAGTGTACTCTCTGATTTTGTCACCGTATGATTACAGATTATATGTATTTACTCTCGTCATTATATCATCCTTCGTGCATCGTCAACTTGCCATACCGCTGTGTACTTATTATTACGAGATAGATCAAACGTTCTTACTAACGATCGTACTGAATCCGTTTGTAGCAAAAAAAAAAAAAAAAAAAAAAAAAAAAAAAAACAAACAAAAAATTATGATTCTTGCATCTCAAATCTATAGTATACAAAATTCTTCGGCCTCGATAGCAGCAGGGGAATATATAATGACGTTTGCAGATAGAGTCAGTGCAGTGTAGTATATCGAAACTTGGTATTAAACTCAAATTGAATAGAAACAGAAAATTTGTGGAGAAAGTAAATTCACAAGGGTAGAGCCTCAGTGGAAGTATCGTTTCAAATGGTCATATCGTAAAGTCGGAGAGAGTGTCAGAGTTCTGTTGGCGATCTTTAACCAAGTCGGTTACTTAAAATACGTTGGTATAGGTCAGGCGAGGTCAGGTTGAGCCAACACCGATGTATCGATACGGTCGAGCCCACCACTCCTCGTCTGTTTTCCTTTTTTATCCTCTTCTCTCGGTTTCTTTCCCTCTAGTACACATGAAGGATTTACGAAGGAAGAGAGAGAGAGAGAGAGAGGGAGAGCGAAAAGTCGAATGCTGGACACGCGCGTCCTCCGCACGCCCTACGAATTTATCGATCGTTCGTTTCGTGTACATAAGTCGCCATTACGATGTCCGTTGAATCGTAAACAAAAGGTTTTTCTCTTCTTCTCTTTCAAGGCATAAAAGCTGATGTATCTGATGAATTGGTTAATCTCACTAATGGATTCGCAAGAACTGGTGTAGCACAAAATGGACGTTACCTTAACCACAAAATGGTGTATTAAAAACCCGATTAAGGTCGTTTCTTTCTACCATAAATATATAGCTTTATCAACATATTTATATTACGTTATTTCACCTTCGATAGTGAAACTCGAAATCGAGCAGTGCTGCGTAAGGCTTCGATGATTGCCGATGTCACGAACCCTCGCGTGCTCAAAATGGATGGCGTGCCTCTTGGCTTCTAGCTTTTAATTCGCATCTTCGATACTGGCGGCTCTTTTAGTTCTTTCTTCTGGCTCACGCACTCTTTAAACTTTTTTTTTCTTCGCTAAGATTAGAATTTGGAACGATCTTTTATCCCAGTATCCATTATGAATAGTATTTGTCGTATTTGCGTGAAATTATTTTTTAATCTCGATTTCGAATCAATCAGCATAAAGATAAGTCCGGATAGACACTGGACTTTGCTGTCGATACTGATTAGTAATTTCGTAACGTAAAAAGATCGCGTTTCCCCGAAGAGAAACAACGACGCCAACGACAGCGACAACGAGAGCTCTCATCGTCGTATCATGTAATATAACTGGTCAGTATATCGAGGAATGTCTCGGTTTTCAGTTGATTATTTACGTTCTAATATATACAGCTAGAGACGCGCCAGCGTCTTGTATATTTATATACATTCTCGATAACCGGATCGGTTTCTCGGTAAATCGCGATGACTACGCCATAGCGTTTTAGCCATCAGATTTCGTGCGATGATGCAAAAGAAAGAAGAGAACTTTAAAGGGGTTGTGGGGCAAATATAATGGCTGGAAAATGGGCGGGGGTTGGTCGTTGCGGTGAGGCTATCCCGTTACGACGTCGATGACGCGATCAGTTACGATATGCTAAAATTAATTCGCTACGTTGTCGTCGCGTTGTACGGTGATCGTGAGCGAATTTTAATATTCAACGGAAATTCGCAAATTTTCTACCCAACCTTTTTCTGCGCCAAAATTTCAATAGAAACAAATCTTGGTAGCCATTTTGTTACGGTGTGCGTGTTTCCGGTTCTCGTGTTGGCACTCGTCCAAGGGAAGTCAAAGGCGATGATGGAGCGGGCTTCGAAGGAATGAGAAAAGGATGTACAAAAAAAACAATGTTGAAAAAAATGGCTGACGCAAGAGATGTATAGGATGTGTTGCTGTTGTGATACTGAGCGCGAAAAGAAAATAAGCGAGCTTGTAAATAAAACGAGATGGATGACATTTTGGGGTTGGGAACGTTCCTCCATTCACCGAAGGGATGGAGAAAAAAAAAGGTCCAGGTCGGAAGAGTGGTCTCGTTCTACTTAGCCTTTTGGGCGAAAGAAAGAATAGAAAATGGGAGATAGAAATGGGACAATCATTTATTCGAACCAACGAGCTATTCCGAAACAGCTCCTGCCCCTGCCCCTGCCGCCGCCGCCCCCCCCCCCCCCCCGCCTCATCACACTTTTCTTTACTTCGGGCATATTTTCCATTCCACCGAATTATTCTACTCGTTTTCTTCGAGCCAGATTGGAGAAGGGGTTGAAACAGTGACCCAGATTCCGAGGATAAATTCGTCGTTCGAACTCCAAACGTTACCCCCAACCTTAGTTTCCCTCGCTCATTCCCCCAAAAAGAAGAAATTTTACAAACCTCCAGTTTTGTTTGGTTCGTAGTTATTTTTTATCTGCACTTCCCTATGAGCTTTCCAGATAAGTTGCACCTAGCGGAAAGAATTGAGACTTGCAATGAGGGAATTGGTATTGGCAATATTTCGATGACAGCATTCGCAATGACAAACTTTTTGAATTGGATGAAAAATATTGGCAGTAATAATTTGACAGGAAGCCGAATTTAACGAGACCACTTCAATGCGGACAATGGCGAGTCAACTTTACCAGCTACATGATCTACTTTAGTAAGCAAACTCTTTTTAAACACAAAGGGGGAACTGGCTGAGAGTCCCTAGCATTGAGGAACGGTAATCAAATAAATCTTGACACCGTGTCAGGTCAAGGTTAATTGCTACAAGTAGGGCGGGGGGCGAGAAAGAGCGAGCGAGCGAGCGAGAAAGAGAGAGAGAGAGAGAGAGAGAATTGGGGTTCGCTCTCCCTAATCGATCGTAACCCTACTGCTAATGACATGTGCTCGAAATCCTCGACTTTATAATAGCTCGCAAGTGCGTCACGTATAATAACAACGATCCTGTCATTATGGTTGTGGCATAATAACCACATTGCCGTTAAATAATTCGCACGTCGTGTCATCCTCGTAATATTTCGCCGGTTGTCAAAAATCATTTTCTTCCGAGAATATTAATTGATTATTTATATAATATATTTCAAGGTAATTTAATACTTCGATAAATCTGAATAAATTTAATGACATACCTTTGATCGACCGGTTAAAAAAAAAGAGGAAAAAAATTCCCAAATATTGATTTGTAAATTGAGGCGAAAAATACCGTTAAAAAAATGGCACGTCTATAAATTTTCGAGCATGAAAAAGTGTCTGGACGAACGAAAATTATTCATTGCATAACATCGCCTCATTAAATGGTCATTGACACGAAATCTGGAGTCATATAGAGTTGCAGTGGGAAGAAAAAAAAAATTGTCAGCTCGTGGAACTTGTTCAATCGTACAGTCGAGAGAATTCTCCAATTTATTCAGTACGACCGTCTAGTTTTTATATAACCACGAGGTGAACGTGTTCCGATCATTTCAATATCGAACTTAAACATATTAAAAATGGTAACGTAATATTTAGTGCGGTAAAAAAAAAATCTCGCCCGCCGAGATATTTCCGGTTTAGCGAAAAATCTGTAACGAAAATCTGGACGCAGTCTCGTAATTAGTGTAGGGAATAATTGTTGCGAGCCTCGTATCTGCGCACGCACGTCGAATATATTTATTTCGTGTACGCGAGAGTTGCGTAGATGGCGTAAGGTGCGAGTTGAAGTGAAGAATATTTAAGGGGAATAAGTAGAAGAAGAGAAAGGGCAAAGAAGAAGAATTAACTCGAGGGGGGCTCGGCGAAGCGAATCGTTGATTCACTTTTATAAAATACTATTGCCCTATGTTTACGCGTATACCAAAGAAATAAAATAATATTTCGTTCAATCAATTCAATCGTTTTTTTTCTTCTAAAAGAAACATTACTTCGTCTTCCTTTTATTGTACTGTATCCTGGATGCAAAAAATTCACTCGCACCGAAAAGAGAAGCGTCTATCTGAAAAAAAAAAAAAAAAAAAAAAAAAAATCAAAGTGCGAAAGAATATACAAGCCGGATTTTCGCTTATGGCGCGCATCACGCAGCACGCAACGGAAAGAAGAAACCAAGTCCAAGGGCGATGCAAGTTCACGCAGTCGCGTACCTTCGCTTCTTATTTTTTATTTATCTTTTTTCGTATAGCGTTGCGTTATTAGTCACGTGGCTGGCTAGGCTTATATTATCCCCAAATGTTCGTCCAACAAATATATTACATGGAAAGTATGACGAATGGGCGCGTGTAAGGTGGAGGAAAAGAAAGGTCGCACGTAGTAAATAAAATTCGAATTTTCTCAACTAAAAACAATCTTGTCAACTAAAAGTTTTGTCAACTAAAAACAATCGACTAAAAATTAACATTAAAAAATTCGATTCATTAATAATTTTTCAAGTATATCGAGATTCAATAAAATTCGTGGATGAATTACCAGATTTTTAACGAGTCCAGTAATGGAGCGAGTCACTGGAATTTTTTCTTGTACGTCGAGAGCAAAAAGAAGGAAACAAAATCGTGCACAGTTTTACTTCCAAGTCATACCAGTCACCGTATCAACTTTCTTGTTTTCTCCCATTTGCACTTTCTCGTTACTCGCAGTTCCAACTAAACACCAATTCGTAAGTACATCCAAGCATATATATATATATATATATATACACATATATAAACAGTATTTGAATGTCAATATTGAAATATATGTAATTAAAGAAAGTATTTAACAAACAGACAATTCTATACGTGAAGATAATACTAATAGCCTCGTTCTTCGATCTTCGAAATAATAATGGGCACATCGGCTCGAAAAAAAGAAGTTCCATAATCGCGATAAGATAAGTAATATTGAGTTACGCGCGCGCATCAGTTGAGCTCACCGCTTTTTTATTCATTCTCATTGATAACGATAAATGAACGCGCGGTCATAATTTATATACTCTTATTTTGCTTCATCTCTTATCAATTTTAAGTTCACAGGCGACAACAACATTCCACACTTTGCCGTAATGAAGAAATCACAATCAACGTGCGACGGTAAAACAATTACATTCGATTCTGAGATTTTGCACTCAGGTGGGTCATTAAATATCCGATCATATTACTCGATAAGTATTTCAATGGTAATATGACCGTAATTTTCAAGGAGGAAAAGACTTTTTTCATAGATATTCCGCGATTTTATAGAATCTTTATCAGTTTCACGAATATATTTGATAGAAAGTATGAATGGTCCTGTAAAGTGGAGGAAAAAAGGTCGAACGTAGTAAATAAGACGTGACACAGCAAAGAGGGCGCTTTCGCAACGTGCGTGACCCAGAAACGAGCTCATTTACGCCATTTTGTACGTTTCACGTTCTGATGTGGTAAATGCCATTTTTTTTGTTTTTCTACCAAGGGTCGTTGTACAGCACATCGCGATTTTAGATGTATTACAATCGTACACACGTACTACATGGATAGATACGTTTATAATATAGTATGACGGTGTGCATGGTTCGGCGGAGCTTGCCCCGTCTGATTACCTCGTCAGGCGGGAAAAAAGCAAGGGGGCATAAAACCCATACACCGCTAACAATAAGAAAAACCGTATGGAACAGATCTTAGAAGGTTATATGCGTGTGTCGGACTTTAACACGGATTAATAAATTCTGATTATTGAAAAGAGAGATTGATTATAAAACAATATGTCGCTTGTATATTTCCTGGTAAACAATATGTCGCGATTGTATATTTCTTGGTAAATGTATGAGCCTTATTGGCTAATTTTTGTTTCGAAGTACGAAAAACTTGAAAAGTTGATGATGTCAGTTATTTTGGATTCAGAGATTAGTTAAGATTTTTTTGCGAAGACGTAATCAACACCATTTTAAATTACTCTCAGTTAATACAAGCGCAAAAGTTTTGATCACATTGCATTTAGGAAACGAGAAATTGATGAACGGCAGAATCGAAATAAACGATCTTAATCGAGGAGTGACTTCGTAATTCGGTTACGTAATAAAGTTCCTGAATTGATCAATTCGCAATAAGATGCAAATTTGGACGAAAGGGGAGTTCTTAATTTCATTGGCTTCTCGAGAGCGTTAATGATGAGTTTTATTGGACTTGAGTTGACTTAGCCGAAAGTCTCGGGTTATTAATTTCGCGGAAGTATTCATATCTCCTTATAAAGAAACTTCGAAGGAAGAAGAAAACGAACAAAGTTGGTATTTAGCTCGAATGGTTGGGCGATTTTTTCTCGTACGTGTTCAATTTTGCTCGTCTCTACCGATTAAGCGAGTGTCCGTGAGCCCCGTAACACGCGAGGGAGTCAATGAGATGCCGGCTTCCTTCAGTCCGGTATTACACAGGTCTAGCTTTGGATTTACGTATCCCCGAGTCAACGAGCGCAAACGAGAAAGAGAGAGAGAGAGAGAGAGAAGCCTTAACGGTGTTATGATCCTGTTACAAAAATCATATCGTAATAATGATGCACCTTAGCCTAAGAATCGTTTATTAATTTCTAACTGTGTTTAAACTAAAAAGATGTTGAAATTTGTATCGTTCGGATGCAACGATTTTTTTATATTCTTTTTTTATTTCTTACGTACGCGTTAGGTACTCATTATCGAATTTAAGAAAAATTTGAAAAAGATCTACCCCTCCCGAATCTACAGTCCCCCATAGGGGGTAATTTTTTTTAGGCAATCATTTTAAATTGATGAAAAATTTCAAAAAATTTACCACCTATAAGGGGTGCGGGATTCCGGACGATTCATTTTTTTCAAACTTTTCTTAGATTCGGTATTAAGTATCTAAAACGTATTTAAGAAATAAAAAATCCGGGAATTCGGTAACGGTGGAAAATCAAAAATATCAAAAAATGGTTGCATCCGAACGATGCAATCTTTAAGGGCAGCAACCACCTTAGGAGACCGAAAATTAGATGATTTTTTGGATTGTTTTTTTATTGTGAAAAAAAAAAAAAAAAAACGGAAATTTCCGCAACTCGGACAATAATTTATTCATATTTTCATACATGTCTGGTAATTTTTTCAAGTTATTTCATGCATTAATTAAGGTGTAATCCGCCGTGTCCCTTGGCGTGTCCTCATCGTCGTTGTCGATTTGCGGGAATTGTGCAGCTCGCAATTCGCATCTGAAATAGTCCAACAAATTTTTATACATTCTTCGGATGTTCTTTAAGAACGTAAGCCTAAATTTTGAAATAAAAATCGATAATTGAATGTTGGAACGTGTTTGAAAAAAAATGATCGATTTTTTGCATTTTTTCCCCCGTCATTTTGCAATAATAAATATGTTTTAAACAATCTAATCTTTTCAACTTTAGGTTCACGTTTTAATAAATTATATTATGTAAACGTGTTCCAAATTTGAAGGTGATCCATCAATTAGTTTTTGAGTTATGATTCCCGCAATTGAAAAAAATTTCGATTCGAGAAAAACACGTTTAAAGTTTGAGCGCGCTTGGGAGTCGAGCGGAGAGTCTTTATCATTTATATACATACCGTTAGAAGGAATCCGAATATAATTTTGAATTTTTCAGGGTGTATTCTTAAGATATTTTGTTAACGATTTATGAAATAAAAAAAAATGATTTTTTGAAGCATCTAATGTGGTTGCTCGCCTTAACGTCGAAAAGGAAAATGGAGCTCGAGAAGCTGGTGTCGGGGGGGGGGGGGGGGGGGGGGGGGGAAGGGCGGAGGGATGGATAACCTCCATTAGAGCTTTTGAAGGTTCAAAACATTTTGTAAGGTTTTTCAAACAAGCAGCGAGTTACGTATTACGAAAACGCGAAGAATGAAAAACGAACGGATGATCCGGAGTGAGAGATAGATTCGTTCGAGCCTAATACGTGTGCTACTGAATCGTAGAGATTTCTACCTACCTACCCATACGGAATGCCGGTTTTGCGACTTACGGATCTCGGGAGAGGACTGCGAAGGGACCTCTGTGCAGGTATTACTATGATTTCGAATCTTCTACACGTATGTAGGTACGATGTGATTAAGGGATGTATCTCCTTCTCTGTAAACCGATCTCGTTCGAGTAACCGGTTTCATCAGATACCTTAGACGTGACAGGGCCGCCCTGTAAGTCATCGGATTAATTTTGCCATCTCAGCGAACCACCACAGGTGTTTATTTATTTTGTTATTTTTTATTTTTATTCAACTTGCGAAGCGGCTGATTTACTTCGCTGAAAAATTCGTATCGATTCATTGTAAATCTGATTTGATTACGTGCTGCAGCGATAATTCGAGGATCGTCCCAGGGTCTATTTGTTAACGACCAAGATGCTGTAATTTTGAAAGGTCATTTTTTCAATTCTTTCCTCCTCCCTCAATCACGAATCGTTCCCGCGCTAAAACCATTTTTCGACGTTTGAATATGATTGAAACGATTCAGAACTTTGTGTACCGGTTTAAATAAAAAAAAAAACAATGAATCTTGTTGGAGCGTCGACCAAAGGATCCCATTCTCACCATAAAGAGCTAAGAACCAGAGACGAAAGTATGCGGGGGTGGTTTTAATGCTACTGGATTGAATAAGCCGAGGCGTGCCGGGAGCAACGTCTGGCTTCTTAATTGCATTCATAAACGATCTAGACTCCGACGATTCTTATGTTGGCGCACTTAAATCCGATGGGCACGAGACCAAAGTTGTATTGGGATGAATACGCGAAATACAAAATGGCTACGAAGTAATTATTTATATACGTTT
>OZ022415.1:52694805-52939475 GCA_963989365.1 Rhimphoctona megacephalus | reverse complement strand
CGTCACCGGGGGGGATAGGGATAGGTCATCATAAATGCGGCCACATGTTACGATGAGGTATACAGGCAGGAATTAATTCCGAAATAGGTAGATTCCACGGAGATGAGAAACATCGCGGGATATATTTATTACGATGGACAGCTGCTGGATTGTATTTGGGTCATCGATTTCTGATATCAGAGATCGGAACTCGGAGTCGAGAATTGCCAGGGCCGAGAGTAATAAGGTCAAGTATGCCAGGAACAGGGACAACCCTATGTGACGCCGTTAAGATCGACCGTCGAGTGCGGTACTCGATCTTGTGTCTTTGTATAGTGACATATATGTAACAATACTCATATAATAATAATTAATTATTATATAATGATGACGAATTATTTTGAAAAAAGTTGATTTTGCAATTAATCACGAATATAATGTCGCAAAAGTACCTGAAAGAGTTCTTTTTCGGGTTTTCTCACCAGATTTCCAGATTGAAAAAAAACCAGCGGTATTTTTTTTCAAAAAATATCATAAAAATCCAATTTTTTTTGTTCGATTTTGGGCGACGGATAATTTCCGTAAATTTTTCCATGCATACTTTTTTACGGCTATGTAATAAACAGTATATATTGAAAATGATGTACAGCGTATGAATCCTACTGTGGACAATAAGCTCTCTGCCCGTTTAACGGGTTATATCTAGTTGTGCTCGGGAAAATTGAGGGATTTTCATGATTTTTTTTAGCCATGTTAACATAATTTTATTAACGGGAGAAACCGGTTTAGGAGGTCGAAATTTTGGTGTTTTTCGTGAATTTTTTTAACAGGGAAGGGATAATCAGAATTTGTTTAAACTTGGAGGATATTTTATTCGTGTTTTGAAGTACATTTTGCAATTTTTTCAAGTCATTTCCGCCGGAAATAGTGGAGTTAGAAGTCCATGGACGATCGCCATCCGAGTTTTTAGCTGGTGAGCATTCCTGAAGTCACAATTTTTATCTGTAATCGTTACAATTTTCTTTTTTCGTTAACAACATATTTCCTAAGAATATGAACCTAATTGTGATAAAAAAAAGTTGAAAATTGCATGTTTTTGAGGTGTTTGAGCGCAATGTCATGTTTTTATACCATGTTTTTTCACCTTTTTTGCATTAAAAAAAATATTTTTAGTAATAATATCCCAGAGTTAGGTTCATATAGATTGTAATTGAATAAAGAATATTCATACAAATTTTCAGAACGATTGGTCAATAACTTTTTGAGCTAGAATGCCCACCAGTTGAAAAAAAGTCGTCCACGGACAGCAGCTTCTAACTCCACTATTTCCGGCGGAAATGACTTGAAAAAATTACAAAGTGTACTGTAAAACATGAATAAAATATCCTCCAAGTTTAAACAAATTCTGATTATTCCTTCCCTCTTAAAAAAAAATTCACGAAAAACACCAAAATTTCGGCCTCCTAAACTGGATTCTCCCGTTAAAATACACTATACAGTATCAATTACTACATATTTTGAGGTACTAGTATACATTTTTTTATAAACAAATTTTCATTACTGGGGGAAATATGGCGGTTGTCCTAAAACATGTTTTTTTGAACAACACTCACGGTGCCAGCATGATGTCTCTGGAACGGCTCATTTGAAATAAAAAAAACCAAAAACATTTCGTTAGTATAATACTAGATACTCTTCGTGAAGGTAGGGTTTAGCGAAATTTTAATTAAAAAAAAAAATGTCGATTTTTCCGAAAAGTTCGATTTTGAGGTTCCAAAAATCAAGTTTTTTGATCTAAAAAAATATAAATTTTGGCTCAAATGAAAATTCCTTCGTTCACGAATAACTCATTATAATTAGAAACAAGCTCGTGAAAGATTCAAATTGATCGGCTTTTTAAAAAACATGATTCCGAGACAATCGTGTTTAAAGTCGTCGATCGCTGCACTCGGAGACTCGCACTCTCAGGTAGCGCGCGTAAATATATTCGTTCTAGTATTCAGATCCTTGTAATATTTTGGGAAAACGTTCTTAAGATGAACTTTACTTTGAGAAAATGCAAAAAAAAAAATTGCATCTTTTCAACCCAAACAACTAGATATAACCTCTTAACCCTCAACGGTCACATTTCGGTAGAATATCATTACAGTCACATACTGGGGTGACCCCCACAGTGACCGTTGAGTGTGAAAAATCTATCGAGATTCGTTCGGTAACGATCGTGTTATGATGAGCAATCAAACATATCGACACGCGGACAAAATCTGTTTTTTCCATTACAGATTTATGTACATAAATATTTATTCATCGATGCCACAGAATAATGATCATTTTTTTCTTTCCTTTTTTTTACTGACTTATGGCGACGATTTGAAGCGAGGAATTCTCAAAATGAGGTCGATCCACAGTAAAAAATAAAATAAAATGAAAAAGATTATCACGTTGATAAAAAAAAAACAATAAAAAACACACAGCAATTTTTTCGATTGTTAACCGAATTCTTTGATTAATCCAATCTACTCTTTTTGTCTTATCGCCTCAGTGATGATAACAGTCGGTATAATTCACAGCGTTATATTATCGGAAACTCACGAGGAATGAAACATAAGAGAATTTAAGCATTTTTACGCCAAAAACAAAACGGTTAGAAGAGAAATACTTGAGATTTATTAAAATGTTTTACGTTTCGATGTTTGGCTTAAAATTTTGATTATTTGTATTTTATTGGTAAATTGTTTCTGAAGCATATATTAAAAAAATGCTTTGTAATTCATTTTTTTTTTTAATTTGTGATCAAAATTATTTGCAAATCTTATATAACTTGAAAATGTTTGATAATATGCCTTGAAAATTGTTTCAGGGTAAAATCTTTTTTCCCCTTTTTCAGCAAAAGTGAAGGGGGGGGGGAGAGACAGAGAGGGGGGGGGGGGGGAGAGGGGGGGGGGAGAGAGAGAGAGAGTAAAAAAAAGAAAGCAAATAAAAGAGTGACTATTTGTACTGCATTTCACCGTGATTATACATTCGAATCGATTTCACGACGGGGAAAGTTCACGTACGTGAGTCAACCGCGTGCCGGACTGTTCGTCTTGTTATCGATATTCAAGAATCCAAAATAGTAGGTTTTACGGGTATTTGAGGACAAAGCTCGATCGATACAAGAGCCAAGGAGCAGAAAAAAACGAGAAAAACATTTAAAAATTTGGCAAAAAATTAATAAACAATGATAATGTTTGTGGATTCCGTTAAATGGCATCTCTCGCATCTCCCTCATAAATATACATGTATATGTTGAAAGTAATCCTAAGCCTCTATATACTTCGATGGGCAGCAGCAAACTCACAATAAACTTATTATAAGTATAGCAAAAGTTCTTGATGTGCCTATAGTTTATTAGCTTCGCTATTTCTCTCTCCGTCACTTACGAACCCTAGTCGAGTTGTGATATTGATTTTCGGTCCAAGGTTGTTCCTGAAAAAGCGAAAACTCAATGCAGGCGAGGAACTTGGTCGTTTGTTTGAAAGAAATCAAATAAAACGTTTCGCAATCGCTGCAATCCATTTGAATTTATAAAAAAAATAAAAATAAAAAAAAAAAAAACGGGATTTAATCATCGAGAGCTGGAAAATCACCGAAGAAACGAAATACATTGCTGGCATTGAAGTTTCGATCGTTCAAGTGGAAACGGAATTTTTTTTTTTCCAACACTCTCTAATTGCCTAATTTTTTTAATCATTGAAATTTTTTTTCCCAACAGTGCTAGTCGTTTGGTCTGAAAAAAAAGTCATATTGAAAAAAGTCATATGGGGGATAGATTTTATTTTTTGCAAAACGTGGTACTGTATGTAATTATTTTAGGTAACAAAGGTCAGACGTATGTTTGTACGATGAGACAACATTCCCTTGGAATTTTCGACCCTAAAAATGCGTCAACAAAAAGCAAGGTTGTGACGACGGGAGCTCCGATAGCACAAAGCGATTCCATACACGGCGGACAATAGAGATGAGTAACGCAAGTTGTACCAAAAACGAGTATAATAGGTTGTTGGTGGTGGTGGTGGTACACTTCTACCACATATTTATCGATGTAATGTATAGTATATGTGTATTTAGTTAGGGTCGTTGATGTTAGTCAGAGATATGTGGAAGTGATCGATTTGTGTCATCGATTGAAAAAACAGAAGCGATTGCGTTACGCTAGAGCAACACGTAAGAAGCGAGAGATCATGTCATCACGATGATTACGTTACTCGATGCCGCTGTAAAAGTTGTTTACCACGATTTGGAATTCCGAAGCGAGGTAATAATTCGTGACGTAAGAAAAAATTTCGGGATTTGTGAAAATTGATGCGACCTCCTGTACCGGTATGGGTAAATGAGTTTTCTTGAAAGGGCTCGGCTAGTTGAGAAAGAATTTAAAACAGAATGTTGAAGGGGCACACTGTGAGCGAGGCTGAGAACAGTTTGCTATACGAGACGAAGAATCAACGGGTTGCGCACCTCCTCTCTTGCTTCATCTTTCTCACTCTTTAAGCTCATTCTCTCGCATTCTCTGTTCTACCTCCTTGGCAACCATCGACCGAACTCGTGTCTCGTCTATCCACTCTCTTTCCCGAGAACACACAACACATATACGTACACGTGCACGTGTCTATTCAACTGCTGCTGCTGCTGCTGCTGCTGCTGCTGCTGTTGCACGTTGCACGAAAAACTCTCCATTCACTCCTTCAACTTGCACTCATCGTCGTTGTGGGTTGCCGAGGTTGTGAAAACCATTGAGCACCATCTTTCCTCGCTTCTACCTGTATGACCCCCCCACGGCGCAGTACTCTCATCTGCCTACCGCGATTGATTGATTGATACACGTTTGGATTTAAAATACGGATGCATGTTGGATGAAGAACGTTGGAAGAGTCGAAGAATAATATATACAGGTGTTTAACGATAAACCTTCAACCGGAAGGTTTCATATTTCTCTATGATGCACCATTCGTGCGATATGAATTGTTCAGTAATAGCAGAATCTGGTGTGCGAGCGAGAAATGGGCATGGGTAGTATGGATGAGTGGGGGGTGGGGGTTAATACGTAGAATAACCAAATTGTAGAACGGTTAATATTTCGAACTTTTAGTATTGATAACATTCGATTAACGAAAAATAAGAAATTCGAAGTTTATATTTTCGTTAGTATATTAACGGGGTCATACCATGTGACAGCTATTTTTTTTTTGCTGTTTTGGGAATTTTTTTTGATGAACCATTAAAACACAATATCTTTAAATTTTTACCACATATTTATTAACATTTTTACAGTCCCTCAGAATTTTATCAAACAAAAATAACGAGTTGAATCGACTTTACACCGTTCGGAAGACACTCATGTATTGGTTGACGGCTGCCATGATTCCGAAGGTTTTGCTCATCTGAAATCAAAAAATCAAACGGCATCTTAATTTGTAGACCTGAGGCTATCGCTGGAACTAGAGTAAAGTAAAAATATCGAAAATTGAATTTTTGGTACGGTTTAAAAGTAAAAAAAAACGACGAAACTTGGAACTTAACATTTAAAACCGTGCCAAAAATTCAATTTTCGATATTTTTACTTTATTCTAGTTACAGCGATAGCCTCAGGTCTACAAATTAAAATGCTGTTTGATTTTTTGATTTTAGATGAGCAAAACCTCCGGAATCATGGCAGCCGTCAACCAACACATGAGTGTCTTCCAAACGGTGTAAAGTCGATTCAGCTCGTTATTCTTGTTTGATAAAATTCTGAGGGACTGTAAAAATGTTAATAAATGTGTGGTAAAAATTCAAAAATAGCGTGTTTTAATGGTTCATCAAAAAAAAATTCCCAAGAAAAGCGAAAAAAAATAGCTGTCACATGGGATGACCCCGTTAAATTGAATGCGTATTTGTTGTAATATTTTTTCTTTGATCGTGCATTTATTCGAAAATATATATTCAGACTGTCTATACTTCAAATGCAGATAATATAGATTGTCCTAATGTAAGAAGTTTATATTTTCTAAATTCGAAATGGAGAGCAATTCTTTTATTGAGAGACCAAAATATATAGTATGAATAATTCGAAAGTGAATTTTTCGAATAACTAAAAATTAGAAGTACGGAATAGCGCACGTTGTGAAGCACGAAGAATGACAAGCAATACTTTACAGCCCAGAGGCTCTCGCTATTTCGACCGTTCGACTTTCTGGTGTTTCGCTGTTTTGACCACATTAATATTTTGTCTTTCGTTAAAATATATTTGAAATTGTGAATATTCATAATATTGCCGATTTCAGTATTTGACGATTCGAACGGCGTAATAGTCGAACTTTTGTAAAATCACTATTCCAGACTTCGTCATTTGGGCTGCTATTATATTTTGTTTTTGACGTAAATGTACTTCGAACTCTTTAATTCCTCATTTTTTTATTTCCAGCATAAAGGCTATAGTAGAATTAATCTGTCTACATACTACTATTCTTCAATTTTAAAATTCGCAGCTTTAGCCGTTCGAAGTTTTAATCATTCGAAAATTTTACACTCCCACCCATGAGTGGGGAAAGCGCGCGTGATTGGCTCGTCGCTGATCGATTGATATCTCATGAGCGGTGCATCGAAGAGAAAAATGGCAAAAGACTTTTCGGAATTTCACCATCCGCCCGACTCTACGAACTACACGATCTTACTATCGAAATATCACCTTGAAAAATCGATTGAATTGCCTAACAGCGATTCCAGCAGCATTCTCTAGTATCCAACCGGACAAATATTATTCCTTAGCTCAGAAACGTGCTTTATCTACATTCCCGCTCTGCAACACCACGTAAGAATCTTCGTTGCCGGAGCAACGGTGGACAAAAAGAGTTTGTTCGCACGTTCCATCCTTCCATGCTTCCTCCGATTGTTGAGTCTCACAATTCACGCGAGAGACCCCGGATGGCGAGGTCTCCGTCTATGTATCTCGTTTGTGTACAAGTGCTCTCACGAGAATGGCCACATTAATTCAGGCTTTTTGATCAGAGTCTTTGCGAGGCTACATAAAAAAAAAAATATAATCTTCATCCAATCAAAACTGGGTCCGAATCTATGAAAATTCTCGAATACACGCTCTACATATGTTTTAATGGTGGATGCGTGATTCATCAGCTTTGAGGCTCAATCTTTTCATAAGTTAATATTGAACATAATTCAAATGATAATAATAAATCAAGATGAGTAGTATACGCGTCAAAGGGATCGGGCGTTTCATGCGTCAACTATGCTAATTCGCCTAATCACGTTAGGTACGACCTTGTACACGTATTTTAGTGATTACCGCGACAAGCGAGACAATTGCAATGTATTGTCAATCGCAATAAAGAACATTGTCATTGAGGCATTGACTTTCATCAATGAGCTTGTTATATTGTAATTACTACGTGCTTTTCATCGTGAATTTCCACTAGATATTCGTAAACTACATCCAAATTCAATAAATAAACCTTTATTTCAACAAATAACTGAATAATACAAATAAAAAAAAAATCATTTCACAAGATTAATTAACCAAGAAAATCGGGAATCGAGTTTTCAAGCATAAAAATCCGAGCTAGAAGAATCGTTCAAGTATTTGTTTATAAATGTGATTTTTCGTCTCTCTCATATTGTATTTAGAGGCAAGTGCGTTGGAATGCGAGAGAGCTTGGTGGTTGGTGGTGAGTTTCGGACTTGGCAGTGTGCGCCGTGTGCGCGGTGTGCGCTTGGCAGAGTGAACCGAGTGAACGACTTCGCAGCGTGGAAAAGAGAGGGGCGAGGGGGGAGGGAGGGGGGGGGGGCGAGTTATAGGGAAAAACGAAAGACTTAAGAATACCGGTACGAGTATATACATATCTCGATGATACGAGAAACGAGGAAGGAGGAGGGTATACGAGAAAGAAAGACAGAGAACATTGTATACTTGGACAGCCGCCAATTTGTGGGCAAATCGAAGGAGGAAGAAAACGAGGGGCGGGGAGGGAGGGGGGGGGGCGGTCGAAGAGAAGGGGAAGAAAGAGTACGTCGATGCACTTGGCGCAAAAGTGAACAAGTGTAGAACTTTGTACTGGGAGTAAAAGGGAGAAAAAGAGAAAGAGGGAGAGATGTCCGCGTGAGAGTTCCTCGACTTATCTGACGGTGTGGTAGCCAAATAAACCGGTCAACGGCCACGGAGCAAAAAGACTGTGGTATTTGCCCTCGATAAACCTCGATCTCGATGCCCCGATCAACGCGATTAATAATTCATAGCGAATAAGACACAATTAAAAGTGATATCAAATACTTCTAACTAGTTAACATTTAATATATTTTTTATTTTTTCATTTTTTTTTTTTTCGTTCCTGCGTATACCCTCGCGAGTTTTTACGAGCCCATCCCATCGCTTTAACCCCACTTCACTAATTTCCAATTTTCTAATTCCCACGTTCCTGGGAGACCCCCCAAGAGTGTTGCCCACAGTTAATCTTTCCTAATGCACTACTGTATCGCATTTCCACGAGGGTCAAGGGATACTGTGGCAAACCCGGCCGATACAGGCGGCTATATTTTTACTGAGTTTCAATTGATTAGCACCATCGGAAACTCAGAAAAACTGCCTCCCGCTCAGCGATTGATGCGCGAACCGGTGCATGGCTAAGCATGGCTAAACAAACCCAACCCCAAGTTTTGGCCTCGCCCGAGGTTGCTTAACTCTGGTGATCGCCAGAGCCACATACCGATCGCGCACTCATCGCTGTCGATCTTAACATTTAATAATTAACTAGTGATTATTGGTAACAAACCGATGGAATTTTATCAAAAATATTCACCAATCCGATGAAATTAATATATATATATATATCTGCTCCAATGAGAAATTACAATCAACATTAACAGGAGACCCCGAATTATTTTTTGTATTCCAGGAGCAAAAGAATTTCATTACAAGAATTCGCAATCGATTTTTATCTCTGAGTATCTTCATTTTTGGATATAAAAAACAGAAAACAGATGAATTTTGTTGTTTTTATTAAGGGGAAAAGACTATTTAAAAGGCAAAAATTAGGGATTTTTCGTGATTTTTTTTTTCATGGAAAGAATACACATGGAAATTCGTAACTTTGTGCGCTTTTTATTTGACATTTTAAGTATGCAAATATATATATATTTAATGCAAATTGCCCGTCGTGTACATCAATGTTGAGAGGAAGTCGCTCAAAAAGTTTCCACACTGCTGGAGTTCTCCCTCCCGCTGCAATTGTATGAAAGAAAAAAATCAAAATGATTCTTAAAGGTAACACCCATACGCTATCGGTGAAGCAGGATTTTGGAAATATACGTAAAATTCACGAAATGACAGCTTAATAAAGTCAATTTTGTGATTTTTTATAAAATTTTTGCTATATTTAAGGGCAAAAGTACGTTTTATTGTTGGAATTGAAATATTATTTAGGTTCACCGACAGACTGATCGTACAAGGAAGATGCGTACCAAATTTCATCAAAATCGGTTGAATAGTTTTTGAGTAATCACACCAGCAGTTGGGAAAAATACAGTTTTAAGAAAAACGCCCTTAAAGTTTCAACAAGGGAAAACTTTATGTTCTTGATGTATTACCGGCAAATCAGCAATTCCAGCGCCATACAGTATTCCTTCGGCTTCCTCGTTAAACCGATTTTCCTGCTGCTGCTGCTGCTGCTGCTGCTCTCTACGGGCTTTCCGACCCTCCTTGGACGACGATAGAGAGTTGCGGCGCTCCTGACGCGATACGCGTTGCTCCTTCGATTGTCTCCCAATGCTGATGTTCAGAGCGCTCATAATTCTTAAAATTGCAGAATTCCCCTCGTTGAATATGCTGGCTGCAATGTAAGCTGCAATTTCGATGACACTCAAACTTGAGTGCAAATGTTTGGGAGCTAAACGCCATAAGGTGGAGTTGAAACTTTCGTTTGCATTTTACGTATGGCCACCCCCAAGTATCTCTCCAATAAATTATAAACGAATAAGTCCGTATATATCGGCAAGAGATGCTTCTGGACATCAGGATGGAGAGGCGTAGGGTGTTTGAAAGTTTCACCAGTAGCCTCAGCTTTTTGCCACTTGCACCAGCCATCGGCCCCTGGCGGGGGCAGTTCTCGTCTCTGGGATTCTCATCGGTCGAACATAAATGATGTAACGTAGCCACAATAGCTTTTTTCATATTTTCTACGCTTTCTACATTTCGATAAATGGCCAATCCACAATACGCAATTAATTTTCTTATGAGATAATCTATTAATTTTCCTCTTTCTCCAAGCTTACAGGTTTTTTCTGCATTTTTCAATCGCGTACCCATTCTTATCTTGACACGTCCAATGCATTCGCTTTTTTTTTTAATCTCAAAATTGTCACCATAGGGCTGCTTGTCCCCGTCCTCGGCCGCACAGCTGCGTCCACACGGCATGAACGCGCCTGGCGTTTTTCCGCGAAAAAACTCGGGCAATTCTGGGAATTTCGCTTTAAAAACTGGACACGATATTATTAAGACATTGAACTATCGATTTATGGAGAAAAAAAAATCGACTTCTTCAAATTTGTAAATGGTTTTCCCCCCTTAATTTCATGAAACGTGACGAAATTTCAATGTACCGTAAGTGAGTCAAGGTCGACTATGCCTGACGGTCTCGACTCTGTTGAGGCTCTTTACTCCTTTCCACGGTGCAGTATCATCGATGCGGAATCCCATAACGAGATCCGTGGGAATTTTCGTTTACGGCGAATATAACGGTTATAACCTACGATTCTTATCATCTTTACACATTCACGTACATATATATTTTACATTGTGCCCATTCGGATCGTTTTGTATCACACTTACCTAGTTTTATAATAAGTATAACAACAATTATATATTTTTTTTAAATTCATTTATATTTATCTTTAATTTTTAATTCAGCACGATAATAATAATAATAATAATAATAATAATAATAATAATTTTAAATATGACAGTAACAGAAACAATTATTGTTATAAATAACAAAAATAATAATGACATAATTAAGCCAACAGCGATGGGCGCACGGCGGTCGGTGTGTGGCTTTAGCGATCTCTCGAGTTAAGCAACCTCGGGCGATGCCATTACTCGGTTGGGTGACCGTTCAGCCATGCATCAGCAGCTCGCGCATCAATCGCTGAGGGGAATCCAGTTTTTTTGAGTTTTCGATGGTACTAACCAACTGGAACTCAGTAAAAATATAGCCGCCTGTATCGCGGCCGGGTTTTCCACAGTTTCCCTCGGCCCTCGTGGAAATGTGATACGGTAGTGCTTGGGGGGTCTCATAGGGACAAGAAAATTAGTGAAGTGGGGGCAAAGCGATGGGATTCGGTCGTAAAAACTCGCAAGGATATACGCAGGAACAATGAAAATAAAAAATAAAAATAATAATAGACATAATTTTAATCAATTTTTATTTCGCGAATGATTTTTCTGTACATGACTGAATGATAATAAAGATAAAGTATAATATTGTATGTGTTTATAATGTGAAGCAGCATGATAAGTACTTATTATTACCAAATGTATAAAAATGGGCATAATATAATTACGGTAAATTGAGTGGAAAGGCAAAGAAAAATATATAAATGTGAAAGCTTTCATTTGTCTCGTGGGAGAGAAAGAATATCTACTCCGATTATAATCACATTTTTGTTTCTCACCCCCTCTCCTCCCTGTTCTTTTAAACTCTTCGACGCTATAAACAATTTTCGTTCGTGTCAAAATGAGGCATAAAAAATCAGTTTCCTCGTAATCGCTGAATATGCGAAGAGGAAAAAGAAACACGCTTTAACTCGGCTGCGATGACACACGTATCATCGCCACAAATAGTTGATGGTTTCCCAATAAGCTGCATCGTCAACAAAATTAGCGAAAAAAAGAAAATATCGATGAAAAGAAAGACGAATGATTCAAATGGGTTTTCGATCGACAACGATATTGATCGACGTTTTCAATTAAATATTATTTACGCCTAAAAAAGTTGATCATCTACGCAATCGAATTAATGTTCTGACTAAAAACATTGCGAACAAAGGAAAATATTACAATTTCGTTTTTTCAAGAAAATTATAGACAATTATCACCATATTATATTTATCTGTTTACTTTAGTGACTGGATTTGATTATTTTTATAATAACAACGATAAGAAGGCAAATGCTTCGAGAAACAATCATTTTCTCCGATTACCAGTAATTTTCGTCGGAAGATATTCGATTAAAAAAAAAAAAAAAAAAAAAAAAAAAAAAAAAAAAAAAAAGTGTAATCGAATTAATTTGAATGGAAACTTTGTATTCGTGCAAGGAGAAAAAAAAATACGCGCGAGCAAAGACGCGCGCGCATGTGCACGCGCATACACACGTACGCGAGAGTGCAGCAATGGTAAGAATTGACCGAAAATAAAAACAGGTGGGTGTATAGAGAGGCGACGCAGCACACATCTCCCGGGAGCTGTGACGAGACGTTACACCAAGACCCGTATTTGCCGTTCGTTATTATTATTGTTATGATTTTTTTTATATACATACAAGTTCCACATTCCTAAGCAAACACTTTTCGTGAACGCCTTTCCGTACAAATATACACAGATTCACGTATACCTATGTATATTTAAATATACGTGTGTCTATATGCAAGCATGAACATTCATGGAAATAGCATTTCTCTTATCGACCACGAGAATAAATCAATTCGCCACTTTTCCCCTCTGATTATTTTCGTGTGTCAAACGTCGAACATGGCGCGTAATGAAAAAAAGAAATGAAAACAAAACTATTCGTTTACGCGTGATTACCATCTGTCAGACACACCGGAACGATGGAATTTTTCATCGACTTTTTTTTTTTTTTTTTTTTCATTCTCTTGAATTCAGGTCCGCGGAATTTGCCGGTTATATTATATCTTGATTAAATGTATATCTATATGCGAAATTACACGCAATTTAAAACTCACCAATAGTTCCACGGTGTAGAGAATTCCTTCTGGACGAGCAAGTTCGTAGAATTAAAAAAAAAATATGAAAAAAAAAAATAAACAAATAGCACACCTACGAACCAATAAACTTTGTATCCACGTGGTAACAAACTTAAATCCTCTCACGGCACTGTCGTAAAATCACTTTAACACACCAAAAAAAATCACGGTACTTTGGACACGATTTTTTCTACCGCCTCGACACCACTCCCTCGTCGTACCGCTCTGATCAACAGAATACGAGAATTCTTTCGTTTTGCTCGTTTTTTTCTCGTTTGACCCGCGACGCTCACTGACCTCTATCATGAAGACAGCGTCCACGAAATGTACGCTCCTACTGCGCCGCGCTCCGCTGACGAGCAGGACGAGCTACTACGACTCTCTCTCCCCCCACTCTCGCTACCACTCCCACGACCGGTACACCTGACTTACGACGATACTTTGCCCCTATGGGGCGCCACTGTCCATGCGGCGAATTTCAACATCCAACGATATAGTACACACATTTTTTCTACTGCCTACTTGTACACACTAGGGCCGCGTTCCGAATTGCGCTCAACAAAGCGTACATAGCGTATATAGTCCAGGAAACAGGGACTTTTGCAAAACAAAAAATCCTGATAATGGATTTTTCAATTGGAATATATTAATGGGTGGCCCCCAAATATAAAACTAAGTTTCGTCTCGGGGGGGGATGAGCGTTAGCCGCCATCTTGAAAAATGCGTTTTTGCAAATATCTCGTGAACAGTGCATTGTACGATAAAAGTGATAAGGACCTTTTTTGTAGGAAATTATATGTCCTATAACTTTTATTGAAAACTTTTTTCTCTATTGTTAATATTTTTCGATATAGTCAGTTAAACAATTCCAATGGTTGTTTTTGTTAAATATCTTGATAATCGTTGGAGATACAAAAAAATAGTAGTAATCAAACTTGTAGAGCATGGAATTCTCTAAAAATTTATCGGAAACTTTTTTCCGTAAAATGAATTGTTACAAATATTTGAAAAATGAAACTTGTGACAAGTAATGAATTTCTCCAAAATTTATCACACTTGTCATTTTTTTTGTACTTTCGACCAATCGTTACACTTTCGAATAAATTGGAAAACTATCTGAAAAATAGTGGACGTAGCACAGAATCATTGTACACAATTAAACATTTTTTTTTCACTGTATTACGTAATAATTTATTTACAAAAGTCAACGTTAAATTCGTGAATACATGATTTTCTTTGTATGAATCCGAGCCGAATACGAAGTTTGTACAAGCATCGATGGCTCGAATGAATTTGGAACTAGAAAAATCATTCTATCAGGATTTCGGCGATCGTCGAATTACGAAAATTCGTAAAATCGGCTTGAAGTATTTTCATATGAATTACTTCGAGATGCAAAAAAACTCGAAATGAATAACAAATTCTCGGAACGTTTATTACGTGATTATGCAAAGCAACACGCTTTGTAAACAGATATTCCATGACTTCGAATTCGAAATTTGTGGGATCGAAAGAAAAAGAGCAAGAGCAAGAGCGAGAGAGAGAGAGAGAGAGAGAGATAGTGAAATAAGTACGGAAAATTCGATCGCTCAGTAAATCTAGAATGAAATAAAATGGAGGACGATGAGCCCGTCAACGAACTCGTTTTGTTTATTTTTGTTTCCTTATTTTGGTGTTTTTTTTTCTTTTTCTGTTCCTCAAATTCGGCTGTGTCTCCTGGTTTGTTGCGAGTGAGAATTATTTACGGCAGTTGTCGTACTGCCAGGCGACTCGTCTCAAGATTTGCCACCAAAACCACCCATAAGATTTCCTAAACCACTCGCACCTCCTTGTTGAAGCTGCTTCATCATGTTTTGAAGACCTGACATTCCACCTAATTAAACAAATTCATTGAAAAGTCATCAACATCGAATGATTAATGACACTTATTAATATCAAATATTTTGTTCAATTATTGCACAAAATAAATTTTTGTAATAAAAGTATCGTTGAAAGTTGACTCGTTTCCTTGGTTTTTTTTTTTCAATTTATTAAAATTGGACAAGATTAAAAACAAAAAGTGAAAAAAGAAAAATATTCCACAATGGAACTCACCAATTTGATGAAGTACTCGAGGATCCATCATTTTGGCCATTTGTTGATTAAGTTTGGCCATCTGTGTGGGATTTACATTTTTGATTGCATCACCGCCCTTGAATAAACCCTTTATACCGCCCATTTTTTTCACCACAGCCGCGAATTTTGTATACTGGGATATCATGTCTTTGACCTCGGCTTCGGTAACGCCGGAACCACGTGCTAATCTGACGATTCTTCCGGGTTGCTTGCTGAATAATTTCGCCCCATCTCTGCTATCCAATTCGGCGTCGTTCATGCTGTCCATTATCGTCATAAGTCGCTTCAGCCTTGCCATTGATTCTTGTTCGTTACCTTTTGACATGAAATCTTGGCTGAAACCCGGAATCATGCCCTGAATCGAAGATAAATAAAAATAAATTGCCAATCCAATCATTCTTTCATAGCGCGATATTTGATTTCATTTTTTCACGAGAAACTTTTATGCGATGATAATAATAATAATAACAATGATAATAATAATGCTTGTAACAGTTGATTATAACAATTTTCGTATTTACCTTGTGTTTTTTGAATAATTTGTATTTCGAATAATTCATTGATATTCATTATATGAGAAATAACAATGATAATATGCAAAACATTCTTCGACGTATTTGATTAGCCCAAACTGTATAAATAAGTGAAACTTGCCATAATTTGTGAGAACGGTCCCATTTTCATGATGTTTTGAAACTGCTCGTACATGTCCCGAAGTGTAAATTGGCCGTGTTTGATTTTTGCCAACAATTCCTCATTATCATCGAGATTCAATTCGTTGACCTTGTCGATAAGACCCTCGATATCACCCATGCCCAATAATTTACTAATAAACGGCTTTGTTTTGAAAGGCTCAAGGTCGTCTATGTGCTCACCCGTACCAATAAATATAACCGGACTCTGTGTCGCTGCAACCCTTGATTGTTGGAAAGCAAATCGATAATATTAAATAAAATCATTTTGAAAATTTTCATTTTATTTGTTGTTTTTTATGACGATTTCAAAGAAAATAATGAACTTACGCCGACAAAGCGCCACCACCCTTGGCATGACCATCGAGCTTGGTAATTATGATAGATCCGACGTTAACGCGTTCTTTGAATGCTTTCGCTTGTGCCTCGCATGCTTGACCTATCGTCGCATCCATCACGAATATTATGTTGTCAGGTTGCTGAAAACAAATTATTTTTCCCACATTTTTCTATTTCTATTCTATTTTCTTTCCCACATATATTCTTGATTGACTCGATGTCGGACAAAGGGAGGAGAGACACTCACAATGGCATTTGAAACTTGCAACATCTCCTCGAACAACGATTCCTCCTGCTTGTGCCTTCCGCTTGTATCAACTATTATTATTTCATATCCCTCGTTCTTAAACATGTCCACACCATCTTGAGCAATTACAACGGGATCGACTTCTGTGTAACTAAAAACAAAAATAACGTTAATGTAAAAAATAATTTTTTTTAAATAATGGGAAATCAATTAAACGGTAATAACGAGTATAGTAATACAATAGTTGAGAAATTATTGTAGAACGTGAAACAAAATGTTGACGAATAGGTAATACAAGCGGTTAACAATAATTCTACCTTCCATAAAACGGTATTCTCGCTTTTGTGGCATTCTGTTTGATCTGATCGTAAGCACCGGCACGAAAGGTGTCGGCGCAAACTAAGCAGGCTTTCCAATTTTTTTTCAAATAGTGATAAGCCAGTTTGGTACAGGAGGTCGTTTTTCCAGAACCCTGAAGACCGACAAACATTATGACATTGGGTCTTCCTTTGACGGGAAGATACGGCTTTACTCCAGGGTCAATTAACTGCAACAAACGAAGCAAACATTATTTTTTGTACTTTCTGTTATAATAAAATATTTCTAAATGTACAAAAGTGAGAACAAAAATGATTCTCTGAAATATTAAAACATTATGAATTTATAAAATAATTTCATACAAGAGTCCGAATGCAAATAACAACAAAAAAAAAGAATTTTTTTTTTATCTCGAACTCACAAATTTCAAAGTTCGAAATTTGTGTTGTTTCTAAATATTATAAATTATTATAAATTTGTAATGGTGTAGTTTTTCAATCATTTCCAATCGTTAGGATGCCAAAAGTGAAACATGCTTTTTTTATATTTGTACTTTGGACTATTGAATTGCTTATTGAATGAAAAATTCCATTTTGATTGCTAAATAAGGAAGTAGCGAGAATATAATAAATAAATAATTACTTTGACGAGTTCTTTGAAGACGGCGCTTTGGATCATCCGCCTTTTGTTAAGGCCACCCGCCATGTCATCAAAGTCGATGACCATTCGTACATTTTCTCGTAGCTTTTTTACCAGTCTAATATTTACATCCGCTTCTAACAATGCGGCGCATACCTCTTTCAGCATAGAATTCAAAACCTGTCAACGTTGAGAA
Source organism: Rhimphoctona megacephalus (assembly GCA_963989365.1). Lineage (NCBI taxonomy): Eukaryota > Metazoa > Arthropoda > Insecta > Hymenoptera > Ichneumonidae > Rhimphoctona > Rhimphoctona megacephalus. The sequence continues at coordinate 52,921,942 of OZ022415.1, read as the reverse complement.
CAAAAAGAAAGAAAAAAAGCAAAAAAGTCATTAGCGAATTGACACGAGACAATTGGCGATTGTTGTTTTTTTTAATTGTTTTTTTGGATATGATAAATTGATGCGAATTAACGATAATCCGATCGTTCGTTGTGAAAAGTTATTCGCTTGAAGTGTCGATTGAAAAAAAAAAAAACAGACTATGAATTTATGTCCATCTGTTTACAGTTGCGACGAAGAGAAAAAAAAGATCGTACCTCCTCGTTGATGACAGTTGCATTGCTTAACGACCGCAGAGCGGACGTTATTTTGCGTCCCAAATCCGCCAAAACCATCTTGACACTGTGTCTCGAGCAATCCTCTCAAGTTCACCCTCTTTCACACCCTTAATTTCACTATCTTTTTCTCTTTTTTTCCAGTTTTTTAAATTATTTTCCCTCGGTCCTCCGAATCCTCTCACAAGATTATGTATTTTCGGGGAACTGTCTCATCCCTACTCGGCCAACGCGACACACGAGAATGACGATAGCGACCTCACTTCCGGCACGGATTTTCTTAGACGCTCGAGTCGGTTGCTTTTTTTCCTCCAAATAATAACTGAATCTTTGTCATGGAATAATCGGTTTTGAATTCGATAAATTAGTCAATAAATGCAAATTAATCTATTTCTCTTTTTTATTTCTTTCGAACTTTTTCAACTCAGTTCTATTGTTTCTTGGCCAATTATAGTTGAATAAAAAAAATTACATCCCCACCTGCATTACCGATCGTTCGCAAGAAAACCGAAAGCGAAAACTCCGGAAGCGCTTCAAGTGGGAAACGCGTGAAGCTTACTCGAGAGGAAAATATTTGAAACGTTGGTAAGTTTGGAGCTATAAAATACTTGATGGCGATGGTGGTGGTCTGCCGCCAGGTGCCGCTGAGATTCGGCAGCGGCGATGACCAAGAAGGGTGAGAAGGCTGAAGATGATCAGTCGGTCAGTTCGTTCGGTAACGAAGTGCGAAAGAGAAAAAAAAGAAAATACACACATTTTTTCGCCCCTGAAAATGATTGCAATTAACCTCTGATGAGGGTAAATATATAATTATTTAACGCTCATTGCGGCAATTTTTTTCGACTTGGAATCGTTCCTATGACATTTTATCTCATTACAAAACGGTGATTCCAAGAGAACAATAAAAATTTCATCGAAAACTCCTGTCAATTGGTTAATAAAACGGTGACATCAAAAGAGATCGCTCAATAATGACACAGAAATATATATGTGATTTCGTTTGTTGTTCCTCACTGTTGTTGAATTTGATCAATTAACACATAATCGAGTTTATCGCATAAATTCATTGTTTTTTTTTATCTCTGTCTTTTTCGTTTGTATTTTTTTTTATTTCTCGAATTATTTAAAATTAAGAGGTTTTCAGTTTTCGTGATAGTTTTTATTTTGGGCTTTGTATCAACGAAAAATTTGTTCCCGTGATCGATTGTTATTACAAAAATGTTGTTTTTCAAATTGTACTAATAAGAAAATTGATAATTTGAAAAATCTAATATTACCAAAAAATTCCCCAAAAAATAATTCGATATATTTTTTTCCATTTTTTCTAATCATATATTACTTCCTTTTCGCCATTCTGTAAATGTTATGTTTTTTTTGCTATTACAATTTTTTTTATGTGTGATTTGAAGTTGTACGGATCGCGTTCGTTTCCCCTTGTTGCGTCAAACAACTACAAATGGTCAGGAAACGCGCAAGCGGTAAGGCAAACGCAGCCGGCCAAAATGTTGCTACATTTTGACTGCAAAAATGAAAAAAAAAAGAAAAAAGAAAAAATCATGTCCACGATCAAATTAGAATTGGCGAACGATTAATTCATTTTTTGTGCTTCTAAAACGCAGGTGGAATCAATTCCATAGGGAAGGGTGGGGCTAGTATGCCGAGTAACGAAGAATGCGGCATTCGAGATGTTTGGGGCCACAATTTGGAGGAGGAATTTCGAACTATACGCCAAGTCGTTCAACAATATCAGTACATCGCCATGGACACCGAATTTCCAGGCGTTGTCGCCAGACCCATAGGTATCAAAAACATCTTCATTATTTTTCAATAAATTAATTACTCTTTTTTATTAATTTCAGTGTTTCGAAAGGAGGATGGGAGGGGCGGAATTGGGGTGGAAGTAGAATAGAGGATGCTATATAAATTCTTAAGCCCACGAGGGCAAGAACGGCGGAGCATATAGTAATAAAAAATGCATGTATTAATTTCAGTGTTTTATAATTAATTGGGACAAACCAATTTTTCAAATGTAACGCTTAACGTTCAATTGTTCAAATACATTGACATAAATAGTATCATTAAAAAAATTAGAAATTCAATGAATATGATAATAATGCAAAAATTTAATGAACGTTCTTTTATTCTCAGTACTTAATATTATCATTTGGTATCGTGAAATATCTGAGATACAATTATTAATATTAATAATTGAGAAAACATGCCGGCTCAAGTACAAGTAGAAAAAAATTTGTTCCGCTATCCGTGTTCCTTACAAGCGTTGTTCGTTATATTTGTTCGCATTGGGATTACTTGTAAAAAAAATTGATTTGAGAAATGGAATTGAAGAATATTTGTTTGTTTGTTTTTTTTTCTTCATTTTTTTTGTCTATTTCACTTTTTCAGGTGAATTTAGAACAAGTGCCGATTATCAGTACCAATTACTGCGATGTAACGTCGATCTTTTGAGAATCATACAATTGGGCTTAACGTTTTTGGACGAATCGGGCAATACACCGGGCGGCAGTTACACAACGTGGCAATTTAATTTCAAATTTAATTTACAGTGAGTATTCTCCTCTGACGTTTTTACTTATTAATAACAAATCGTGTCCTTTTGGGTTACTTGATCGTAAAGATTATTGAATTGGATTACAGAGAAGACATGTATGCACAGGATAGCATAGACATGTTGCAAAACAGCGGTATACAATTTAAGAAACACGAGGAGGAAGGAATCGATCCATTGGATTTCGCTGAACTTTTAATGACCTCGGGAATCGTACTCGTTGACGACATTAAATGGCTCTCCTTTCATTCTGGCTATGATTTTGGTTATTTACTCAAACTTCTTACGGATCAAAATTTGCCCCAGGAGGAGAGTGAATTTTTTGAACTGTTAAGGATATATTTCCCAACGATTTATGACGTCAAAGTATGACTCTGTTTCATTTGTTTCGGTCAAACATAAATCAATATAAAATATTAGCTCGATTAAAGAAATTCATTTGTAATCTTTTTCAAACTTTTCGCAAAAAAAAAAAAATTGCTCATTGAAAATATTAAATTTTTAGTATCTGATGAAATCTTGCAAGAACCTGAAAGGAGGATTACAAGAAGTTGCCGAACAGCTGGAACTTCAAAGAGTCGGACCGCAACATCAAGCTGGCTCGGATTCTCTATTAACCGGAATGGTCTTCTTCAAAATGCGAGAGGTATTCTTTTTATTGATTATATTTCAATAACGAAACGAAGAATCACTCGTTCGGTTATTTTCAATTTAATCTCTGTCTAATCTAATTTGTTTATATAACGATTAAAATATATTGGAAATAATTTAAAAATATATGTGCAGATGTTTTTCGAGGACAACATAGACGACGCGAAATACTGTGGGCATCTTTATGGTCTTGGGACGTCATTCGTAGTGAACGGTTCCGGCGGTTATCTCGACAGCAACGGCGACAATTCCTCCTCCTCGTAATCTTCTACTTGAAAACCTCCCGGAAATCCCGCCAAACAAAAATTGGTTTCATCAATTAACGAAAAACACAACAGAGCTAAAAAAAATAAATGATGACAAAAACGAGGCTTTCATTTTCGTGCACCAAAGTAGATTTTTATACCAATCCCATAATCGTCGAAAAATAAAACTCGAAAATGTAATAAAAAAACCTCAAATGCTCACGAATTTGTAAAACGTTATGTCGAAATCGTTAATTTACCAAACGATGTAAAAAACGATCAAACATATTTTTTCTTTCGAAAATTTATATTTTTGTGGATTTGTTTTTTATTTACGCAGCGAAAAATTGCACAAAGATCTTCTATTCTTTTGTTCGCAAAACTTTACATCGTCTTTTTCTAAGCTGCTGTGTAAATACGCGTTTCTGCATCCGGTGCTTTTTTTTTTCATCTCGTAGCGAGTATTTAACCCGAACAAAATTGTACTTAATTGTATGTAAATCGAGAGAAAAACAATAGGAAATAAAAACAATAGAGGGACAGAAATAATATTCATCTTTTATCAATAGTTTTCACGAGAGAGGCGCTCAATTTTATTTACAATTGTACAATTATATATCGTCCTATACCATATTGGATATTAAGGGCTTACATACATCTAGAAGTGCCAAAAATAGGGTCAATTTCAATAATTTTTTTTATACTGAAAAAATGTATCTATTGAAATAATTTTTTGTATATTTAAAAAAAACTTATTGTTGTGAATGAAAGCGGAAAATTTCATTGAAGAAAATAAATTAGATGAGCTGTGGTTATAGTTTTTGTAAAACAGTTTTTTGCAAAATGCTATTTGCGGTAACCACGATTCCGACTGTACGCTTTAACCCAAAAATGAAAGAAAATTTTTTTCTTAAAGTCGACAAAAAAAACCGTCTCTGACGAGGCCGAATTTTTTTAAATGTATTTTTGGTAAAATACCGGAGGTTTGAATCGTAAAGTCGAGATTTCGCTAAAATGTTTTTTCTTTTTTTACTTGTAAAACAAAAACAATGATAATGTTTAAAAGAAACCATCGCTCGACAGAGAGACCAGAGAATTTTGTAAAGGTCCTCTGTATCAAATTTCATTCAAATCGGTCGTTCAGTTTTCGAGATAGAATGGTTACCGTTTTCAAAAACAGCATTTTGAAAAAAAAAAAAAAAGCATTTTGGTGTTTGAGCATCTGTCAAATGGAGATGAAATTTTTTTTCTCATAGCTGCAATATGTTAACGATTCCCAGGAATTTTTTAGAAATTACATATAAAGAGTGACACCATCGAAAAACAATGTTTTTAAAAAATCGAGTTTTTTTTACCTCTCTAGGTATATATGTAAGCCTTTGATCAACTTCAAGAGAAACAGTAATGATGCGGTAATGACAGCAATTATAATTATCACTGGGATTATTTTTTTTTGTTCAATAAATCAAATCCAGAACATGAGTATTTTTCGGTAATCAGAGAGATCGAATGTTTATTGATGAAATACAATGAAATATAATGCTTCATTGTCTCAAGAGAAAGAACGAAAGATGAAAGACATAAAATTGGAAACTATTTACGGGTAAATGTAGGCCAAAAGGGTCCGCCCCTCTACGTTTTTTCGATGTGTACTCTCTACGACGATGTGACTCCTCATCCCAGGAACGCAAAGATACAAAAAAAGATAAGAGGCCTGGGCGTTATCGTAGGATAGCGCACGATGATATCAGAACATTATCTCTGGTTTTTTTTCTCTCGCCTTTTTTTTTTTTTCGTACACCTGAAACATAGGAGATTGAGCGACTCAGTCGTCTCCCAAATTCATCGAGGGCTGCGCGTAGATTTTTCATTTTTTATCTATCCTCCTTCGATGCCTCAAAATGAGGACGAAAAAATCGAGGATTTTTTCCCAAACGGGATTTTTAGTGATTTCTATGTTTTTAATTGTCAGTGCTTCTGGACAGAAAGAGGATACGAGTTTCGAGAGTGCATTCGGCCTGAGTGAATCCAACGAAAATTTGGAACCTATAGTTGTCCGGGAATCTTCAAATGTCGACGATAAAACTGAACCTCCGGCGGTGGCACATTCCGAGCTCACCGAAGATATCGATCATATTCCCTCCGAATCAACCCCCCAGATCGAGCATCTCGACGAAAAATTGAACCGAGAAGTTGACCAAACTGAGGACGACGAGTCCGCCAAGGGTCTGCAAGAGAATGAAGACCAAATCTCGAGACAAGGTAATCCGCCTCTTATTTCCGGTCGAATGGGCTCAGTCAGAAGCGGAAAGTACGTCAGTTACGGTGAGTTGTTGTTATCAATGGGCGTGTGGAAACCAATCGGTTCCACTTACAATTATCTCACTATTTTTTTACACCTTCGATTTTTTTGTTTCTGGCCCTGTTTTCGAAAAAAAAAAACTATTATGTTATCATCAAAAACTATTTTTTTTTGTTCTGAAATTAAATTAATTTTTTTACATTAATATTTTGTATTCCCAAACGTTTGTAACTTATAAATATTTGAAGCACTCGAATGCAATTTTTCAAGAATTATTTTTACAAATAATAAATTATCGTATCGTTGCCTTAAATACTGGGCTAAATTCGATAAGTATCCGCGTGTGATTGAAAAAATCATTTTTTCAATATCACATATCTAGCATATCTGACATAATTTTTTTCTTATTCATAAAATCCTCACATCTGCTGCAGTTTCGATTGTTTCTCTACTATACAAATTTTCAGAGAGATTTATATCGATGCTCGTGGCACAAGCGTACGAGGAGGCTTTTTTCATTATTTGTTCAACGTCAACTTTTTCATTATATTGGGTCTTATCTGTCGTTATCAGTTACTCACTTGCCTCACGATACTGTTGGAGCATGAATCGGTGCTATGACTCATAATAACAGCCTAGTTCGGAGTACTACGGTACCCTTTTCTGATGCATTATTGCACGATTATCATGATTCTAACTATAGAAACATGATTATTTTTCATCTCTCATTCCATCATTTCGTCATTTCGACAAAAGTCTGACGATATTCTCAGCTGTTTGAGACATGCCTACGAGAGAGCAGTTTTTGTTTTTACGATAGAAAAAAAAAAAACAACAAATATTAATATTTTTCAGCTATTCGAGAGTCTCCAAAAAATATAATTGTGCTTTTACACCGATTGTGAAAATTTATTTTCTCGCCCTTTGTCGAATTGTCAAAAAAAAAAAAAAAAAAAAAAAAAAAACATTCGGATACGCAAATTTCGGCAGAAAATGTTAAAAAAACGTTGATTACTCGTGTAGATTCGAACGATCCGGAAGCTGATCGTTACGCACCTTCGAGTGACAATTCTATACAAGATTATGTGATAACGGTCGAGAGACTGGCTGTTGTACGTTCGCAAATGATGTACTGGTACTTCGACCGGGGTGGCGATAACGATAACGGCGATTTTCAGACGGACGTGCACTCGTCGATGTCCCAGATTCATAAAAACTTTAATTTTCAACTGCCCTTCTACGGTTTCAGATTTAATTATACCCGAGTAAGTTTCTTCATGTTTATTTCTTTACCTTTTCAGCTCACTACTTATTATGACGATAAATAATAATAAAATGATTTTTTTAGATATCGATGAATGGTTTCTTGGAATTCAGCGATCCCCCGGAACATTTTACGTATCCGGTTGTATTTCCGAACAAAGATTGGCCGGAGAAAAATGATCCAGCTTTCATTGGTATATTTTATAGCAAATGCCGTATCGGGACGTTGAGACCGACGGATTTCAATAAGAAACGTCCAGGTGTTTACTATCGGTAAGAATTACCCATTTTTTTTTTACCATTTTTTTAAATACTCGTTCACAGTGAGAAAAGAAATTTGTTGAATCAACAAAATTCATTTTGTTCGCTGCAATTTCGTTGATTCAACAAAAATAATGTCGTGGTAAGCGCATATGTAGTTTAACCAACGAATTAAATTGTTGAAACAATCAAAATATTTTGTTCCATATCCATTTAGTTGCGTCAACACGCTACTACATTGTCTTAACTAATTAAAGCTTGTTTCCCAAACCCAACCCAACCTAAACAAACCCAAACAAACAAACAAACAAATAAATCCAAACAAAATCTGGATTTGGTTGACTAAATATATATGATTGAATCAACAAACTTAAAAAAAAACATCCGTACGACCCGATCAACTAAATTTTTAGTTGTGTGAACTGAATCATATGGTCTCATGGACACAATAATTTGTTGAAGATACCAAACTGTTCCAACAGACTAGGTTTATTTGTGTGAACCCGTTTTGACATTATCGTAAGTAAATGGATTGTCGAAAGAATTAACGAACGTTCGAGTAGCTTCTCGGTCTGGCCACGGCGTGTCGCATCGAGGCTCTTTTCACATACACAGTGGCCTAGGAGGCGGATTATGTGCACCGATCGAATTCGAATTCGATAACGTGAAAGCGAGAATATGCCATCCTAATACCATTCTTCTTGTGTGACCAATCCATGGTCTAGGGGAACTGATTGATCGCAGCCAATCGCAGCACCCGTGACAGTAGCAAATGGACTCATCAAAAAATAACCCTATGATGATGCATAAAGCACAGACCTTAAAAAATAGCAGAGCAGAAACCGCGATGATGTCGACAATCGAATTCGATCATTGCACATAATCCGCCTCCTCTGAACAGACATAAATTGCGGAAGTTGAGTAAGAGATATAAGAACGTTCCAACCGATTCTGATCCAGAATTAGGTTATTAGGTAGCGAATGTTTAAAACTTCCACGAGTTACATTCCTGTGGAATATTCATCGGAGTCTAATGACTCCCATGGTCAACTGATTTCTCATCGCGATTGATGAGAAACATTTTCGAATTGTAAGAGGTTTGATTTACGTATTTGAATATGAAACAAAAAAATTTAATATCAAGTTGTTTAAAATAAATATGCTTTGTTTATTTGAGGCGAGAAACCAGTTTAGGAGGCCGAAATTTTGGTGTTTTTCGTGAATTTTTTTAACAGGGAAGGAATAATCAGAATTTGTTTAAACTTGGAGGATATTTTATTCATGTTTTGAAGTACACTTTGTAATTTTTTCAAGTCATTTCCGCCGGAAATAGTGGAGTTAGAAGCTGCTGTCCATGGACGATCGCCATCCGAGTTTTTTGCTGGTGGGCATTCCTGAAGTCACAATTTTTATCTGTAATCATTACAATTTTCTTTTTTCGTTAACAACATATTTCCTAAGAATACGAACCTAATTGTGATAAAAAAAGTTGAAAATTGCATGTTTTTGAGGTGTTTGAACGCAATGCCATGTTTTTATACCATGTTTTTTCACCTTTTTTGCATTAAAAAAATATTTTTAATAATAATATCATCCCAGAGTTAGGTTCATATAGATTGTAATTGAATAAAGAATATTCACACAAATTTTCGGAACGATTGGTCAATAACTTTTTGAGCTAGAATGCCCACCAATTGAAAAAAAGTCGTTTCGAGAAAAACGCGTTTGAAAAAAAATGTAGCGAAAACGAGAAATTCAAGGCAGTAATTAATTATATAAACTGCTGACCGGTTAATCAGCTATTCCAGCACCATATAGCAACCCCTCTTCTTCTTCAAACGCATCATTTCGGGCTTGCATCTCCTCTTGACGAGCTTTCCGAGCTTCCTTGGTCTCCAACGAGCTGCGCCTATTCTGTCTTTTCACGCGCTGCTCATCCATCTTCCCGGCAAAATTGAAGCTCTGCGAGCCAACTACGAGTTTTAATTCGTTCATCAGCATTAGAAGGGCTGAATTTCCTTCATTAAATAACGCAGTAGCCAAGAATGCTGCAACCTCGACTATTTGCAGGCCAGCACGTAGGTGCTTTGGAGCCAATCGCCAAACGGTCGAATTGAAATTTTCATTAGCCTTCTGCGTATGACCGTCTAAACATCTCGTCAGCAAATCGTCTCTCGATAAATCTTTGTATATTGGAAGAATTTCTTTTTGAACGTCGGGGCGTAATGGGGCAGGGTGCGCTTCAGGCTCCGTTCCAAGTGCTTTAGCTTGCTACCACTTGCACCAGCTGTCTTCTCCCTCTGGATAGTTGTCGTGTTGTGAATTGTCGTCTGTGGATATCATGTGCTGAAAAGTTGCTATTATGGCCTTTTTCATGTCTTCGATGCTGTTTACATTTCTTCGAATCCCCAAGCCGTAATACGTGCTGAGCTTTTTCACCAAAGCCTCTGTCAACTTTCCTTTTCCGTCCAGTTTTTTAGTTTTCCTGATGTTTCGGAGCCGAGTTCCCATCCGTTTCTGAACATGGCCTATGCATTCACTTTTGACAACTGTCAGTTCATCACCGTAGGGATTTAAATTAACAACTGCTGTGAACATTTTCGAATCTCCATCATCGATATAATTGCCGTATTTTACACCGTATAGTTCCTCCGATCTCAAAAACATCATTTTCACAGATTCCACTTCCATGCTTCCCGCGGAGCCTTCATGTGTTTTCATGCAATTTTCTTCATCATGATCGTCTTTCCATGCTAGATATTCTGCTGAATTTTTCGATTTGTTCTTCCAATGTATACATGATTGGCAGTAACTGCTTCATACAACCAGATCGATGACTTTTCCGGAGTAATATCGGATGAGCGTTGTAAGACCATAAAGTGATTTGAATCCTCGTTTTTTCCAAGTTCCATCACCAGATACTTTCAAATTCAGAGTAGGTCTCTCGCGTTTCTCGTTCTCTTTCTTTTCTTCTTCAACAGCTTTCTTACAGCAGAATTCGTACACTTTTTTCGCAGCGGCGTGGATGTGAGTGCGAATTCCATTGTAAGTTTCTTCAGCTGTACCATTGCCGATGTCCATGTAATTACAAAATAAATTCAGTCCTTGTCTGCCAACACCTAAGAGCCGCATGACAAATACAATCCTAGGATTTATCTCAAATCCAGTGTTGAGTAAAGGACCTGAATTGATTTGTCTCGATCCACAGTGGCAATCGACAACAAGCTTGGAACCAAGGCCACGTTTTCCAGTTTCTTGAAATTTCACATTCTGTTTGCAATTTCGACAAATAAGAATTTCCGACAAACCAGTGAATACGGTGAAAAATTCGATGAGCCTATAACAATGTACAGGATTTACAGTCACATTCTCACTGGTAGCAGTTGAAAGTTTTTTTGCGCTGACACTTCCATCTTCACTAACCCTTGACTCACTCCTGGTGTGTTGATTTCCTTGGAAGGATCTCTTACGTGGTCTACCACGTCGTTCGCTGCACTCACGATAACCTTTCGGATACGCTGACATTTTTACTTCTAACACTCGGTAAGAAAGCCGGAGTTAAACTGACCAAACTCGACGCTCTGTCTAAATATTCCAAAGGTCCGAGTACCTTCTATCCAAGGCCAATCAAGAACATCTGCCGAAATCCCCCTCTCTCTGTTATCCCGTAGTACAGGGGGTATTGAGCCAAGTAACTGAATAAGGGACTACCTGAGCGACCGCTCCGTTCTAACTACCGCGCGCTTCGGCGCCGAACCGACGGGCGGTCACTTAAGTGCTCATAGCATCGGAACTAATCGGAATTTTGCTTTGAAATTTTGGCAACATATTCTTGAATAGTTTTACTAACAATTTATGAAATAAAAAAAGTCGATTTTTGACCCGTCTAAACTGGTTTCCCGCCTTGAATCAAATAAATAATCATTTGACTTAATTAAATAATTATTTGATTCAAATAAATATTCAGTCAGGGAAACAAAATATTTAGTTCGATTCACTGTTTTTGCTGTAATTTGAAACAACTGAATTATGTTGTATCATGAACTGAATGTTTTGTTCGCCCCCCGTGTCCGCAGGATTTGTTGATTCAACAAATTTCTTTTTTCAGTGCATTTTTATCGTTCACCAACAAAATTTAATTTACGTTTTTGTTAAATTGCAGACAGGAGAGAGATTTGCAGAAAAGAACTGACCAATTTGGGGTAGAAGTTCGTGAGCGTGTAAAATGGGATATACGACAGGGTGTAGTCGGTGCGGATTCGTTTGATCCGAAGCACGTTGTTATCGTTACGTGGAAAAATATGTCGTTCGCTGGTGGTATCGACAATTCTTTGTACACGACCAATACCTTTCAACTGGTACTCGCCACCGACGAAGTCTTTACTTACGCAATTTTCAATTATCTTGATATTCAATGGACAACGCATACCGAAGCGAGCGGTGATACGACCAGAGGAGAGGGTGGAACTCCTGCATTTGTGAGTTACATCGATCAATTGAAAAGAAAGTCATTCAAATTCGTTTTTGTAATAACTTAATTTCAAAAAATCTTATTTAATTTTTCTCTACTTAGATAAAAGAAAAAAAAGGACACTTTTCTATGTATTATATTTTGCACTGTTTGTGAACTTGAGAAGGAAAAAAAAACACACACACACAATTTCATTCGAAATTTTTTGGTTCGCAGATCGGTTTTAATGCCGGAAATGGCACTCAGAGCTACGAATACGCTCCTTATTCGCAGGCATCGACGGTTCGCGATTTGCCAAGCAGGGGTTGGGCAAACGGTTTTCCAGGAAGGCACATATTTCGTATCGATGAAAAAATAATGCTCGGTACTTGCAACAAGGATATCGGTCAGTGTCGCCAGTTTTCTCAGTTCTCCCAATAGTAATTGTTGATATAATACTTGACAAAAAATAAATAAATAAAAACAAGAAAAATAATAATCGATAAAAATTTTTTAAATACGCAGCTGGTGCTCATTTGCCTTTGGTTTTCGCGCCGGAAAGTGGAAATATGTTGGGTGGGACAGTGGTAAACATAACGGGTCCTTGTTTCGAGCCGAATGACAAAGTGAAATGCAGATTCGACACGGAGGAGGTATACGGAACGGTAATCGATAGAAACCGTGCCATTTGTATTCAGCCTTATCTCATGGTCGAGGGCTACGTGACTTTTGCCATTGCAATCGGTAGTGGTAGATACGAGTGGAGAGGCAAATATTTCGTTGGTAATTTTATTTATAATTAATATTTTTTTCTAATTTCTGTATATTTTTATATATTTCTACGATAGTACGTGAGCGAGCGAGCCAATGTTGTTTTAAATAACGAAGATTGAATGATAATAAAATGAAAAATTTTCACAGAAACACCCGCTTCGGCCACGGAGAAAATATTTTTCTCAACGCGAGCTGTGCACGAGCGGGCTCCTCGTGAAATCAAAATATCGTGGGACGCTTATAATTTAACGGCTAATTTGCAAGCTGGAGTTCAGATTTCTTTGTGGGGCTATAGGGAAGCAACGATCAGGCCGGAACTCCAGTTCATACAACTTTTAGAGGTAAATTATATCAACGTTTATCGAACAATACGACTTTTTCGAATTCAATTAAATTTTTTCCTCTTCTTTCATTTTTTTTTTTTTTTTTTTTCGTATTCAAGGAGAACAAGGTCAACGACGGCTCTTACACAATCGTCCCGGCCACTTACAGAAATATAGAAAATCCCTATCACGTCGACATGCACTTTGGTTTCATTCAAATTAATTTAACCAAGCCGTCCGAGTATTCCGGCCTCGACATAACACCGTAAGTTTATTTACCTGTAAAATCAATTGGTACACATCAAAGGCGAAATGAGAAACGAGAAAAAAAAAAAACAAATTAAACAAAAGGGATTAAATGATTATTTTGTGTTTCTTCGAAAGCGTACTATGGAGCAAACCAATTCCGTTAGGCTGGTACTTTGGACCACAGTGGGAACGTATGTACGGTGCGAAATGGGCGCAAAAGCTTTGCGACAAGTGGATTATGGACGACCGATATCTGAAGAACTTTGCGGCCGAAGTTTCTCTATGTCCTTGCATTTTGCAGCACGCTCTCAACGACAAAGGTCGATTTTTGCCCGATTATCACTGTGACAAGGATTCCAATCCTGAATGCTACTACAACAGAGGAGCGATACATTGCGTCAATACCGGAGCTCCGAAGTAATCATTTTTTTCCCCTCCCCTAAAAATCGATAATCCCCGATGGGGAGGAAAAATAATAATAATAAATTAATTATAAATATTTTATAACGATCATGTGTCTAGTGTCACAAGAATGAAGTAAAACAAAATTGTAACGCGGGGAGAATCGTTTGATCCGTGAAATTCGAGAAAAAGTAATTTTTCAATGTTTTTTTTCTTTCTTGCAGTTTGTACGGTTCGGAGCAGCAGTGTTGTTACGACAAAAATGGGTATTTGATGTTGACGTACGATCAGCAATGGGGCTCGAGGCCGCACAGATCGCACAATTTGGGATATTTGCCATGGAACGAGGCGAACAAAGTGCCGAGTCTTTCGCACTGGTATCACGACATGGTACCAATGTATCTGTGTTGTTTGTGGCAAGAGGAGCAGGCGGTTGGTTGTGAGACATTCAGATTCGAGAGAAGACCGTCGCAGGACTGCGTGGCTTACCAATCGCCAGCGATCGCCACGGTTTTTGGTGACCCGCACGTCGTTACTTTTGACGGTTTGGAGTACACCTTTAACGGCAAGGGGGAATTCGTTCTCGTCAAGGTTGACAACCAAAAGGATAAGCTCGATATTCAAGGACGATTTGAACAAATGTCCAAAAATTTTTATGGCGAAGTTCGAGCAACGCAGTTGACTTCTGTAGCCGGTAATTTCATTCGTAACAAATTAATCAATTTAATTGAACGATTGATCGGATTAAAAAAAAAAAGAAAAAAAAAAAAAAAAAAAAAATGAAAAATCCACAATAAAGATGTTTGCTTTTTCTCAGCCCGAGGAAATAATTCAGCGAGAATAGAGGTACGAGTGCGACCTCCTTACGCACAATGGCGTTATCGCATGGACGTATTTGCCGATGGACGTCGGGTTTACTTCGATCGAAACCCTTTGAAGTTTCAACACTTTCCCGGTGTCGTCGTTTATACACCTACCTACATTCTCAATCAGAGCGAAGTCATAATAATGTTCGACACCGGTGCTGGTGTCGAAGTCGTCGAGAATCAAGGTTTCATGACCGTCCGAACTTATCTCCCGTGGTCGTATATGGTAATTTATCGCTCAACGATTTTTTGAAGAACCAAAAAAAAAAAATCATTACTTCTAATTGAACTAATCATTGGACAATATGCTGATTCATTTTTTTTTCGAAATTTGGACAAGAACCGAGGGATAGAAATTTGAAAAAAAATTTCTAGGCGTCGAATCTAGAAAGAGAATGATGAGAACGAGTGGAATTTATTGACTCGAATTCAAGATTAGATTTTTCAAAAAATGTTGTGTATGAAAAAAAAAAAAATGGAAAAATTGTTATCGACAGAACAAAACGAGGGGCTTACTGGGCAATTGGAGCAACGACGTACTCGATGATTTCACTAATCCGGACGGGAGTATAGCGGCCCCAGGAGATATGAATAATTTCGAGAGGGTTCACAAGGATTTCGCAATAAATTGGTTATTGGAGGACAACGAGGACAGGCTAAAGGGCGCGGCTTTGTTTACCCGTGAATTCGGCAGAACGGCCAGTCACTATGCGAACAAAAGTTTCGTGCCCGAGTACCAGAGATATCCGAACGATATTTTGCCCGCTAATCGGTATAATCATCGATTCGTATGAAATTTTTAAAAAATTTTCATGTTGAAGAAATCAATTGAACGATTTTTTTACGTCCGACAGTTCGATCGATATAAAACGGGCGAAAGAACTTTGTGGCGAGAATTATCAGTGCCAGTACGATTACGCGTTGACCCTCAATCGCGATTTGGCTCATTTCACCAAAAATTATTACGACACGTACACGGAAATTAAATCCTCCAACTCGGAGCGAGGTGAGTAAAAAAAGAATAAAAGAAAAAATCACAATAAACGGTCAATTTCATGTTTCTCCGATTCTTCTGTTATTAACAAATTTTGAGTATACATTTTCATTTTCAAAAGATGATTCCGAAAAAATTGAAAATCTCATTGAATCGAAATTAAATTTGTTATTTTCTATTTAGTTATAACTTGCGGAATTTTGGAAACTCCGCGTTTTGGACGTAAGAGTAATTTCCTCTTCGTGCCCGGGACTAAGGTCACCTTTGAGTGCAATCAAGATTTTACTCTGATCGGGGACACGAGAAGAACGTGCATGCCCGATGGTCGATGGAATACACCGGAGTACGGTTATACGGAATGCTTACGTGAGTATAATATACGCATCGATATTGAAACGAAAAAATCAATGAGAAATAAATTAGAGTCGAATTGATTGAATTTACTAAGAGTTACGCTGATATTTTGATTGCTCGCAAATACACGATGGAAATATCGAGTCTCTCGAATAGCGATGTATTATCGAAATAGATGATAATGCCTGATAAATTGTGTTGCATGAAAAAAAATACAGGTCAGGTCGAGTATTCACAGCGAACGGCTTGGACAACGATGGGTATTATTTGCGCGGTATTATTACCGGTCGTGTTAATCATCGCTTTCGTATTTGTTTGTATCCGGAACAATAGTGATAACAATAAAAAAAACAAAAAGGGAGATAGTTCGGCAAGGTCATGGCGTTTCTCGGGTCGTTATTCCGAGCGCGGGCCTGGTTATGATAACGATTCGTCTTTATCGCGACAAGTAACACCCTTAAAGTCTTACGAACGAACAATATCGCCGGTTAGCGATTCTAGCACAACGAGCGGCGGCGGCGGCGGCACGAGA
The DNA here is from genome assembly GCA_963989365.1 of Rhimphoctona megacephalus. Taxonomy (NCBI): domain Eukaryota; kingdom Metazoa; phylum Arthropoda; class Insecta; order Hymenoptera; family Ichneumonidae; genus Rhimphoctona; species Rhimphoctona megacephalus. The sequence goes on along the minus strand of OZ022415.1, from coordinate 52,905,456 downwards.
AAGCGTCGTACGTACGACAGAGTTTATCGCACTCATGAGCCACTCCCCGATCGTCCTAACAGCGTTTTCGAAGAAAAAGATTGGGACCTCAAAGTTCCCAATTCCCCGAACGGTTCCGACGCCACTACCGATTCCCTCCAAAAAACCGCAACTGGAAGCGTCAGCAAAGAGAGCGACGTCTAGCAAACATCCCGATAATTTATTTTCATTTTAGGTCCGTTATTACTCTATTATTCTAAATAACTTGTCCGTAACAATTTCTGACCGCGAATATTATTAATATTTCTCGTTTTTTACAAATCGCTCCTCCTCCTTCTCGTCCGTTAAATATATTTACATGAGATTGACCATTGACCGTTTTCGGAAACCGGTTTTGGCGCCCTCTGACTCACTGCCGAGTGCGCTACCGAGCGCGCTGCCAGCCATGCACTCTCTCGCGGCCAACTTCTTACGCGCTCAAATTTGAATGAGCCATTTTTTCGACATCGTCGTACAAAATGAGGCGAATAACCTCGATCTTACTCATTGACAAGTAATAATAGTATTTTTCAAATATCCAAATCAGTATTTCCTGTGGAATAGAAATTTGTTCGTCGTTATTTACACATACAATAATATATAGAGATATGCGTATACTACTTACTGGAAACTTCGTGTCTTTTGAATTTTGTCTAATTCACCTGAACTATGAATTGTAATAGACTTTTGTAACAAATATTTTTAATAAACTTTTACACACATATTTATTGTATCGTGATTTTTATTATTATCAAATACCGATAGAAATTTCTATTCCACATGAATCTTTATTAGCACGAAATTTTGTTAAAATAATTCACGATGTTGCGAAGAACGAATGATAATAATCATGGTGGAGTCGAAATTTCCATCTGTATTTGTTTTGTGATATTTCTTCACCCTCGTTTTCGTTACTATACCTGAATTTATTATTTTGTTTCGTCGTGTCTTTAATTAATCGTCGATTGTTGGTTGAAAAAAATGAAGGTCAGCAGGAATACAGTTCGCGTCAAGCTGGAATCACTTCCGGAATTATTTTGGGATGTCTCGTGCCTATTCTAATGGTCATTATCTGCATAGCAGTTAGGGCAATGAGGAGCCAAAGGGTCGAGCGAGAACAAGAGGAGGCAGAAATGAGGTAAGAATCTTTACGTACTAATTCCATTATTCCTATCTAAAATTATGAACAAAAAAAATTGAACCGATGCTTTATGAGATAGCCAGCGATTACGATACTCTGGAGCACAGAAAAGTCTTTTCTCATTTTTATTCTCTACGATGCATCGACGAAGAGAATTAATCGCATCCGATCGCTCCGACCGTCCAATATCCGGCATGCATATAAGAAGAAAGGGGCGTGGCCACAATGCACACCGTGATTCCCTGTCGATGACTCGCCGATAAAAAAAAATAACAATCTCACCGACGGTACAACGCAGAGAATAAAAATGAGTAACAACTTTTCTTCTCAAAATCTTGTGATCCCCGAAAGTTTTCAGTTTGTACTTTCAACATTCATGATTTTTATTGTCAATCCAGAAGCTAATCCTACGAATTTATCTTTTTTATTTAGAACTCGAACTACGGAACTTCAGAGAATGAGAAAACTCGAGACCGAGGACGACGAAGGCCCGGTTCCATATTCGAGTAAAGCAACGGTTATTAATTAAAAAGTAATATAAATATAACGATAATATAAATATAGCACTTATTTTTGGTAGAAATATTCGCAACATTTTTTTTTTTTTTACAAAAATATCATCTCCGTACCATTAATCATTACCCAATGCAATTTCGACTTGAGAGATCTTAAATTTCTCGTTGTTTCAAGTTCATTTCATATCTCGACGTAAATGAGAAAAAAGGAAAATCAGAGTTCGACAGGCAGTTTGAAGGTGAATAGAAAATTTAACGTAATATGTGACTTCACAATGTGTTCATGACGTTTTTTGTCTCTCGATGAAACACCGCTGTCGCTTCTCTTGTTCATAAAAAAAAAACCGAAGAAGCATTTGCGACGTCGATCACAGACTCATGTACCTCATAGTAATCTATCAAAAGACTTTGTATATGCAATTTGATCTTCAGTATTTTGAATATATACGCATATGTACGCGCGTTCATCGTTACTTTATATGAATATACATACATATATGTGTGCATTTATAAGATTTTTGTATCTAAAAAGTTAATAATGAAATGTCAATTTGACGAATTATATCCACATTGTTATTCTCAATTATTACGCACTTTTTGAAACTGCATTCAGTTACCCACAATTTTGGAATCCTACAGTCGCGCATGTACAAAAATCTTCCTTACGATCGGTAGGTTTTAAATACTTCTTCTTTATCAATTCCTTAATTTCATTTTTTACATATTGTTTGAAGAGGCCTTGGATTCTGGTGGTGGGAAAAAAGCGAAGTTGGAAAATTTAAGGATATCGTAGCGGTTCCGTGTAATCAATTGACCGCGGTATATAAAAATTTTTCCTTGAAAAACTACAAATAATTGACACTATTATGGTGTATAAAATATTTTTTTTTATACATACGTAATGAAACGACAGTAATCCTGATCAATGAGATAATATTTTAAGAAATTACATATTTTTAATCACTCAATCGAGCTACTCGTCGTCAGCTGTTAATAGTCGATGAATTTTTCAAACGAAGTCTGGCAGCGCTGCACACTCGCACTGTAAACATAAACCTTCTTAACCTCTGTTGATAGGGGAACAGTTCTCGTTTATCAATAAGCTTGTGTTCGGGATATCTTAAAATGTTGTGACCTTGGTAAAAAAAATTCATTTGTACGCCCAGGACCGCACATTTGGTGCCTTCGATATAATATTTCTGTTTCAGCGTAGCCTAATATAGGTTATATTACTGCTGTCACGAACGTGTAACGTTGCCCCAGCTCACTAAGAATTTTTCAGCGTGAACCGATCGAACAACTAATCGAGTTTATTGAGGTTTTTCCAACTTTAACTCAAAATTTTGCAAGAACTAATTCGGTAATTCGTTTTTTTTTATGTTACGATATCAATCTGATGATTGATGTATAACATGGCTATGTAATAAAATCCGAAGAGTTACGTCATAAGACACTGGGTTAAAGTTACAAATTTTGGAATTTAATTTCTCACTTGAATTATCGGTAAAGTGTTCCCAATTTTTTTCTGAAGAAAAAATAGTGAGTTCAATCGATAACACGTTTCAAATCTGATATCTTGTCTAATACTCGACCTTTCGCTACGACCTCCTTAAGGTGGAAGAAAGAACTGGCTCGAAAACGAGAAAAAGAATATACGAAACACTGTGATTATAAAACTATGTAGTGTCGAAGATTTATTCGAAGTAAAAGTAATACGAAAATTGTACAGAAAATAGAAACGTGGTCGAGGTCGAACAAAATGGCGGCGAAAGGCGGTCAACGCGTACCTCGTGGCGAAAATGTCGAAGAATGAACCGTGAAAAAAGCCAAGTCGTTATAATTGAATTAATTGTCCCGAATTTGTTGAAAATACGAACTGAACAAATCGTTTGAAGTAAACCGGGAGTAAATCGTTTTACTTATCGTGCTTATTGTACCGAACCGAGAATGAAAACAACTTGCCGAAAAGCGAAACGTGTGCCGTGTTACAAAGAAAGTTTCGAAGAGGTTGAATTTTGTCTCGAATATTAGAAGAATTACCGAATTAATCACATTGAATTAAACCGGGCGTAAATCGCTTAACTTCGCAATAATTAAAACTGACTAGAAACTGAACTGACCCATACAGCATTTATGCATAGACGTCTTATGTCCGCATCGTATACGTCTAAAAGACGTACGACAGTAGTAATAAAGACGTCTACGAAGCGAACATAACCCATACAGCATTTTTGCATAAGACGTCATTTTATGTCCGCATCGTATATATCTAAAAGACGACAGTAGTAAAGACGTCTACGAAGCGGACATAATCAAGCGTTCAATATACAAGAAAATTCCAAAGTGATGAAGAGACGAAGCCGGTAGGTAGAGAAAAAAGTGGGAGGGGAAATGTCCAGTGGTCGTGTACTGCGGAGTCCGCCACGGTCTTGGTCTGCAAATTCTGCCAGAATTTGCGTGGTGGGGGTGTGCTCTTGCTCTTATCGACGAAAACTCATCAAAATGGGGTCCTCACCCCCTGATAACATAACCTTAAAATCGAATCTAACGTAATTTTGTAAACACAAGCGACTTTTTGCCGGCAATTTCTATCAATATTAATCAATATTATTACTTATATATATTATATGTAATATAATATTACATCGTACAAAGTGAAAAAATACCGAGAATCTGTATTGTGCCAAAGTGCAAAACGGGAAGCAGAATCGAGACATCAGAGCACCAATTTTATTTTGCGTACCAAGAGTTCATTTTCACTTATATTGCCTTGGATATTAATAAAATATGAAGGCCTGGAGAGGTGTAACTGAGTTTTAGAGTAATGAATATATAAAATGAAAGAGCAAAATTTTATTAGCACTTGCTGTTAGCAACGATAACATAAAACTGACATGAGATAAATTAATACAATATCTATGACAATTTCAACACGACAAAAATTTTCGTACTAATTTTTCGTAACTTTTCTCTGCTATAACTTTTGAATGATTAAAAGCTATTTAGCTCATTAATTGATGAAAAAAAAAATCTATTATGTAGGGCTTTTGATCACATGAAGTTCTGACTACGAAAACCTACTTCATGATAATAGAAAGATAACGAACTGCGCTGTCAACATTTTTTGATTAAAAATGAACTTGCATCGTATTACAGACATTGAGGTTAAGGTGATCTATCAGTTGCATGAGTGGGGGGTCGATAACTGAAAAGTAGATACACGGTTTTCTCGGACACGCTTAATATTTCGAGAAAACGGAGAGTTACACGTTGTTCTCTGATGGAAAGAGAACAACGTGTAACCCTCCGTTTTCTCGAAATATCAAGCGTGTCCGAGAAAACCGTGTATCTACTTTTCAGTTATCGACCCCCCACTCATGCAACTGATAGATCACCTTAAGAGTATGGGTCAGTAGGTATCTCGCCACCGTGAGTGCGAGAGAGATAACTGCAAATTTCGAAAGTGAAATTCTTCGACATGATTTGACCGATTACAAAAAGGCCCTTTCAGCGGATTTTTGCCATCGTCCCGCGTCCGCTGACAGAGCTTTTTTGTATTCGGTCAAACCGTGTCGAAGAATTTCAATTTCGAAAATTCGAGGTGAGGTTAGGCGATGATTGATCCATCCTCTTAAGCGTGACGACGGAGATAGGCATATGCAAAGAAATATTGCGGCAATTAGTGCTGTCTTTGTTCAATTCCTTCGTCTGCCGTCGCACCGCGTCTCACCATCTTCTCTTTAAAGATAGCTGCGCCCCTAGCGGCTGCTGCAGTAAAAGTTTTTGTCGTGTTTCCAGACCTGCATGTAAGATCGTGGTCTATGCTGTGTTCACTCCTATCTAGTCTCGCTGGTTGGAAGGTTCACACTCGGGAACAGCTGATTTTCGATCATAACAAGATCGTAGTTGTTTACACAAATAAACAACAAGTATTTTATATTTTCAAATATAGAAAAATTCGTGATTGAATAAGTTGCAAGAAAAATGATAATTTTCTATCATTCCATTGGGTAAATGATTTTAAGAGGTATGCACTTATTGCTTAATGATTTATTTCTTTGGTTTGGTCATTGTTTAACATTCAACGTATTAATAGACAAACATTCAATATTTTGCAATAATTAATTATTATTATTATTATTATTAAGTCTTCGATTATGCCAACAATTATGAAACAAATTGGATTTTTTTTTTGCAAATTTCACCGTTGCAGGTTCTTTGTTTCACAAAGAATTTCGAGCGAACAAGTATGTTTCGCGTTACGCTATGTCTAGATCGTGGATAAAATGTCTCCTGAGTGTCTTGTTTTTCTCAATTATTTTCTACATCTACTTGTTAATAAATGGTAAGTAGCTCGATTATCTCTCTCTTAATGGTTTTCAATTAATCGTATAATAAGCAAAATTTTCTCACAATTTTTAATTGAATAAAATAATCTGAATTATTTATTAAGAGAATATTTAAGAAATTAATTGTAAATACTTTACAGTACCGTTGGGAGAGTTGAAAAATCCGACGAAACCTTTGACGCCAGATTCTAATGAGCAGCAAAACTCATTCAACACGGCATTGCCTATCGGAGAAAAATCTCATCCTGTCCCGGACAAAATTAATCAAGTAAGACCCTTCCCTGTCACAAAATTGCAGCATTATTTTCAAACAAATTTATTGTTTGGCCCATTTTTTGTGTCAATTGATTTTCATTCTGTATTCGCTGTAACAAACTTATAACTTGATTGATATTTTTTCATAATTCTTTTTTATTAATTTATCAACTTCAATTTTGACTTTGGAATTAGATTCTAAAAAATATACACAAATAACAGAGTTCATTGGGAATTTATATTTGTTCTGTTTTTGTGCATAAATGTGTGTAGTTTTCGAGTAAATTTGTTGGTTTTCAGAGGAAAATTAAAATGTTTGGCTTTTCTTTCAATGTTTTAAACTAATAGTTTTGTCGAATTAATTTTTACAATTTTTAGTATGCAAAAAAATGTGTCACGGTTCACATTGCTATGGTTTGCGTTGGACACAGTTCGACCATGGCTCTGGTCACTGCTGCAAAGTCATTACTCTTCTATCGCTCGACGCCGCTCCATTTTCATTTGTTGGTCGATGAGATAGCCAAAAGGACGCTCAGCACGCTGTTTCAAACGTGGAAATTGTCCCAAGGTTCATCATTCTTTGATTTACCGTTTAATCGATATTAATAGGGCAGAACTCAGGGCATGACGAGGCTGCTCGCGCAATTTTACGTATTTATTTTGATGCATGAAAACAAAACAAAAAAAAAACAACTTCTATCAAAGGGAAACTTTTTCAAAAATTCTACGCGTCGCAAAAGGCAATTAGTTAATTAGGCACGATATATAAAAAAATATTGGGTGAAAAAAATTGTAAATAACGTTAATTGGATGGGAAGAAAAATATTTTGAAAAAATACGAAACAGAAAAAAATGTTTAAAAAATTCGATAAAAAAAAAAGGTCGACAAATGAATCAACAGTAGTTTGAGTTAAGAGTGTAGTCTAGTTCGTCGCGGCTAAAAAAATAGGCTGTTTTTGGGAATTTCTTGTGAGCTTGCTATGAAAGATATGCATATAAAAATTGTTAGGGATGATTATGAATTTTTTATTAATTTTTTTCAGTTTTTCTACACGAAATTCGTACTTAAACGGAACGCCATAATTTGGAGGCAGGTCGGCTCCCACACGATATCTCGGCAACGGCTTATCTGAAACAAAAGTACCGAAGTGTTTTAGATTCGGTATGACAATGGTTACAAAATCGACTGTTGATATTAATTTTTAACTAATTTTGTTAATTTTAATTAACAAAAATCAAAAAAATTGAAAAAAGTGTTTTTTTTTTCGCTGTTATTTGTAAAAAAAAATATAGTAAAATTCAAAATTTCAACATGATAATAGTCTATTTTGTAAGTACTTATGTGTAGAATATGTGGTTAAAATTTCAGAAAGATCGGCCCATGGGTTCCGGAGAAATCGTGTGGGGCGTCCGAAAAAACGTTGTTTTGAGAAAAACGCGTTTAAAGTTTTTTTTAAATAAAAAATCATAAAAAAATCTTACCAAAATTTAATCTGCGATGCCTGCACCGTACGAAGTGCCTTCTTCTTGCTCAAAACTTTCGTTTGCTGCTAATCTGTCCTTCTTTCTTTCCGTTCTGCTCTCTCTCTCTCGATGTGTCCAAGCTGTGGCAGTTCGCATGTTTGATACGCGTAAAATTGTGGTTGTCAACGTAATCCACGGAGCTTGACCCAATTTTCAGACCCATCTCCTCCATGATTTTCAAAACTGGGCTGTAGCCTTCATTAAATATGCATGCAACTGTTTTTGATGCAATTTCAACTACTTGCTTGCCATTAAAAAGGTGTTTAGGTACCATGTTCCACACACAATGGTTGTAACTTTCGTTATTATTTTGTGTGTGGCTACCTAAACACCTTTCAAGTAGTTCGGTCTTCGTCAAATCTTCGTAGATCGGCTTAAGAACCTCTTGCACTTCATCAGAAAGAGCCGGTTTATGCGTATACTTCTTAAGAGATTTATTTTCTTTAGCTTTAAGGTACGTGCACCAACTGAGCGAACAGTAGGAATGTTGCGACTTCTTGTCTGTTGAGATTTTATAATATAATCCGGCCCAGATCTCCTTTCGCATATTTTCAACAGAATCAGGATTTCTGCGAACAGCTAAACCGTAGTTTTCTGACAGCTCTTTCATCAACTTGATTGTTAAACCCTGAGTTTTGACAACGGGAATCTGTGCGACAGTCTTTTTTTCGCTGCTACTTTGCTTGCTGCAGTTTTCTTCGGTACGGATTTTTTCGCTGGGTTATTTGGTGCGCCTTTTCCTTCAGCTTGCTTTAAGGCTTTTTTCTTTTGAATGAGTGCTTTTCTCGCCTCATTAGCACGCTTAAAAACCCTTTTTGCCGCATGTAAAACGCATTCTAACTTTTTCACCTCAAAATCGGAACGGTATCGTGTTGTATTCAGCAAAATTTTAAAGGTCTTAGTATCGCCATCCCCTATGTAAAATCCATACTTTACTGCAAATTTTTCGATTGAACGCATAAACATTTCAACAATTCCATTGACTTCCATCAAACCAGAACTGCCAGTGTGGTTTCTATTACAAAACTTCTCGTGTTCTTCGGACCAAACAGTATACTCAGGCTCGTTTTCTCTGCCTTTCGATTTATCGCACGCTTTGCAAACACTTGAGCGTATAGTCACGTCCACAATTTTTCTAGTAAATTTTAGGATTAGAGAAACTATTCCTATCAAAGAGGAAAAACCTCGTTTCGCCCAAGAGCCATCGCCCGAAACAGTTAACACATCCTCGGGAAGTCCTTTACTCCTTTGCTTTTCTTGCTTCTCGGTAACAGCTTTGCGCGTCACTGCATCAAAAACACTGTTCACTGCGGTGGGGTAATATGACTGAGAATATCGTAATAAGCAGTTTTGTGTAATCCTCTGCCTAACTCCGTCATACCACAAAATTTATTAATGCCTGCTAATCCAACTCTAATTAATCGCATTACAAAAACTATGCGACAATTAACTTCATAACCCACTCCAACACGCCGACACGAATTGATATATCTTTTTTCACAGCCACACGTTAAACACAATTTAAATCCTAGTCCTCGTACTCCAAACTTGGTAAATGAAATATCTTCGTGGCAATTTTTACACATCAAAAATGCTGACAGCATTAAAAAAACACTCAGAAAGTTAATAATAACGTACCCAGACGTTGGATCGACTTCTACATCGAAAAACGAATCATCTGAATTTTGCAATTTTTCAGCAGCTTTGCTTGTTGATTCCTTCGAATTTTGTTTATTGGTATATCTATTACCATAGAGTTTCCGTTTCTTGCTTCTATTCGGTTTCCTATCTGTACCTTTAGTCATGATGCTAACGTCGTTCGAAGTCTGAGCGTAAACTGCGGTTGAAACAGCAGCAGAGTAGTTTTAAGGTTTGTTTTCGCTTAGAAATCTGAAAGGTATACGCTTATGAAGCAGCACAAGAGAAAATAAATTTATAATAGAATACAGGGAATCGTATGATTCATAGAAACAGCTGCTTGAGTGAATAGAAAAGGCACGGTAAAGGGGATTAGAGTAGATGGGTTGAGCGAGCGCTCAGGTACGTGCGCTCAGGTAGTAATCTTTGGGTTCAAAAAAATACACTTATACTGCTCGGATATTCATAAAAATTTAATACAATATTCTTAGATACATATACATTCGAAAAATGTAAAAAAAAAAAAAAATCGATTTTTCGAAAGTGACCAACTAGACTACACCCTTAATGAATGAATAATGGTTTTAGTGAACGTGTCGTTTTACGCTGCGGAAAACTGGATTCCAAGAGTGTCATGGATCCCAAACACGCATTATTCGGGTGTGTACGGGTTATTGAAATTGACAATTCCGGAAGCTTTATCATCAGTTGAAAAAGTATTGGTGCTCGACACGGACGTAACGTTTCTCGAGGACGTGACAGAGTTATGGGAATATTTCGAGGAATTCGAGGAGGTAAATCTGGTCGGATTGGTGGAGAATCAGAGCGATTGGTATGTCAGAATATTGCCTTTTGGTTCGCGACCTTGGCCGGCTCAAGGTCGCGGTTTTAACACCGGTATAATGCTCATGAATTTGAGACGTTTGAGATTACGAAAATTTGCCGAAATGTGGCAATTGACGACAAAACAAGTTTTGGAAAATATTCCGGAAACAAGGCTCGCCGATCAGGACATTATTAATGCGGTCATCAAGAGATATCCTTCAATTGTTTACATCCTCAAATGTACGTGGAACATTCAATTGAGCGATCATACCCTCAGCGAATCCTGTTACGGTGATGGACAAAAAATCAATGTTCGTTACCATCTTTTTGTATTTAAAAATTCATTATTCAAAACAAGTAACTTTTTCGAAATATTCTTGGTGTCTTTTGATTATTTTTGTTTCGCGCATTATTTAATTGACCTTAATTTAACTCAAATATTGTATCTTCCTAAATCTTGTTTGCTTCCGTTTCGAAGTCATAAAAAAGACAAAAAAAAAAAAATACCAGCAGATTTGTCATTCGTCGTTCTTTTCTGTCCGTCTCGGTTAGATAATCCATTGGAATTCTCCGCATAAGCAGGATGTACGCAACAAGTACATTGAAGATTTTCGAAAAATGTATCAAACTTTTTTGGAATTGGATGGCAATCTTCTGCGACGGCGATTGTTCGGTTGCGATAGAACGGAAATTAGTTATAACGCAAGTCTTTACAATAATTTACCTCATTTCAGGCATTCTATATTGCTTTGATTTTAACCCTTACGGTATACACTGGGCGGATCACGGATGTTTGACCCCATTTCATGGGTTTGATGGGTGGGGGGGGACCCCAGCCTTTGTTATTTTGCGTTGTGAGCTCGTAGGAGGAGCATTTCGACTTTTCTTTGCCTAGTGGGAAAAATCTTTACCGATATAACGACAAGATTTTATATATCCCGTAGTTAGTTAGACTGTGGTTATCATGCCAATCCTTTTTAAAAATTTATTTTAGGGTCACCCGTGAACCAAGTTTTTCAACTTTTTGCAATGCAGGTAGGCGTAACCAGGGTTGTTACGCATATGGAAAACAGGGAAAACCTGGAAAACTCAGGAAATTTTTTACCCCCTGGAATTATCAGGGAAAATTGAGGAAATTAAAAAAATTCTTTGCAATTTTTCCAGAATTAACTTTTCACAATAATCACAAGAAATAAAACCACCGTTACCACAATCGTGAACAAAAGTTGTGATATTTTTATCAACCATCCGCTTCGAAATTGAGGTATATTGTATAAAGTTCAAAAATGAGGGGAAATTGCCCAATTTCGAGTAAAGATACACTGCACGTCTTGCCTTTGCCGTTTGAACACTATCTTTTTAATACTTGGCGACAAGATGCTGCCGCGTCTCTAGATATTTTTCTAGCAGAAGTAAACAAATACGTTTTCAAGTTGCATCAGTGACGCAATAAACTATTTTTTTGATCTCCTGTTTCACATATTTTCAAATGAGTAAATGAGGAAAAAAATTTTTTCCTTATTGTAGATACGTGTTTACATTTATTCTTTATTTGTTTGGCATTGACGTAAAAAATTTAAAGTAAAATCTTTTTAAATTGTTCTACCATGTATGGATCTATACATATTAGGGTAATGCAAATATTCGTGAGCCTAAGAGAGAGATGTTAGTATTTGATGAAAAAGGAATTCTCCCAAAATATGGGATTTTGAAAACAATTTTGAAGGTCGCGCAAGTGACTTTTCGATATTTTTTTTTCCAATTCAGGCTGAAAATCATTATATAAAACTGTCTATTTTTTGATGTTGCAACAAAAGATGTTTGTACTTGAAGAAAAACTAATTCCCCCAAAATTTCGACCTTTTAAAAAATATTTTATGCGGTTGCCGCAGGGACTTAAAGATATTTCTTTATAGTTTCGGCTGAAAATCATGATATAGAAATGTTGACCTTTCTCAGTGTTGCAAGAAGAGATGTTAGTATTTGATGAAAGTGTAATTCTCCCAAAATTTGGGCCTTGTAAAAAAATTTTCACCGATTGCCAAAGTGGTTCGAAATTAGAAAAAAATATCGAAAAGTCGTTTGCGCGACCTCTAAATATCTTTTTTTGGGTTCCAAATTTTGGGAGAATTACTTTTTATTGCAAATTCTAGCATCTCTCTTGGACCCACGAAAAAAAAAAAAAATATCCATTTTATTTGCATTACGCTAATATATAAATACATGATTCAAGTTATTTTTTCCGAACCGAACTTTAGTTCTAGTCTTTCGCTCTTGAAAATAAATATTTCATGAAAACGCAGTGTTCAATATTTGACCGTATTCTATCTGGAATATCTGTAAAATCTGTTTGGAAAATCTGGAAAAGTCAGGGAATTTCGGAGTCAACAATGCGTAACAACCCTGGTAACGTTTTTTTTTCTTATTGTATCAAACCTCTACTTTGAGAAAACATCTGATTTTTCACTTTAAAATGGCTTATACTTCATGAAAAAATTTATAAGAGTCAAGTTGAATATTTTGGCGTTGTACTGCACCTTTTACTTTCAGTCTATTATTTGGATGCAAACTGTACCTCCTAAATGAATACGTTTTTCATAAACGTGTTGTTTAGAGTTTATATTTTCGATTCATGCACGATTAAAATCAAGAAACCTATTTTTTGTTATATAATTATAGCTGAAAAAAACAATTGGGTCGTCCGTGACCGCATACGTACGGAACGTTTGAAATATATAGGTCTGTACCGTAAGGGTTAAAAATTCGCTCCGTTTATTTTGTTTAGTTTGAAACATGGTCAATATTGGTTAATTTTTATTGAAGATTTGCATTGTAGAAAAAAATGATATTTCTTTTTTAGATCGATCATTCGGATGTATGTTCAAAGTTCGTTCAGGGCTCGAGTATCATTTATCGAACCCACTTGTTCCTACTCGAATACGAGTACAACGTTAAGACCGAGAAGAATGATGTGGCGCTGGTGACGCAATGCAGCGCGGACAGAATAACGCTTTTGGAGGAATTGAGCAAACATTGGCCGGGAACAATGAGCGTCGCGTTGTATTTGACCGACGCCGAAGTTGAAACTTTTCTCGAATTCGTGCGGAATTCTAAAGATTTGAAAAATCGTAAAAACATCGCGTATCACGTGGTTTACAAGGATGGAGTAGGTTTACTCCACCACCTTACTTATCATTTATTTGTAGTAATTTTTGAAACACTCACTTTTCTGTATCGTCATTCACGATGAATAATGAAATGAATGGAATTTTTTTGATCGTAGGAATTTTATCCCGTGAATTATTTGAGGAATACCGCAATGTCCTATGTCTCGACCTCTTTTATTTTTCAACTGGACATTGATTTTCTTCCGCAATATGGTATCTACGATAATTTGATGCTTCACATATCCACTATGAATTTAAGTGTTTTGGACAAGACTGCACTTATCGTGCCTGCTTTCGAGACCCAACGATACAGGTGATTCGACGATTCAGCTCGTTTCATACATTTTTTAAATGCACACCAGTTATTTATTTCTGACCAAATGTTGGCAACTAAATTAGGCATATATTTTCAGATTCACGTTTCCAATCAATAAACAAAATCTCATTAAATATTTGAATCATGGAGTTCTTTTTACCTTTCGTTATCACGTTTGGGCGAAAGGTCATGCGGCAACTAATTATACACACTGGAAGAGCGCGACGCAGCCTTACGAGGTCGGTGTAAAAGTGGTGAAAAAATGTTTATCAACGCGCAACGATAATAAAACTACTGAGTATTCTTGAAAGATAAAAAATTCTACAATAAATATTAATTGACGAGAAAAATATTGCAGGTCAAATGGGAACCCGATTTCGAGCCTTATCTCGTCATTTCCAGATCCGCTCCCCACTACGATCAAAGATTCATTGGATTCGGATGGAACAAAGTTTCCTACGTTACTCATTTAACAGCTTTGGGTTACAAGTGAGTTTGAATTTTAAAAATCAAATGAATATTAAAGCAAAATCTAATTCAAAATTGCAAAAAATGCCTCGACGGGAGAAAAAACATTTTTGTTATATTTAAGAGTGAAATTTTTCGTTTTCCGCAGGTACATCGTTTTACCGGATACATTCATTATTCATCGACCTCACGCTCCGAGTCTCGATATTGGAAAGTTTCGAAACAATCCACTTTACCGCAGGTACAGCTTATTTATATTTTACTCATGATAAATGTTTATTTCACATTTTCTTCGATAACATTTTTCTTAACTTTGCTGTAGGTGTCTGAAAAAATTGAAAAATACATTTGTTCAGGAGCTCGTGTCCAAATATGGAAAGGTCGATTCATCCAAATGAAAAATTATTGCCAAAGACGAAAAAGTGCCAAAAACACCACGACTGAAGTAGAGTTTTCGTATGTTATTAAATACAATTATATTCACTATTGTTCAAAAGTCTAAAAAGCAGCTTAACAAAATCATTAAATTTTTAAATACTTCTGAACGGTGTATAGTATTATATAAATCTATATATTTAGACTTAAATGTAGGATATTGTAAATTGGTAAAAAAAAAGAAAAGAAAACAGCTTCATAAATATACCAAAAAACGAGAGTGCAAAGTATAAATACGTGAAGACCGTTGAGTATATTTTTTTAATGGAAAATGAACAAACTCGAATCATTGATTTTATGAGCGTGCACCATTTTCGTATCGTTCCGATATTTTTTATTTTTTATTTCTAAAAATTTGAAAATTTTACTTGGTAATTTTAAGATTGTTTTATTAAAAAGAATAGAAAAAAACACAATTACGAAATTGTATTTTGTGACATTAAGATGAAAATTTATTTTAGCGGCCTATTTTTTCTTTCATTGTAATAAATTGTTTCTAATAAATTTTCATCAAAGTTGATCGAATTTTTATTCTAATAATATCTTCATTCATTTTCCTTACCTTTCTTATATTCATCCAGATGAAATGAGAATTTTTTTACGGTACAGCAAAAAATTGAAATAAAAATATTGTGGGAAGAGATTGAATGACGAATTATAGGGTCGGGAAGTATTTATTAAAATTTTAACCCATTCATTGGAGTGTACAGAGAATTGTTTGTTTTGTTTGTTTGCTTTTTTTTTCATTATACATCATCGCAAAATTACAATCACACTAATTATTTCATTTATAAAATATTTATAATATTTACATACATCAGCACGTCGTAATTCGTACAATAGAAATCATATATTTATATATAAAGATTTATTTATATATATAATATTGTGTTTATCGAAGTTTCGTGGGGAAAAAAATCATGTAAAAAAAACGACTAAGACAATAATAACAATCTCAATATAATAATAGGCAGTTCTCATTATATTATTCATAATAATAGCAATAATAATGATCGGAATTATTTAGGTATAAAAAAAAACATTGAATAATGGATAGGCGCCATATCAATTAGCAATTATAAATGCGCGTGACGACTTCATTCCTCTGACACATTACTAGGTCACATTATCTAAATTAATATTCGTGCTATAATACATTTTCGTCTTTCCTTTCACGATGTTTCAAATTTATCAACATACCATCTTTCTTTTCTCTCTCTCTCTCTCTCTCTCTCTCTCTCTCTCTCTTTTTCTTACGTATACATATTTTTGTCACATGCAAGAACCCGAGACGGTGATCTCGTTCAAACATTTCGAGGCCACACCCCCCAACCCAAGGAGACTCGGAAACGACGTATTTTTTAAAAATTATTTTTATTAAAAAAAATGTTTAATGCCAATTGAAAAAAAAAACTATGTCGTTGTCAGTTGGCTTGGCAAATGGTTATAAGGATGTGGTCTCTTCCTGAGAACCGGTAAACATTTATTGCAATTTTCGTTCGATTGGAAAACATTAGAATGTGATAAAAAATTCGAAAAGTCGGCTTTTTCGAGATCTCCTTAGGCCCTTTTGAATCTCGAGGCTCTTACCTTTTTTCATAATAAAAAAAAATACAATCGCGGTGTTTCGACAATAGCAACGACGATATTTCTTTTTATTTTAAATTATTATTTATAATCTAGGCCAGATGTTTAAAATCTCGTGCTCGTAAGTTAATATATGGATTCTCTTATAATTTAATCAATTCGCACATCAAGAATATGAGAATTTAAACATTGTTTTTTGTATACTCGAAATATTTGCATTGATCAAAGAAAAGTTTACTGTTATACATATGTTTTCGAATAAATCGTACAATTCGATTTCATCGAGAACCAATCGATTTCGATTCGAATAAATGTTGTTTTCTTCAAATTATAACTTGAATTGAATTTATTCCAATTAAATTTAATTCTCTTTCTTCAAACAAAAATGGTATTTGTCGGAAAACAAAGAAATTTTTCAAAACCAAAAAAACGAACGAAACGTCACAAAATATTTGTTTCGTTCGAATCGTTGGTTTTTTTGGTCTCTTTCAAATGAATAAATTAAGAAGAAGTTTTGCAACAATTGCATTAAAATTCGGAGTTGGTAAAGTGCCTCAGGGTCGTTTTTTTTTTTTTTTTTTTATTATCATTAATATTATTTTTCCTTATTGTTGTGTCGCTCGCAGAGTGACTCGGTTTAGATTGAAAATTGCTGCGAGAGTATATTCACGAGCCAAGTGTATTCCATTCTGTGGGGATGGATGGTAACTCCGGACGGTTTTTTCGACCGAGCCAAAAGAAGTATTAAAAAAAAAAAAACTAAAAATTTCGCGGCTAAACTTACGATCGATTCGAAGGAATGGATTTACTTTTCTACAAATTTACCTAATGTATAGCGGATTTATTGTTCCTCCCGTCCTTAATCATAATCTTAGATGCATGAACTTCGGTTAATCTAACGATGCAGAGCGAGAGAGATGAAAAAATGCTTTCCCTCAACTTCATTCCTACTACAATATTTTGGCAACATGTTTTTCCGCAAGAAAAAGCAAATTCATTTTTTCGCTCATGCACGAAAAAAGCTGCAATTTCGCTCTCTCTCACTCTCTTTCTTTTTCTTTCTACGATAACGTACATGAGCAAGAAAAAAATTTATTTACATTTTTATATATGATTGAATTTAATAAATTTATCTCCCTTTGTACACGTGGCAACCCATCTGCGCTCGTAATTTCACGAGAAATGATTTTAAGAGGAATAAAATCGGGCGGGTCTACAGGCGAAGCGGATCCTCGACCTTGAGATTGACCTCGACGAATCCTTCGGAGGACACTTTTTCGCGAATTAAAACGTGGAAGCGTTTTTTTCATTTTTTTCATTTTTTTTTTTTCATTTAAAAAGAATGTATCTTTTTCGAATGTTGTATACGCGTCGCGCGATGGATGGGAACGTCAAAATACAAAATTACAAAAATATATTATCGCGTCGTCTCATTTCGTGGCCCAATATCGATTTCTCCTAATTCTGCAAACGCGCCTGCCATTTTACATATTAACATCACTTACGAACAGCGGAGAGGTCAGCGATTCCTTTTTTATCATTTTTATTTTGTTTGCATCAATTAATGCGTGTATGTACAAGGAACGATGTAATTTCGTGCCCCCAACATTTTTTTCTACTTCCCGTTACCGCTTAAAAATCCAACGCGCCGTTTTATTCTTCACGGAATTCGAGCTCGTTCAACAATTCAAATGAATCTTTTTTTCTTTTTCTCGTCCTTTCTACTTTGTTTATTTTTATGTTTTAATCGTCGTATTCTTTTCTCCAATTAATCTAATTTTATTTTCAATAATCGTAATAGAGGACGCGCGCGCGTACCTATTTTCCCGAAGCAAAAAAACATCATTATTAATTCACGTCGGTTATATCCATGTGACGATCGTAAACGTCCCGAAAAACTAAGAGATAAGAACGTACGCGTTCATTATTTTCGGCAATCGTGCTCTCGATCGGAAAGCAATTCGTCCCTGGATTATCATTTGCTTTTTATCAGTTGTTTTCTTTATTTTTTTCGCGCTAATATTGATTCTCGTGAATTTTCAGCTATACGTAAAATCATTTTCGAGGGTGTCGATCGACCCCGTTACGTCACCTGCAATTTTCTAAAGAGCTTAATTATTTTTTCATAAAAAAAATATGTATGCGCCTGAATCGATTGATGGTCTACTTTCATTAGTTGAGGGAAAAGTACCATGATGAAATGATGGATCGATTGTTCTGAAGAACGTTTGTATTTAATAGTAAATTCATTTGGCCTTCGAGGACCAATTTTGATAGTGAAAAAATTCGTTCCGCTTTTGAAATTTCTTCAACACCCATGAAAAAATGGGGCATCGCGATAAAAAATATTAAAAAAAAGGAAAAAAAAACGAGAAAATAGGAAAAACTATTGATCGGTACTGGAAGTGTGTTTAAATTGTTTAGCGTCGATTAATCGGAAGCACCGTTAATTAACGTCACTCTAACAAGGCGTATTTACATTTATCGGCTTGCGAGAATTCGTCCTTTCGTATCTGTACACATTATTGTTCATTTTTCGGTTCAACGCTTCGTAAAGATCGACGTGAGAAAAATCCAAGTCACTCTCATGGTCAATCGGGCTTTTTTCAATAGGGCTATGTAAATCTCGTAAATTTCGAACAATTATATAATCTCGTTATCTCTACATATATATATATATATATATATATATATATATTTATATATTTTAGTTAATATATTGATTTCTTAAATTAATAAGTTTTGCGCTTTATTTCTCGTCCACCCTGGCTGACAAATTTCAATTTTTCGTCGTTCCAGTTTTTCCTTGATTGTTTAAACATTTATTACGAACTGGGAGCAAAAAAGAAATTCCTATTTGGTACAACGTCGTGGGCGATGTATATATTTTTTGTTATTAATGCCTATTTCGCAGTTTTTTTTTTTTTTTTTTTTTTTTCAATTAATGTCCTATTGAATTTAATTAATTTTTAATTTTAGCTTCTCATTTGCTCACTGTTTAATCCAGTTTACTCTTAAGGTAATATAAATCATGTATATATATATGTAATATATTGTTTAGCGGAGGAAACACGAAGGGATTCTCTCCACTCCTTAATGCGAGTCAACGAGTTTTATTATCCGTCCCGTTTTTAATATTTTTCTCCCCGGCGTATCTAAAATTTATCCAGTCGAGTTTAAACTCGATCTTCGCCCAGGATTCCAAAGCAATGTCGAATTTTTTTTCCGAATCAATCTTTCAACTCAATTTCGGAAGTTTCGAGCGAAATAACGCTCGAGCTCAGATCTTCGTTTTCCAAAATTATTCGTGGACCAATCACGGAGTTAATTTAAGGTGAAAATTCTAAAAGCATTTTTCCTTTTTATTCCCTTACTTTGTGCTTCATTATGTTGAAAGAAACTCGTGTTTTATTTCCAGCTTAATTTAGAAAAATAAATCAATCTGCATTTTGTTATGTATGTAAAAACATACGATTGGTCATTGCGAGCGCCACGAATGTAGGGACGAATAATTATCCAAAAACTTAATTGCGAAGAATGGAAAAAAAAAAAAAAAAAAAAATTAAAAGTAGTGCAAATGTCCCCGCCCGGGTACTCGGATATAAATGTTTTTTTTTTTCGGTTTTTTAGGCCTTCGCATCTAAGACCTCACGGGGGACAACAAATAAATAGTGGTAGAAGAGTAAAGTAATATTAAAGAATAATAATAATAACAACTGAGAGGGAAGATATTTAGCGGTAAATAAACTTATGCACAAGGTCTCCGGTAGACCAGGAATGTTCTTCCCGAATAACGCAATTTTTTGAAGAATTCGCGAAAAGTCACAATTTTGTCGTCAGTCCGAGAGAGCGAAGCTAATTCTCATTACATCTTTTCATCGAGCTTTCAATTATGATTGTTCGTTCGTATCTTCGTCCAAAGAGCGAGAAGGAAGAAGAAAAAAAAAAGAAAAAAAAGAAAAATTGACACAAGGCACTTCCGGTTAGTCGGTTAATGTTGCAAAGTTGCATTATATTAAGTTCTCGTGGGTAAAACTTGGTGCAACGTTGGGTGACATTGAGAGATCGCCCTGTGGTCGATAAGTCGAGCCTTTGAGGAGGATCCCTGATTTATGAATCGAGGGAAAGGGCAGGGGGCTGCTGCTCAGACTTCGGTGCCATCTTCTCCTTCGTCCTCGTAGAGGGGACCGTTGGGTGATCTCTTTTTGGGTTTTGGGGGTGGTCTGGGTGGTATTTTTCTTCCGAGAGTGCCGTTTTCAATGATCGGATGATTCTCGGGCATTTGATCGGGCATTTGTTTGATCGGCCATTCAGGGGCACCTTCCGGTGCTGATCTGTCCAAGGGGCTACCGGCGATAATATTCGGGGTGCTACGTTGAATCGCGTTGTAATGGGCGTTTGTCGGGGTTCCAGGCAGTGGTCGGCCTCTCATGATCGACATTGCACCCGGTTCCGGGCTCTTGTTCAACGAACGGATCGAACTTCCAGTAGCGGTCGTCCGCGTTCCCAAATTGTCGTAAACCGGCTCGAGAGTTTCGACCGCCTGAAGGGACGTCGGTGAAGTTGGTGGTCCGCTGCTCCAACTCGGTGCCCTCGGCCGTCTTGGTATAGTGACGTAACCGTGCCTCGGCAAAACCGGCACTCCGGTATTGTAATGTCCCGACGATACGCTTCCGGTACGATTGTGCGGTAGCGTCTTGAAACCAACCGGATATTGTCCTCCCCCCGAGGCTGATCCGAAATTCATCCCTTGTTGCTGATGCCCTCCCATCGTGCCGCCGCCGCCGCCGCCGCCGCCGCCGCCTCCTCCCATTTGAATGTTCGACAATCTTGAACTGTCCGGCGCCGTTGAGGCCTGGCTCGTCGGTGATGAACCACGACCACCCGAGAACGCCAACAGATCCGGGGGATATTGACGGTAACTCGGCCCGCGTGACATTGTCCCGTTATCAAGCTCCGGCGTTCCGCGCCTCTCATTATCATCGTCAATTGTCCCGCCGACCACACCGCCGACGACTACACTTCCGGGCCCCTCAGCTGTTGCCAGAGAAACAAAAAAGATAATTTTATGAAAAATAAATAAGAGGAGGAGGAGGAAGAAGAAGAAGAAGAAGAAGAAATTGAGAAGAAATAATAATAATAATAATAATAATAAGAATAGCGAAAAAAACGAGGAAGAAAAATAAAATGGCTTTAATGTCGGTGCTCGGAACTAAATTGCTCGGAAGGCGGCGGCGTTATCGTGTTCCTCAGGCTGAGGTGATAATATTTTAGAAACCTACTACAGGGTGGACGTACTTGATAACCTGACCTAGAACCAGCTCTCAATCATCATGATCCCTATTTTGGCCCAAAACTCAAAAACTTAGTTACGACCGTGCACGCAAGTTTAAATAGAATTCGAAGATACTTAATGTCGGTAAAAAAATTCTTTGCACAAGTTGCAAATCCTTGAAGACTTTTCAGGCACTTTACTCTTCCTCAATGATCGTGCGTTTTATCAATAATGTTATTTACCGTCGAGTCTCGCACGTTATTTTAATTCCAAGGTGATGTAATATCGCTCAAGTTAAGTCACGCCGAGTCATGCGGATTCAATATTAGCAGATGGGAAATTAGATTTTCTCTCTCGAGAATTTTATCCGATCACCCGGAGTGCAATTAATTACGAAAAGCGACGAGGTTGCGAGGCCCGGATAAAATTTCCATCCGGCCCTCTCGAGTCTTTCGTCTGTTCTCGCAGTAGGACATCTTTTGAACGAGACAGGAAGAGAGAGAGAGAGAGAGAGAGAGAGAACGAGGTGGGACCTCGTGCTGCTTTTAAGGGGCTTTTTAGCAATTTAAACGTCCGCACATATACTTGGCCCTTAAATTTTAATCGCGAACTCTGTCCAACCTCGTGCAATCTCACGGGGAATAAACTGCGACGACGTCGACCTAAAACTCGAGGATGAATAATCAAGTACGAAGAAGAAAAAAAACTAAATAAGTTAAAATTAATTTTCAAGTTAAAATGAGTATTTACATTGTTCGTTTCTGATATTTCAGGGTTTCTTATTATTTACGTATTTCGCGGATCTACCCGCGATTCAATACCGTACGGGAATAGCGTCATGAGACTTTTTGAATCTTCGTAACCCTTTTCCCCCTCCAAGTCCGGCAATTTTTTGGTGTGCCACGTCTTTTCAGCTCGCTCATCTTTGAACAGCTATAAATGTACTCGTCTCGAGTCGCTACCGTGACTCTTAACCCTAGAACCCCACGATTTATTTTTTCCAACGTAAACCCCCCACACTGGGCTAAATAATTGGCCCAATCTTCTCTTTAGCATAAAACGTTCCTCGTATGTGATAATAAGCTTTAATTATATACCATTACATTCGCTTTTTGATAACGAAGAGAACGGGGTACGATAAAATCGCATTTTGTAAATATTTAATGGTGAAAACTCTATAAAACCGAAGAAATGGTTTTAAAAAATTGGTTCAGACAGGAAATTTGACATTTTTGTGGGGTAACTAATTACCCCGTTGTGGGGTTCTAGGGTTAATATATGGACAACAATTGGTTGTTTTAACGGAAAAGGGTTAATACGTTTATAATTATAATATATGTACAGACGTATGTACTTTATTGCCTGGGTGGGATTCTCGGTTGTTCCCTACGAGTACTTATACTTTATATACACAACTTGGGGACAAAAAAATATACTTGAAAAAACTCAGTCAAAGTGAAATCTCTCGTTCGGTCGAAAAATAATAGTATTTTATGCAACAAGTGCAGAAAACGCCGAATTACATTGGTCGTCAAGTTGCCGCACGAGCGGCGCGCGAAGGCTTATGATGCATACGCGCGATTTAATCCGTTGTTTTCCGCACTCGTTGCGTACAATATTTTTTGTGATAGCCGTCTCGAAAGTTTCATTTGACCGAGATTAAAAAAAGCAATTGTAGTTGTGTTATGTAGGTATGAGAAAAGAATATTTTTATACCGGCTAATGGAGGATTTTTGAGAAATGTTTGTGAAATTCAAAAGAATAATAAAGTGTTGAACTTTTTTTGGAAAAATTCTCAACGTACTGTTCTCCTGAGAATTTGACAAAGCTATTGCGAACTAACAAAGATATGAGTCTACTTGGCGCATTGTCTCGTAATGAAAGCGGTGTACTGACCGAAAACGGAGTCGTTGTCGAGGAGAGTTCTGTTGAGCTCGGTCATTTCGGTGCCGTGGGAAGTGACCGAGGGTGCCTCGTATCTTCTTGGTGGTTTGACGACCGGATTAATTGCAGTGATGAGTGATTTTTCTTGTTCGCCGAGTCCGTGATGCTCCAACGAAGCGGCTTCGGGGTTTTTCTCGTCGTTTCTCGGTGTACGTTTCCGACAATACCAAACGCAGAGTATAATGGTTATGAGAATAAGCAACAAAAATGTAAGACCGAGTCCAAGAGCGAGAGGCAAACTGACGGTGGCAGTTCCACCGGGTTGACTTTCACCGATTATCGAAAGGCTGACATTTTTCTCGATACTACCACCCGGATTTTTGGCCATACAGATGTAATCACCCTTGTCCGAGGAAGTAACATCGGGTATGGTGAGATTGAGCCAATCGTATTTCTCGTGAATAACGTAACCGCGATCGGCGTTGTTGTAACGTCTCGTCGAATTGTTTATTATTCTTGCCCTATAGACCCACGACAATTGCGGTCTTGGGATTCCCGAAGCTCGACACCAGAGTTTGACGTCACCCTGTCCAGCCTCGATTCTCGGATATGGACCGATAGATGTGATTTTTGGTCGGCACGCGAAATCATCGCTGCTCAATTCGTCCCACATTTTACCCGCTAAATTAATCGGTTGCGCGCAAGTCGTTGGTTGCGTATAAAGCTTACGCTCGATCGTCCAATCTCGAAATCTCTTCAAGTGACAATTACAATTCCACGGATTATTGTGCAATTCTAGGCTACCCAGTTTCGGCAAATTGTCGAAGGTCGATAATCTCACGCTCGTCAAATTATTACCGTCCAACGTGAGCGTTTGTAAACCCGGCAAATTTCTAAACGTCTTTTCACCGATACGCTCCAAACGATTTTCCGACAATACAACCTTTTGCAGATAACCGAGATCGTGAAAAAGACCGTTCTCCAATGTTTCCAAATCGTTTTGATTGAGTAACAACACACGTAGCCGCTGTGTCTCGACGAACGTACCGGGAAACAGTGTCTTTATGTTGTTACCCGAAAGATCGATCTCTATCACGATTTTAAGACCGTTAAAAGCGTCCGTATGTACCGCCTTTATACCGCACTCCCGTAACACCAATTTATGAAGATTCACCAGATTTACCCGACTGAAAGCATCGTGATTTACGTAAGTTATTCGATTGCCCGTTAGATCCAATATCTGTATCTCCGACGACAAATTCTCAGGTATTTGAGTGAAATTTAACCGCACGCATTCCGCTGTCTTTTTACCCGATACCCATTTGCATTTACACGGCGGACCGCACTGCCAATCTTCTTCCGCCATTGCTGATAATATCAGGGTCAGTATCACCAGACCCAGATACAATAATCTTCCTTTTGTTCGTTTCATTCTTCTTCTTCCTTTTATTCCTCTCTGAAACATATCATTAAATCATCTCAATTATCGATTGATACTTTAACGGAAGCAACTCTAATAAATTCGGCATGAAAATTTTCAATTTATATCCACGTATGATGATACGTGATAATCCAAGTTGACGTAACAGTTGAAAAATTAGTATATATATATATATATATATATTGAGAATAATGCGTCGCATTAAATTCCGAGGCTGATTATCAAAATTTGTTGCAATTGAAAAAAATTGTAACGTCAATCGATATGCTAAGAATAATTACATTATTGTACGTGGTACAAAAGTCGTTACGGTGATTCTCATTCTTTATTTTATTTTTTATCACGTATCTTTGGGGTGGTGATGGTGGTGGTGGTGGTGGTGGTGGTGGTGGTGGTCGGAAATAGGGACGAGACCGCGAAGACAGCGAGGCAAGGAGGTTTTTAGTCTCAAATTACTTTCGGACTGGCGACCTCACGATCTCGCACGATCCATCATCACCGCCGTTCACGAGAAGAGGGGTGGTGGTGGTGAGGGAAAAAGAAAGAAACAAAAAAACGACTGGAAACGAGTAGAAAAAAGGCAACGGACGAGTCCGAAGACACTTTTCTGTGTGTTCTCATGTTCCGTGGCTCCGGGACGTCTTTCCGGAACCTCCACGTTCTGCACGATATTGCGGCTATTTTAAAGAATATCCAGGATGTCCAAAACATTACTTTTAAAATTTACAGGCCAGGTAAACGGTGGAATTTTAAAGAGAAAAGTCCTCTGTCTTTTTTCTTTTCGTCGCACCGTCGTAGCGCGATTATCGCTAACCAATACGGCGTGCGGAGGCGCGTAGGCGCATTTGCTCCACCACACTGTTAAAAAATATATGAAATTTACAATAATTTTACAATACAACGGTAAATGAAATTTACAAACCGGGTGTATGAAATGAAAATTATTGCACTCGTATGCCAAAATTGAAATATGAACATAAATTTTGGTTACTGATGTGGAATTTAAGATGCATAACATTGAATATTCATATGAAATCTGAAAATTTTGTGGACATGCATTGAAATAAATCATATGTTTGATTGATAATTAATACAAGTGTATATGAATTCATCTACTATCAACAATGTATTAAAATTACAGTATGATCTTCACTTTTCTTGACAGTTGACTGAAAAATAAGATACACACGAATGTTAATAATACGATACATGTTATTTCCCATCATAACTCTATCTCTTAAAAATACGGTACAAAAATGGGAATGAAAATTAATATACCCTGCGGTATAAAAAAAAAATCCGTGTATTAAAATTCATTTGCCTATATATTAATTATTAGAATCTCAATATTAAAATTAATACACAAGTGTAGGAAATTCGTAATGCTCTGTGGGCACCGTGCTTCGCGCTCTGGCCATCGTGTGGCGCAGAGCGTCGACTTTCTCATAGGAGGCACGTGCTTCGGACGAGGATATATACAAGTCGCTCGAATCTAAGAAAATTGTGTAAAACATGAAAATGGTAAACACCAAACTTAACACAAGATGTTGAGATTGTAATAAAAATTTTTACGGTGATAATTGCTCGACTTGATTGCCACGGCATCAAGTGGTGATAAGTCACTCTAATTAATTTCTTGAGATGTCTGCATGATTTCGACCTTCAACTTTAAAAAATCGAACACAATAGTACATGAATTAATGTATTCCCCGTAAAAACTCATAATAGCTGAATTTATTTAATATTCATTCGTATATTAATATTCAAAAAGGATCACCAAATTTTATGATACATCTCTAGAAATATCGTAGACATATGTAATGCGAAAACGTTATACGGTGCCTGAAATTTAGTAATCTTGAATCTGAAAATTACTATGCCGGTAACATGAACTTTAATATACCTGTATAGTAATATTAGTTGATGTTTCGTGTTTTTAATATGCACAAGGTCAACATTTCTTACATGTATATGATTTTTCAAATACATAAGTATATTAATTTTACTAAATAGTGCTCGTTTCATTAAAATACCGCGTCTCTCAATTTTCCTCAGCGTATCTGAATTTTCATGTACGGTATCCGCGTAAAAACTTCCTATACATGTGTATTAATTTTCATACGGAAATTTTTTACAGTGTGCATATATACATCGCTCACTGGTTTGCGGCTATCGCTCAATTATAATTAATATTTCTTCGACGATGTATCGGAGAATAAAATATCTCAGGAATGAAATTTGTATTACTTAGAAATTTCGCGATCTATATCTGCTCTGATAATTTAAGGACACCCTGTAAATATTTTCTGCGACAGTAGAAAATCCCGCTGTATGTCTCTTTAACATTTCTTTTTTCACCTCATTTACTCCTCTCGCGTTCATTTTTTCCGGGCACGAACCACCCGTATATACACAGATAATATATACATATAAATGCATGTGTGCGCGCGTGTACGCGAGGATATTTTGCCAGTCGTATACCGAGACCTTTTCATTCTTTAATATTTCCCTCTTTCTCTCACTAGTCTCATCTTTTATACATATTTTTTTTCTTTTTTACCATTGTTTTTTTAATTCTCGTCACGAAGAGTCTGCCGGGATTCCATTTTGTCGAGTGATTCTCTCGGAGCCTCTAGTCAGACGGACATAAATATATGCATATATGTGCTTGTATACCTGCGCGTTTGATTATATATATATATATAGATTTATAAGAAGGTTTCGCACAGACAGAGAGCTGAAACAAGAGATTAAAGGACTGAAGTATATGGAAAACGAAAATTGAGTTTACAAATTGAGAAAGAGAGATTATGAAAAGGTTTTTCGTCGATTTCTGCGAGATAAATCGGCTGGGATATAATGGATATGAGGATGGTGGTACAACGGTAGACAGAAAAACGTGTCTGCCCCTTTTTTTCCGTTCATTCTTTTTCGCCAATTCATTCCTAAAGGATATTGTATCGCATTAGCTATATATACATGCGAATTAAGTCTTAAAAGCTTAAAGGGCGTCGAGTCAACATGGACGTTGTGAATTTTAATTTTTAACGATCGATAAAGAGTACTAAAAGTTCGTGGCTTCGCCGCAGGTGTATGTCCAATAAAAAAGGAGGTCAAGTACGTCAGTCCAGCTCTCCGAGAACAAACGTCGAGAAATTTGATTTTTTTTTTTTTCATCCTTAAGCCCGAGAAAATATTGATTTATAACTTTTTCGGGTAGTGCTCTTTGAAAATCTGTCAGATTTATATTTGTTACGTTATATATCCATCGTCGTTTCGGGATAATTTTTTCATCAGATTTTCTATAGAATAAATGATAATTTTTTTTTGTTTTCGTATACTATTCGCTTTACTAGTTTTTTCTTGCGCTAAATTCTTGTTATCTCTTTTTCGCACCCGTGGATCGTAGATATCGTCTGTGAGCCCAAAAGTCAAGAATTTACCGGGATATGTACGCTGCTTCAATAGAGCCATTGGGTAAAAATCGCATGTTTGTACGGAAAAGCTAACAAAAAAGCCACTTTTGTATCGCCCAATCTAATATTAGCAGCATGACCGAGATAACAGGGGTGCAAACCTGCATTAACGTGTATATATGTAGCATATATGCGTGTATATATATGTAGAAGAAGAGAGTAGGGCTCTGGGGTAACGATGCCGCTCGTGCATGGTCTATCCTTGAATCCAAATGCAATTACGTACTACACCTGGGGAATCTAATTTCATGCAAATCATTTAATTGGTGCGAATAAATTGAGGTGGGGAGAAAACGAGAGGGTGGAAAGAAAAGAACTGCAAAGAGAAACAGAAAAAGAAATAGAAATACAGGATGGTCCACAAAATAATTTACAATAAGCTGTTGAGCGAGCACAGATGGTAAAATTTCACAGAGTCAAGTCCTTATACGCATTTTTCTCTAGGAGGCATCGGTCAAGAGATACGATTTAAAAATAGCGTAGCCAATTCAACGCTCCCCGAATGGGCGGTGTGTATCTTGTTATCGTTGGAATCTTGGGCATGAATTTTGCGAAATCCCGTAGACCCTCGATGTCGACCTGGCACAGATGAGAATCGAGGAAACAATGAGGCAATATGTTAATTGAGTCGGGGTGTAGAAACCATTGGGTGAAAGTGGAGCTCGGGGGGTGAACTTCGTGGGTACGTACGTGTTGTAGTTGCGTGAATGAAGCGGACGGAGAAACAAAAGAGGGAACGGGCTGATGAGAAGAGCAGGACACTCGGAACGAAACCCCAAGGGTTTGTGTATTATGTCCGCTGTTGGGTGATTCATTCACCTGCATATAGACAAATAAATGGAATAAAACTCCATACTTTGTACAAAGTAACGGTATTGCCATTGCGGTAAAATCACCGCGGTCGTTCATTTCTATGAAAGGGTTAAATTCAGAAAACTCGTCGCGGTGTTTCGTTCTCGTGACGGGTTCCCTCTTTCGTATTATACTATACATGTAAGTTGCCCGGAATTCGAAGCTTTTTGGCTCAGAAGGGATTGCCTCTTTCTCTCTGCTGCCTCCCCGAATCAAGCCAGCGTGCGAGCCCTGTCGCACTCTTATTACACGCGAATATACCGGTTTTATGACGTCATAGCATTTTTAAATCGCTCTCACGGACGAACAGTTTGAGTAAAAAATCTGAATATTGGTGATGAATTTTTTTCGATTTTTCTCTTTCTATTGGTTTTTGTTGCAACTAGATCCGTCCGGCCAATCTTGAGATATGATAATTTAGTGCAATAAAATCGAACGTTTTGGGAACATTTCATTTCTTGGGGGGGGGGGGGGGGGGGGAGGGAGGGAGAGAGGGAGAGAGAGAGAGAGAGAGGAGTAAGTGAAGCTTGTTTACATTGGACATTCCGTCCTTTGCGGGACTGGTATACATTTGTCTACTCTGACGTCACGCACTACGCCGAACGGGACTACCCTCCCTCTTCACGGGCCACTGAGCGAGTGAGACAGTAAATCGTGCGTCTCTCTCCCTCTACCGCTTTCGCGCCTCGCGCTGTCTCTCTCCCTCTACCGCTTACGCATCTCGCGCTGTCTCGCTTCCTCTACCGCTTTCGTGCCTATGTACATCTATGTATTATAAATTTTCATTATATATTCACCACTATTGTTGAAACGTTGGTAAATATCACGTTTTTCAAAAAGAAGTGAAATCCGTGGAAAAATACTTTTGAAAAGTAAAAAAAGAAGGCCAAGTATTAAAAGTAGCACCTTCAGTCATTATCAACCAATGTCCTTGTTAATGAATTCAAAAAAAAGAAAAAATATCAAAATCACAATTTTCTAATGTAGCCAAGAAACGTTGGTACAAAAACGTGGCTTGCATGTTTAAGAAAAAAAGTTTGGTGAAGAAACTTAGGAACTTTATTTCTTAACCATGCACGCCAAGTTTTTGTACCAACGTTTCTTGGCTACATTAAAAAAATGTGATTTTGATATTTTTTCTTTTTTTTTAATTCATTAACAAGGACATTGGTTGATAATGACTGAAGGTGCTGCTTTTAATACTTGGCGTTATTTTTTTACTTTTCAAAAGTATTTTTCCACGAATAAATTTATACAAATATGTAAATGGGCATGCCCATGTCGAATTGTCCTAACACCTCATGCGGATATAACATATTATGTTTTTTTTTCTTTCTTCTTTTAATCTACACAAAGTGAAAGCGAAAAAATTGACATTATGAAAAATTGGATTCATTTTCTGTAGTTAAAACAATGTAAATAGATTTTACGTATTACTTTCTCTTTACAGGATCACAAATCCCTTTAATCCAGACACTAGGCTACATCTCCGCGCCTGATTTAGAGGC
Organism: Rhimphoctona megacephalus; assembly: GCA_963989365.1. Taxonomy (NCBI): domain Eukaryota; kingdom Metazoa; phylum Arthropoda; class Insecta; order Hymenoptera; family Ichneumonidae; genus Rhimphoctona; species Rhimphoctona megacephalus. The sequence continues at coordinate 52,874,782 of OZ022415.1, read as the reverse complement.
AAAAACACACTGCGCCCCCACTTGAATATTGACGGCAAAAGGAAAACTTTGGTCCGCAGGAAAATTCACTTTCAAAGTTGGATGAATCATTAAATATGATAATGAAAAGTCATGTACGCGGAAAGTACACGAGCTTGGGGAAAACCCTGCAAGTTTTACCGCGACTATATATGCGATATAAATATATATATAGAAGCTAGATTGTTAAATCTCTGAGAAATGAGAGAAATATTAAAATTTTAAAGCAAATAAATTAAACGCACCAATCAAGCTTAAAGTTTTAGAAACTAACGCGTCTCAAAACTACAATTTTCCTCGTTTGAAACCTTTTAAATTTTTTGTTTGGTTTTTGTTTTTATCATCACGATTAGAATTTTGTTCAGGAAGATTGAATTTTTGGGCTCATGTTGTCACTCTGTACAATTATTCATCACCCCAATTTTATTGGCCTAATTATTGTGAATCTCGATTTTATCACCTCCGCGCGCATATGTACACGTGTGTTTTATACTACTCTCCATTCGTGAGCTCTACATCCTGTTTAAGCCGTTCGTATATCTCACCAGAACATAATTGTTCGAGTTTCGGTGTCTCCTGGATAACCATAAACCCGCTGGATGAATTCGCGTCGGGGCCATTAACGTAGGTGCCGCATGCACTACGCACCTGCCAAATTACGAGAGGCATCGCATCAATACCAACATAATTACTCTCTCGAGACGATAGAGGATCCTATCGGGTTCTATTAATCGATTTTCATAATCGATTTTAATATCTGTTTACGTATTTTATTGTTTTGCTTTACACAATCATTTATTTTCTACCATAATACAAAAAGAATTAAACTTTTAGTAGTTCGCGTATACGGGGACATTGATTTTCGTTAAAATAAGCCAATTCTCTATTTATATCATTCACTCGATTAAGATATTGTAGGCACAATAAATCAGAGAATAAATCGTTTGTTATTTTGTTTGATTAATCATTTTGAACATGACGTAATCACGATTGAGAGTACATTTGATCTCGGCCTCAATGAGAAACTTTAATTACAACCCAAGTATTGGCTAAACTTTGAATCAAAGTTTAATAAAGTTGAGTTTACATTCGAACGATTTTTCGAACTCATTTACATTCGCGAGAATGCCACGTGAGATATAAACCAGACATTTAATAATGTAACTCCTCGTATTTACGAACGGTAGCAATAAGTTGGATTAAAAATTTTTCAAGGTGAGTATATACGAGAAAAAGGTAATGCATATAGGTGCGTCTAGGATCGTACTTGGACGGGAACAATTGGAAAACTGCAGGCTCAAGCAGATGGTGTTTCCAATGGAGGTTTATGTCTCGGCGATATCGAAATGTATCTAATGGTCGAGAGAAGCTTTCCTCGCCATTTCTCCCTTATACGGAGTTTGTTCGGCTGCTTTCTATTCCTCTCCCTCCTCCTCCTCCCCCCCCCCCCCCCCCCCTCGCCCCTCTCTCACTCGTTCACTCTTTTTTCATCGATAAAGCGTGAGCTACTCCGCCGTACTGGATTATTCGAAAAGTTTCCAAGTTTCGCGAATATTTACGAAACGACAGTACGAGCAAGAAAAAAGGGCGAATAAAGTACTGCCCTTACTGAGCTGAGCACGTGTGGGTGCACAGTCGATTGCATAAACTTTTCAAATAAGTTTGAATATCGTCTTATAAATCCGTGGACATTTGGCGAGATACAGCTTTTTCTTTTATTCATATCCATGAGTAGATTTTGTCTTAGAACTCTTATTGAGCATATAGACTGGTTGACGACGACATTCTGAAACCTTAAGCATCATTTTAATGCTTTTAGCATTAATTAATTATACCGAGTAGCCCATACGACGTGGGGAAGGGAAAAGGCGCTCCTCTACCGTGCGCTCGCCACGCTCACTAATGACAATTCATCTTATTTCATTGGTCGTCATTGAATCATCATATTTAACTCCGCGAAGGTGGATGAACCCACAGAAAAATTGTGAAAGACTCGAGACATTTTACAGAATTTCGCAATCCGTAAATGTAGCAAAGCTCGATCGCAACATTTTTCAAACTTGGTGTACATTTTTTGTATTTATACATCGTATACGTTTTTGGCAAGTATACAAGTTCGTACTCAACGATATTTCTCTTCTATTTCTCAACTTTTGTTTCACAGGGGAGAAAGAGGGTTCCGGATTCTTCATTATTATCCTCTTAGAACTTAACACATCTAAAAAAAATAGGGCACCACCACGAGATAATTAAGAACCTTACCTTTGACTACCCGCGCCGTTATGACGTTGCTGGTGGGTCCGGGGGAACTCGTTAGCTACTCTGTGGTGTCTGTACCTTGTGGTATAACTCCGCAAAGGCTAAAGGGAGTAAAATGGAGAGAGAGAGAGAGAGAGAGAGAGAGGGGGGGGGGGGGAGGGAAAAATCTTTATAAGCTGGGGGCCGTGGTGCTTCCATTATCGGGAAAATAAATAGCGTGTAGAAAGTATGGGGGAAGAGGTGGAGGGAGAGGGGGGCTTATCCGAAAGATATTCGACTTTTGCGGTATTCCAAAGGCTTCTTTTGTTCTTTTCATTGTCTCCTTTTCATGGCGCTCACAATGAATAAACTGCGAATTACTATATATACTTTGAAGCTAAAGCTTTGCATCTCAAACGTGAAAATAATTAATATCTTCGTTACTGCGATTGATGCCTCGAGTAATTATCGCATAGCCCCAAGTATTTCCGAATGAATTCACGGGAATACTCTAAGGTTTGATTGCGATATTTCATTACAGCGAGTTTTCTGATAATCATACGATCTTAGTATTCCGATTAGGCACAATCTTTAAGTTTTGTAAGAGTCACCATAGTTATAGCGCCTCAAGGGAGCCACGGTAGGGAATGCCGAAAAACAAAAGCGTCTTTATTGTGGAGTGATTGCTCAAATCCAATTATTATGTCTAATATATAGTTGCGAAAAACTAGTTTCCGTGTTATATTTCGCCGTGTGTAAAAATCAAAACTCTCACCACGATCGCTCCCGACGATTTATCACAACATCTCGAACCCTCTCTCCCCCCGCAACCCCATACAGTCTTTCAACCCTTGTGCACTTAGCGAATGGACATAACCTTAAAAACGTAAAAGCCCTCCAATATTCCGAACGACTTGGGCAAAAAGCCAATACGCATGCACATAAATTCTTCTTATTACTAAGTCGATGCCAAGGATCCACCCAGTTTTACTTCGAACCTTCCTGGATAGGTTAAAGTTCGTGTTGTCTTAGTTCCTTCTACGAAAAGAAAGATTAAAAATGTACAAACAAAAGTAAATAAGATAAAAAGTTTCACTTCAACGATACATTGATAAAATTAATAACAATACAAATTGCAAATAATAAAAATGCAAAAAAATCTTTCAATAAAAAAATATACTAAGCTCCGCTACAAAGATTATTTACCAAACTGAAGAGAATTAAATTTTATAGTCACGTCCGTCGTAGAAAATGATGAGACAATGTGCCAATTTAATTTGCATGCCTTGTTTTTTTCAGTATACGAGCTTCGTTTCTAGCATCGCGCTTTTAGTCACTTCTTGAATATGAAAGTATTTATTGTCATCAAAGAGATATAGTAAAAGGGTTACAATGGGCGAGAGAGAGAGAGAGAGAGAGAGAGAGAGAGAGAGAGAGAGAGAGAGAGAGAGAGAGAGGAAAAATCATAAATTTTAAGTCTCTAATCTCTCTCTTTCCCGAAGCTTGATCCTTCATACTTTTATCGCATTTCTTTCATATCTCCGGAACGCCGAAGCTTTGTAAAAGAGAGATCACGTTTTGCTTTTTAACGTATTTTTTTCATTCCTTTCACTTTTTGTCTCGTTTTTTATCATGAGATAAGGATACAAATACGTGTGGACGTACAACGAGGGGACCAAATGTGTGCATGAGTGTAGATATAGAGACATAACCGTGGGTCCATATATACGAAGTGTTCGCAAGCTCGAAGTGTTATTCTCATACTCGCAAGTTACATAGAATGCTAAATTCCCAAGAGAAGGGTTCTTGGGCATTTTTTTCTCGCATGCGCCGTTCTCGAGTTATTAATTATTATTTAGTGATAGCCGATCCGTAGAGTCTCCATTGAATCGACCCAGATAGGCGGGGCACGCTCTCCAACCACTCACTTAGGCATTTTTCGACACGCTGGTTGGCGATAATTGATTAATTTATAATGTAACAGAGGTGCATCACAGAGAGTAATGCAAACGAATTTTTCTCTTCAGAATTTCGCCATCTATCCAGCCGTCAAATACTAGACGTGGATTTTTGGATCCCCTCTATATATCATGTACAATATGTATGAAACGGGGGGGGGGGTAAAAATCTCGCGTATCAAGGCACAATGCGATTTTACCCAAGTCGCACGGTGTCACAATTTTTTTACCTCCTTCCATAGCCACTGCTCTGGTTTTATTTTAGGTGAAAATTCTTTCTGGCCGTTGACGATGGTGGTTGGCGAGCTGTGGCCAAGCGCTTTAATCGAATTGGTTTATCCGTGCGTCAAGGCGAAAAGCTAGACGGAAGCAAAGGAGATAGAGCTTCGCGACCCGTTTACTTTAGCTTTTTTCCTTTTTCTTTTTTCATTTAAGCCCTCTCGTGAAGAGACGGGAAAGAAGGAAACGTAGCCGGACTTGCCGCATTTTTTTCTCCATCCTTTCTCTATTTTTCTCACTTGTTCCTTTCATACTTGCTTTTTTATCTCTTTTCGTGCCTCGTTTTCGTACATTCTATGTATGCCATATAATTCAAGTATGCGCATATATATATGTATATATATATATATATTATTTCTCTTTCTTTTCTTTGAGTTTTTCACACAGCTCTCTTTCTTAGTGCACGTGCATCCGGCATAATGCGAATTAAATTTCCGGGATGAAAGACCCGGAGGTCGTATCTATGCTGTGTGTAGAGAAGCGCCTGTGTCGACGCGAGCAAATAATTTTTCGGCTCCTCTTTGTACGAGAATTTCGACCGCGAGCGACGATGAAATTATGTTCGCTTTCGATCATTATTTTTTAAACTTTTTTGAGACCGTTGAGTGTCGCTAATATAGCAGATGAAATCCACCATTTCGTGTTCACCACGGCAAATCTTTTTTGCCAACTCTTTGCCAGCTGTCGATAATGTAGGAATATATTCTTCTTCAGGACTCCTGATGAACTGTCGAACGAATATTTAAATATATATATAATCTAATACCTTAAATATGATAGACATTTTCAACAGCGACAAAAACGTTAACCATATTCGAAAACGGATAGAAAATGGAAGCTTTTCAGTTGAAGTTGATTCGTTTACGTCCCTCTTCGAACAATGCCTAAAACTTTTCTCCCTTTTACGTTTTATTCCCCTCGGGCCACCCTTTCTCAACCGTGTTCCGCTCTTTCGTTCTTAACCTCGCCGACAAACTTTCGGAAAGCGGATTTGGAAGTATTCGAGCCGGAAGTTGGTTACGGTAGGGCGTTGTCGTTTAAGTATGGCATAGAGGGTGGTTGTTATCTCGCCGGGAATATTCAGTTGCTCAACAAATCAAGTACACGGAGGGTTTCACTGTCGTAGGGCCTGAAATACTATTATAACCCACGGGGGGGGGGGGTTCGACCTTCTTCCCTAATAACTGGGCAGGCGGGTGTCTGTGTAAACACACATATGTACGTATTAACGTAGAAATTGTGGATGAAGGGAAGTTGTAGATAATACTGTAGGAAAGTTAGGCTAGAACAAACGATATATCGCTTTTGTATAGGCGGTTATGCCTTTCCTAATGCCCTGGTGTACCGATAAGAAGCGTCGTACCCTACCTCTTGTCCGCCTCACCCCTTATGGAATACGGATCGAAATCGCCATTTTCAAACACTCGCGTCATCTCCACGATGTTAATGCATACAACCAATGATTTATTCCTCTTAACCTCTTCGGTATCTGCCCTCGTTAAACTATTCGTTACGCGCGAGGAAAACAAATTGGGGTTAACAAAGCTTTTAGTTCAATTCCGCGTAGCGGCGTATCAAAATGAAGAGTTAAACACGAGGAACATTAACTGCTTGAGTTTTAGAACGAAGAATGAGCTATTTTTTTTTTTTTTTTTTTAGCACATACCGATCGGAGAATGGAATGAAATATAGAGGAGTAAGAAGGGGCTCGTACAGATCGAATCTCTGATTCCACCCATATCTTTCAAACCGTATCTAAATATCGATATAATCCCACTTTTTCTTTCCATTATCACACCATGACGAGGTGTTGGAGACCGAATTCGTAGGGATCTTTGGGAGAAAATCACTATTTATTCAACTCGCCAAGTTCCCGTCGTTCGATGCGCGAGACAGGAAGGAGATTCGAGCCCGGAAGACCTCCCAATACGACCGAAGATATCGACGATTTTTCTGTCTCTATCTATCGCATTCCCTATATTCATCTCTTTCTATTGGCTCCGAGATGGACGTCGAGATTGAAAACCGCGTTTGGCGAGAGAGTACTTTTCAATCAGAGTGTGTTCTCGCCTCTCATTCCTCATGCACCCTTTTGCAAATCGAATTCACAGATCTCTTGACTTTCGCATGTTTTATACGTATATATATATGCTTAGTTATGTGTATATATTACCGATTCGAAACGCAGATAGTTTAGGGGTGGTGAAACGACGTCTCGTTGCACCATGACGCAATCAATCCTGGCATTATTCGCCGACGCGAAAGAGGTCGAAGACTCACGACTTTTCGACCCATTTTCCTACGTTTTTCAAGATTATTCACTCCCTATATAATTATCTACGAAAAAAGCCACAAATCGGTAGTCGTCGTTTTTGGACGACCATGGTACAAAAATAATATTCAACTATTTGTAAATATCGATCAAACTAGTCTATAAGTTTATAATTTGGGAGATTCTCATTTCCCGAGCATGCATAGTGTTTCATAGTTATGAAAAAAGTTTAAACTGGAAGGATGAATGGGATTAAAAGTTTCAATATGATGAAAGAAAATAACCGTAAAATGCAAACAGATTTAGATACCCTATTTTGCAATATTATATTTTTATAATATAGAAAATCCTTGTATCAGTTTAATCGAGACGGCTCTTTATATAGATTCATTTCAAAGTCGAGTACACTCGATTCGATATATAAACTTGAATTCGGACGAAATTCGGAGTCTATCGAACTTACCATAATTCTCGTTATATACGTATCTATCAATGTATATACATAAATATACTGCTCTCTCTCTCTCTCTCTCTCTCTCTCTCTCTCTCTCTCTCTCTATATATATATATATATATATATATAATTTGTGCATATATATATATATGCACAAAAGGGCGCCAGTTCAAGCCATCAGACAAATCCCGAGTTTCTCCTAGCTCGCCAACTGATTGCTTTCCCGTTGAAACAAAACGAACCGACGATTACTACCCTTGAGCACGCTTTGCATTGCCAAAGGCACCCATTTTATATACCCACATATTATATGTGTATATATACAGACTATCTTAAAAGATATAACGATTGCTAATATTATTATTATTATTTTTATACAATATTCATTTGAACAATGTGAAAAAGTTCAAATTAAGTGTTTACGGTACTTTTTATCTTAAAATAAAAATAACAGCGGGATATGAAATAACGATAATAGGCAGAATTGTGGCTACTTGGAGAATCCTTTTGTTTTATGTTTTTTATATAATCACGCGTCGTGATTTGTCCCGGTAAAAAATGTGGTAGATTTAACACGCCGAGCGAAGAAGCTGTTATGTATGGGATAATACCAACTAGATTTTCCGCTAGGCTCATACAAAGTCTCGTATGAAAAGGGTAGAAGTAATTATTACGTACAATAACACGAGACGGAACGCGGAAAACTTAATAGCCAACTAATTATACGGAGCAAGGGTGAGAAAGGACAGGAAAAAAATGTTGAGAAAGACAAAGAACTGAGAGAAACTAGTTCGTGTATAGATATGTTATATGCAAAAAGTTACTTTACCGCGAAAAAAAGCTACTCAATATTTTTTTTCCATAATTTCCAAAAAGGAACTATTCACTTTCATTTATTTTTCGTAATACGTAAAAGGTTGCTTTACCGCAAACAAAAATTAAAACATTTCACAACTTTCATTTCGTTTTCGTGATATGCCAAGAATTAGTTTACCTTAAAAAAAATTTAATCTATAATTTTTGTTTCTAATTAAAAAAAAAATGAAATCATTTTAACAAAGCAAAGAACAGTGAATGGATTCAGAAGCTCCTCAGGAAATCATGTACACCCTAAACGGTGCCTGTTAAAGGGTTGTGTCGCCTCAAGAGCTTCCGAAGAAAATCATACAAATATCAAGGAATTACTATTATGATATTGTGCCAGCTAAGAACGATGAACGTACAACACAACTCCACAGGAAATTATATAAACAGAAATGACATAAAAAAGCGCACGTACGCGTACAAGTGCACTCGTACGTACCGCACAAATTCACTGCAAAGACTACACAAAAACTTGACGTGCATGGTTTTCAAAAATAAGCTTGGGAAGACAAAGTTGATCGGATTTACTAGCCCAGATCAATGATCAAATCGTTCTTTTATCAATGATGAAAGAAAAAGCCTCGGGATCGATTCACGTATCGAATAGGAAAGTTTGTGTTAAGGACGACACGAACGGGTAGTTTTGGTTGGATGATTGCGACTTTTCTTACACCCGATACCCGAGATTGCAACGTAGTAGTTTCCCCATAGTCACGTTCAAAAGTTAACTCTCCGTTCGATGTACAAAGCTCGGGTATGACTTGTGGAATAATTCAATAATGTTAGTTTTTATATCTTATAGGAATAGGAAAAAATGATATGGTGATAGAAAAAATGTCTGCTATTAAGTTTAGCGTTTCAGAAATAACAACGTTCCCCACATTTGATACACATCATAGGGGAGAGGCGGGTAAGGTAGGATATCCCGCCAGAAAGAATTAAAAAAAAATGTTATCACTTCGAACCTTATATGAAATCATCCAACTAAAAACACACGTTTTAAAATAATTAGCTATTCGTTAAAACTACTGATTATTTTGAATATTGAAATTCTAATTTTTTTTTATCAAATAAATAAACGCCGAATACTCGGAAGTACAAGTCCACCTAGAATCGGACTATGAATTTTCCTTTCGGCTTGTTTTGATGTGGAACCGTCACTACTACCAATATTATGACAGCGCATGACCTTTACCGGTCGAAAAATAAAAATATCATTTTCTTTCTAAGCGATTTATCGATTTTTAACAATAAACGTTCATTGGCATGACAATTTTTTTCTGTTTAATACGATTAGGAATTACAAGTATCAATATTATGATGTATGATAATTATTTTTGTCATGTTTTTTTTACATAAAAGAAGTTGCAAACTTTTTTATTTGGCTCAATCAAGATCTTTGCGGATGGGTGACATTTTTACAATCAAACCTCAAGTGGACCTAAGCATAATCAATTCAGCTCAAGCCTCTGACAAAAATGGAACAATTAATTGCAGTGACTTGGGAAATAGGTATGGGAGTTAAGGATTCACGCGTAGGTTTATGTATTTGGGTGAGCTGATCTAGCTCTCTCGGACGTTCGTCCTCGACTGACTGCATATTCTTCTTACGAGACACGTTTGTTCTACTACGTGGTAATACCGCATGAGTTCCAGATTCCGCAAATTAAATGCAACGAAATATAGAATAAACAAAAAAAAATAGAAAATGAAATTACTAATAAATATTTTTATTTTTAAATAAATTAAATTGGATATTGTTAATACCGCTATGCAATTAGCAGCGTCGGTGAATTAGAGTGACTAATAAGTCACAAACAAAGTCTCATTTTTTTACTTTTTCGAAGTATTTATTCATAGATATCATATCTTTTTGAAAAACATGATATTTACCTACACTTCAATGATAGTGATTTAAGGAGGTTATATCGTTTCTCATGTAAAAATTATTTTCCACCTTTACACAATAAAATTTTGTAAATAGAAAGCTTAAGATAGTACTAAACTTCTGGCGGAATATGCCGATGATTCATCGTCTCAAAATTGAGATATTTATTGTTGAAGTTCGCAATTTTTTGAAAGCTTCCATAAGAGCCCATGTTAAACTTGTCATTTTTAACAATGAATATCTCGATTACCAGGCGGTGAAACCTCTCTAAATTTTTCACACATAATTAAATGCTGTTCAAGAAGATTCACGCCAAATTTTAATACATTGACTTGGAATAATCAAATATAATGTATTTTTCGTATGATGTCATATAAATATCGATACAACCTCCTTAAAGTAACAATAAGATCGTAGAAAGGTCATTTTATAACTAAGGTCAAGATTTTTTTAACTTGGCGTTGTTTTTTGAACTTTTTCAAAATATTTATCTATATATATATATATATAATTATATAGTAATATTAAATTTGATGTTTTTTTTGTTTTTTCAAGATATTAAAAATTATTTAAAAATTATAATTGTGTCCTCTTGTGGGGTTTCGCCCCCGGACCCCTGCGGGGGGTTCCGCCCCCTGCGATCCCCCTAGCCGGGTTTCAATAGTATTTTTGTTTAATAGTTATAATTTTTAAATAGTATTTTGGTTCAATACTACACATATAAACATATAAACGCAAAGCAGAGAAACGTAGATTATACTCGAACGGATGTATGTCCAACGTAAACAAGCTCCACTTACGCCTCTCTCTGTATCCAAGAAGAAAATTGATCCGAAACATTCGATTTTAATGCACAATATTATCATATCTCGGGATTGAGTAGACAGATCGACTTGTAACAACGACGAATGGAAAGAGAAAAATAAAAAAAAGTGGTCCTCTACTTTCAGAATTTTTACTCGACCGTTTTTCCATGAGAGCGGTTTGAAAAAAAGGAAAGCTCGAAAACCGTCATATTCAAGTATACAAGAGTGCGGCAGGGCTCGCGCTGGCTTTTTTTTTTTATTATTAATACTTGACGTCGAGCCGCTACCGCGCCGCTCTTGATATGAATTCAATGTGAAGTAATACAGTGAGTTTCAAAGTTCGTGGTGAGGAATTAAAGGATTGGTCGGTTCGCGCGAAAATCTGCAGCGAAAAATTTCTTATCGGCATACCGGATTTTCAACTATCACTATATAATGAATTAATATGATGATATCAACGGTGCATCAGATCCTAACATGTTCAGAAAAAAATGGATCAACACTTTATCCGGTAGGATTTCATCATTCAATTATTCCTAAAAATACTGCGCATGTTAATTAAATTATATATAAATTTTACCGTTAGGGAGCTTTATCATATCAAGAAAAGCTCGTTTACAATAGTGCTGTACGATTTTTTGCCGCTCAACCTTCATTCAACCCGTTTGGTAACATCCATTTCAACCCCATACCTCTTATCCCAGAACATGGCCGTGCCGAACGGATTTTCCACAAGAGAAGGGGGATCAAGCTGGGGGATTAGGAATTAAATCCTCCCACTCTGAGGTGCCGCGCGGAGTGCCAAATTGCTAGTGAACGCCAGGCATGGAATAATACCCGTCTCTCAGGTATATCTTTCCACCCTTCTTGCTCTTCTGCACCTGGGTAAACGTGTGACATCTCCTAAGACCATTTATCGTGCAACCGGTGTACCAATTAAATCTCAGAAACTCCTTTTCTTTTCGATTTTTTATGGCCATTATTACCTACGATTTTTTAACCCGTCAGCAGGAGCGCTATGAGACTTTTTCTCACACTTATATTAAAACGATGATTACTCGAAAATTTCAAATGGCATAAGCATTTGAAATTTTTTCTATCTTCACCAAATTTATTCTTCTGTATGATAGAAGAGTTAAAAAATTTTTTTGAATTTTTGTTGTTGAATTTTTAAAATTATTATTTTTTTAGTTTTTAGTGTCAATTATCGTTATAATTATGGTTTTTCAAAATAAAAATGCTTAATAGCCACAATCACTGTAACGAAATTGTTTTCAAGTTTCTATTTATCAAATTAAGCACTTGAAGCTATACATGTGAGAAAATCTCTCTGCTGCCTGCTGACGGGTTAAAATGATTTTTTAATTGCTATTATTATGATTTTATTTTAATACGGAGTCAAAGGATTTTTCGGTAACTTGAAAGACTCGAATACGATAATCAAGTCGAGAAACAATTCAGCCTTATAACGACGTATTAGCTAGGTGGGATAAACGCATTGAAGAGAAAGTGAAGAGAGAGGGTCGTAAGTTTTCAAAGTGGAGGTAGCTTTTAAGGGACCAGTCCACTTTGAAAATTTCAAAAAATCGATTTTTTTTTACTGTTTTCGAAAGTACATACATTCGGAAATATTGTGTCAAAATTTTATGAAAATCCAAGCTCTCTAAGTATTTTTTTTTTTTTACCTGAATGTCAGGACGTCATTTCGTCTACCTCAGCGTATCAACGCGCTCAAACGCGTTTTTCTCGAAACAACGTTTTCAAAATCTAGCTCCATCGTATCTCTAAAACTCATAAACCGATTCTCTGGAAACTTGAACCACATATTGTAAACATGATTCGCAACAAGATGACCCTCGATGGTTTTAAAATTTTGGTTTTTACTCTTTTTTTTGGTGAAAAACTGCGAAAAAAACGCGTTTTTTTACTTTTTTCGTTTTTAATCTGCCATTTTTTTATTTTTTGATAAAACTTTATGTCCGAGGGTCATTTTGTAGCTGGTGTCATACCGAATCTAATGGACTTTGATTTTTTTGTTTCAGACACGCCGTTGCCGAGTTGTGATGGAGCTACCTAGCCCACCTATTTTTGAGGCGTTACGTTAAACTATAGTTTTTGTACTTAAAAATTAATAAAAATGAATTAAATTTTTGTTTTTTTAATGCATTTCAAGACTTTATTTATCAAGCCCAACAACTTTTATATTCATATCTTTTATAAAATCCTCAAAAAAAATCACGAAAATAGCCTTTTTTTCGTGGCTCCAAAGTGGACTGGCCCCTTAACACCAGATTAATCCGTATATGGTTTGTGGTTTCTCCAGTTTCCTCGTACTCTTCATTCTTCTGTGTTTTCCATCATATTCGAGAGGTTACAAGTATCGCGCGACAACGAGGGAAACTGGAAGCTTCGACTCTCTAATATTGTGACAATTTTGCATCTATCATGCGCTAGACAATACGTCGAAAATATATTTCGCCAGATAGTTTCCAAATTTTATAGAAGTTATGAAGGAAGAAATGAAAGAGGGTGAGAAAAATGCATGGTTGAGTTTGGTGCTGAGACAAAAAGATTTCGATGAGCGAAAGCGAGCGGCTTATATCGAGTGTTTTGAAAATCCTTCCTGAGCTTCATAGCAGAACAAAGTAGAATACGAAATAGCGCGAGGTTGACGGGTCATCCATTCGGCAGGGTGTCAGTTCTACATCGGGCATTTCGCCATCGTGTCATCTCTCCTGTGCTTTTTTCCATCGGGTAACTCTCCAACTGTGTCAACTCTATATCGTACCAATAACCCTAGCGTGTAAATCGCCCATAGAACTAGCCCCGATCGTAGCAGTTCGACATTTCCCCTACTTTCGCTTATCCCCACTCTTCACCGTCAGGCTGACGGTGAAGGGCTCTATGGGCGATTTACACGCTAGGGTTATTGGTACGATGTAGAGCTGACACAGTTGGAGAGTTACCCGATGGAGAAAAGCACAGGAGAGATGACACGATGGCGAAATGCCCGATGTAGAACTGACACCCTGCCATCCATTCAGCACCAATGTTAACCTCCAATCGGCGCCCGGTGGAAAAAGATGTCGAGTGGGGAAAGCACGCCACGTCCGGTATAGCCGCTATACGGTTCGGCCAATTCTAATTTGGTTAATATCTCGTGAACGCCACATCGGAAAGAAAAATGGTCAAGGACTTTTGGTTGGTGAATTTTTGATATCTAACTATTCCCTGCAGTTTGGTCTTTCAGGACAGCTTGCGTAGAAAGTCGTTTTGCCAGAGCAGTGTATGGGTATTAGGGGTATACAACTCTTGATGCGAGATAAAGAACTTTATGAGTGGTGGTGTCGTTGTAGCTTGGATCGCAGGGAGAGAGCACTACTTTCGTGCTTGCACCTCGTACATTATTGCTCGCACCACAGTAAAAGAGAGAATGAAAGAGAGGGAGGGAGAGAGAGAGAGAGCGAAAGAACATTTAGTGTTTTACGAGAGTGGATGTAGTGGAGAGTGGAGTTTTAACGCGGTGGTACAGGAGGCAGGAGGGAGAAGAAATCGTTGGAGCAAAAGTTGCCACGCAGGAGAAAGAGAGGGTGCTAAGTTTGCCTGGGCGTCCTCGAGTTTGAACAACTGAACTCTCACCAACTCGGAAGGAGTGATACAGTAGTACATAAGGCTGCTTAACTCGACAGTGACTTCGTTAATCGTGATATGTATATGTGAACTGTGCGAAATAAAAATAATTAAGAAAAAAAATTGACATGGAGAAATCGTTGCGAATCTGCATCGGTAAAGTAGGTTTGTTTATTTAAAAAAAATATTTTTGGTGCATAAAAGTTCGTCATTTTCAAATAAATAGTTCCTTCGGTGATATACAATGAATTATGTCCAGTCTACAGCCAAGTGGTGGCCCTGCATCCAAGTAATGGATACAAGTACAGAATTGATAGAAATTTACGAAGAGGGCGTCTTGTTTCTTAAAATTATACGTTTCAGTCGTCTTTGTCATTTTCTCGTTATGCGTGTTCCTCTCTGGTCCGTGTGCAGGTATATTAAATGGTAGATACTACTGTATATACACTGCTGGCACGTAAAATTTGCTACGTACACTGACATTGCTTAGCGCAAAACAGGCGTCACGCAAGAACAACGGAACCGCGACCTCGTCCTTAATCGTCGCCAGTCAATCATCGCGAAATGGATGTAATAAGGGTTTGCAAGCGATCCGCCTTGTTCTTGACTTCAGAGGAATAAATTAATAAATTAATGAATGAATAAGTATATGAATTAATGAATAATGAAAAAACGAATCGCAGCGGAAACAAAAATGTAATTTTTTTTTACACGATCTGTGTTATTTTATTTATTTCGGCTGATTAATTAAACTTCCATTTGTTAATTAATTGCTGCATAATGAAAGGTTCCTAAATGTTATCTTCTTCTTTGTTTTTAATGATTGTTTCATCATCAAAATCGTTACGATCTGGTACGGTTATTTAGTTTCAGGACCGCCAATACCTTAGTAGACGATCAGTTTTGATTGGACGTTAATTGAGCCACAATAATGGCTTTTATGTTGACGCTGATAACGTAGGAAGGATATAGCGCAAGAGATATTGATTCAATTATGGAAGAGAAGATTTACCACGTGTATAACGACAAATTAATCATTGGTATCGATACGGCGATTAATGGCCGCTTATAGTAATCGTCCGTATATAATTCTTGGGCGTTAGTAGAGAAGACATGCTGGAGAACAGCCAAGCCGATTACAGCTGTGCCACAGGAAATCTACAGAAGCCATTTGAGCTTCCTACTATTAAGGCTTACACAACTATTTACCTAGTACTAATTGATACTTATTATGAATCAAAAAATTATTTTTAATAAAAAAACTCGACATTTGAAAAATCATATAGCAAATACATGAATTGATATTTATAACATTGTGTTTAATAATTGCGCATAGAGCAAAGATCTCTTTCACCGTTCATTGTTTGAAACGAGAAATGTATGCGAGGTGTGACTGCTGGAATGTTTTGGGGTGGAGAGGGGCAAAGGGTCAAGCTCCGAGGAATGCTGTAGGGAATTGTGTGCTTGGGATTGACCCTATCCGTAAGGGGTAGGGAGTGCTATGGGTAGCGGGTTACCTCTTTCTAATATTCACCTCAAAATAGGCAGCCAATTTGGTACAAGTGACCAAATTGATCAACATTTATTGATTTTTTATATGTTTTTACCAATTTATTTTCATATATTTTGATCTAACAACTACAAAATATCCATCATTTTTTGTTAACTCGTAATTTTCATGAAAAAACTCCGAAAACCACTTTTTCAAGTACAGTTTCATACAGTAGCGCTGAAAAGTATTTTGACAACATAAAATTCGTTATTATTTCTTTCAAATTAAAACTTTATCAGAAAATGTTTTGAGTATAGTGGAGAGCAGTATAACTGCGCTTATTTGAAAGCATCAGGTTTCGACTTGTTTGTTTATATTCTGCGCCGCTGGAGGAAGGTGACCTACCGCGAGCTCAAAAGTATTTTGACACGTAGTCAGCTTCACGAATTCACGGGTGTTATTTGCTCCTTAGTTTTGATTTGTACTTATATTACTTATTGTGGTCATTTCAATATGCCGAAATGCAAGAAATATTCTAGTGACTTTAAAAAAGCCGTTATAAATGCATTAAAGCAAGGACTAAAACAAACAGAAGTTGCTTGTATTTTTAAAGTGTCTCGACAGCTCGTTAGTGCAGGGAATAAAGTATATAATAAACGGAAGACTGTCAAAAATAAGGCTCGAAGTGGCCGTCCAAAAAAAACATCTCCCAAAGTCGATTGTTTTATAAAAAAAGCTATCAACAAGTGATGTTCGGAAGTCGGCTATAATGATTAAAAATGAATTGAAAGAAAAATATAACGTAGACATTCACGTTTCTACTGTCAAACGACGCTTGAAACTCTTCGGATTACATGGACGAAGACCGACGAAAAAACCTTTAAGGCGTCTTCTCACTTTGGAAATTTAAAAAAATCGATTTTTTTTTTTTTTTAAATTTTGAAAGTACATATCTTCAAAAATGTCATCTCGAAATTTCATAAAGATCGGACGAGTCTAACTACATTTTTTGGCGACCGTTAGGTGACTACCTGAGAGTACCCGGCGATCCCTTTCACGCCGCTCGGACGGTCCCTGTATATCTGACTCTATACAATTGAATAGCCGTGTTCTTTTGTTAATGTAGTACCCCTTGCTTAGGTATATTCTGTTTTCGGGTCTATACTCATGTAATAAGACCTTAACACGTGCATTTTTCAAAAGAAAATCACTCGGCAACGATGCTAAACTGTTATTTCATCAGTCTAATTTGAAACTTCGTAACGGCAACATCTCTGCGCTCAGGATTGTTATAATGGATAAAAAGACTTCGCAACAAAGTGCCACGTGGCGACGTCCAAGTTCGAAATCTAAAAAAAGAAAATTTCGTGGAGTGCTTCCACACCAGTCTGAAGCAGATACGAGTCATGCTAGTGCGAGTGCAGCAAAATTAAAAAAATCGGACGATACAAGTTTCGATGTACACATCGATCCAACGGCTGGATATAGTATTATTCAGTTTTTTCTTGTTTTTTCTACATTACAACAATATGTGAAGTGTAAAGTTTGTAACAAAGATGTTTCAAGAAACATCATCAAGAAAAACCGTGGAAATTGCTTGCCAAACAGCGGCATGCATTTATAACGAAGGGCTACAACCTGTTTTAAAAATTTTGGAGGTGATGGGTGTCAAACTAGGCCCTATCGCCGTTCAATACGCCGAGAAACGCGACAGTGATCGCGTACGCGTAGGGAACCGCCGCAGCTCTAACGCTTCAAAAGAGACTAGGTCGAGACGAAGGGAAGCTACTTTGGACGAACACACCTTCTACGAAGAATCGGAAGGTCCATTGTATGGAGCAGGCATCGCTGATTAACCCGAGGTAAGGTTTTTTCATGATTTTTCTGCAACCAAAACTTTAAACGCAGTTATCTCAAAACAAGGTTTTTCGGTGCTTTGTTGATGAAATTTCGGAAACTATCCGGCCGATTGTCATGAAATTTGAATGACATATGCTTCATAGTTATGGCTATAGCGCATATCATCAGATTTTTTAAATTTTGATTTTAAGAATTTTTTTTTTACAAAAAACTGCAAAAAAATCGTGGTTTTTTTTTACTTTTTCGAAAAACGTGCGCCATTTTGTTATTTTCGCGAATATCAAAAATCTGATGATATGCGCTATAGCCACTGACATACTGAATCTAAAACAGTTTTATTTTTTTGTTTCAGACGACCCGTCTCGGAGATACCATCAACAAGCCACGACCATAACATTTTTACACGGGTTTTTCAATGCTACTGATGTATTATAATAATTGTTTAAAAAAATAAAATAAAAATTTTTTCATGTACTTGAAAGATGTGTTTATTACATAGGATCCGTTTTATCCCATAATTTTAAGCAAAAATCCTCGAAAAAAAATCGCAAAAACAGCCTATTTTTGAGGCGTTTAAAGTGAGAAGATGCCTTAATATCTACAAAAAACAGAAAGTCCCGACTTGCATTCGCAAAACGGCACATATCGTGGTCAAGTTCAGACTGGTTCAAAGTTTTGTGGAGTGACGACAGCAAATTTAATTTAATGTCATCTGATCATATTAAGTACCTTTGACGTCCTGAAAACAAAAAAATATGATTTTCGATACCAAATACCCACGGTCAAACTTGGAGGTGGTAGTGTGATGGTTTGGGGTTTTCACGCTCTGGAGTTGGATCGTTAGTTCAAATTGAAGGGAATATGGATCGGTTCGTGTACACGCAAATATATTGAAGACTCAAATGCTACCGTACGCCAAACACCACATGCCAGCTGGGTGGTATTTTCAACAAGATAACGATCCCAAAAACAAATCCAAGTACATTAGTGATTTTATAAAACGCGAAAAAGTCAAGGTACTGGGGTGGCCAAGCCAAAGTCCGGATTTGAATCCTATAGAACCTCTGTGGGATGAGGTGGATCGCAGAATAATTATTCAAAATTATTAGAATAAACACGCTTTATATGTAGTTCTCAAAAATGAGTGGGATAAATTTCCGATGAAACGATTACAGAAATTGGTCGAGACTGAATGCCGACGCGGTGGGAGGCTGTTATGAAGACCAAGGGATATGCCACTAAATATTGACTTGCTCATTACTGTAGATTATAATTATATGTTAAAAAAGAATTTTTTTCAACAGTGTCAAAATACTTTTGATCCACCAGTTTCCTCATTTTTTAAAAATTACTCTACTATTTTGTTGCGAACGAGGGCCATTTTGTCACTATTCTGTAGAACATTGAATATCTTTCAAAAAAATAAACGATTGATTTTTATGTTTCATATTTTGTTTTCAGTTAATCCAATTAATGTATTTGTCAAAATACTTTTGAGCGCTACTGTATGTCAGTTTTGGAGAATACGAAAGCACCTTGGCCGAGCCAAGCAATGATGTTCCTTTTTCTCCGATATACCAATCGAGGCCTAATCAAGTTTTTACTACAAATGCAGTCTGTTTAACGAAGGGCATAGGGTACAGATGGGGCACGATATAGCGGACATAAAAAAAAGGAAATATTGAAACGCAAAACACTCTCTCACCACTTTTCAATAAATACAAATCCTTTTTCGCCACTTTTCTTGTCGTTTTCACGACACTTATGGCACGCACGTTTGTTTACGTAGGCGGCCATCTTAAAACTGTAACGCGAACAGAGCTGCACTTACGTGATGTGCACGTCGCTCACTAGCGTCGCCTCCTACCGGGAAAAATCAAAACTAATTTTACAAATACGTGTTTCTTTATTTTATTATAATAATTAATTGCTCTTTATGAGAAAATGAATTATTAGGAATTAGATAAAACGAAATAGCGAATAAGTAAGCAAAAAAGGATACAAAATTCTCCACTAGATAATTTTATTTGTACGAAACGAGTGGATCAACGACGTCTGCGCATGCGCGTGGCGATAGTACTAGGGAGTTGACGAATCAGAAAGAAGTTTTAGTTATTTTTTTTTATTATTAATAACTTTTGAGAGACCCTATCATTGGGGATAAAAATGGGAATAATCGATGACTGAAAAATGAAAGAGAAATAAGAAATTATAAAATTCGAAAAAAAATATAAAATTGAGAAGTTAATTATTCTCGCACATGCGCGATGTGAACTGGCCTTGAGCCGAGCCAATCGGGCCTTGCGCAGCAACAAGGAGGGCCAATAAGCGAATTTAGAAGCCAGACTTTGGTTCGAGATTATTTTACGGAGCAACCGATGCTCAAGTTATTTTTGGACGGTATTATTATTATGATTCCTTTGTTTCGAACAGTATAAAAGAGCGTGCTCAGAGGCATCGAGAGCTCATTCCCAGCTCACTCTCAGCTAATACCTGACTCTGAAAAGAGACTAGTAAGCTAGCTCACGACAAGCATTGTTGGCTTATTCTGGATAGAGACACTAAACTCTTAGCGCCAAATTATTCTCGAGTTTCATAACCAGCTCAACTACCTTTCCTAAATTTTCCTATACACCGGTGACGGGGTAGTTCGGCTCCGTTCTATCTCTGCAGCTGGTGTATACCCAATATTTCTATTTCCTCCAAATTTATCCTTTTCAGGTGACGGAGTCGTTCGGGTTCGTTCGATTCCTGCAGCCGGTTTAGGATAAATTACCGATTGGTGACGGGGTAGTTCGGCTTCGTTCTATCCCTGCAGCCAATTACCTATCCTTTAAGGGGTACTAGTGACGGAGTTGTTCGGGTTCGTTCAATTCCTGCAGCTGGTATTCCTAACCTCCTATCAAATTCATTATTCCTTTACCTAATAAAAAAAAAAAAAAAAAAAAAAAGAAAATATAGCTGGCTGGGATTGGAGATTATTAAGGGGACCGTATGGTCTAGAGCACGAAAATTTCACCTATTTTCACGATTTTTTTTTTGCCTTAAAAAATTTAAAAATCGATGTTTTAACTTTTCGGGTTTATTACTACCTTTATTAAGTATACAAAAAAATTTTTTTTTAATTTTAAAAACAGTGTTTATTATCATATAATTGGCATTGAAGACGACCTTCTCGAAAAATCCGACCCGGACGGTGAAGATCGATCCGAGACTTCTACTCATCTGAAACACAAAATTCAAGAAGATTCTTAATCAGAAAGAGTGCAGTTATGGTCGGGACTAGAACAAATCGAAAAAATTAAAAATTGACAAAATGGCGCGCTTTTGAAAAAAAATTCGTAAAATCGGGTTTTTTTTTCACTAGTTTTTTAGTATAAACAATAAGAAATTATTTAAATAAAATTATGATTGTAGTTCCGACGATAGCCATACATGTTGTGAACAACATATCCAAATTTCAAGTGATTCGGTTGAATAGTTTTTTTGTTTTCACCTGCGCAGTGCCGAAAAAAGTCGTTTCGAGATAAATGAGTTTAAAGTTTGAGGTACAGATATTTTCAAAAATTGAGCAAATTTTGAATACTTACAGTTAATCCGCGATTCCGGCACCATATAGGATTCCTTCGGAACGTTCATAATTCAAGATTTCCTCACTCCTTTCATTTCTTCGAGCTGTCCGAGCCTCTTTGGAGTTGTCCGTGCTCCTACGGTTGGCGCTCGATACTCGCAGCTCGTCTCGGTTTTGCGCTAGTTGCTCCGCTTGTGGCCCGATTGTTATGCCCATGGTCTCCATTATTTTCAATAGGGATGCAAATCCTTCATTGAATATGCAAGCGGAAATGTGAGTGGCAATATCAATGATTTTTTTTCCGGCAAACAGATGTTTCGGCGCAAGGTGCCACACGCAAGCATTGAAACCTTCGTTATTGTTCTGCGTATTACTGCCAATACACCTTTCCAATAAAGTCTCTGCTGTCAATTCTTCATAAATTGGTTTTAATATCTCTTGTGCTTCATCGCACAGAGCAGGTGGGTGCTCGTAGGTGTCTAAAGTACCTGCAGCCTCACTTTGACGCCACTTGCACCACGATTCGGAACCTGGAGGACAGTACGAGTGTTGGGGATTTTCAACTGTTGAAATTTTGTGATAATATGCTGCCCATATTTCACTTCTCATCCCTTCAGTCGAATCTGAATTACGTCTAATTGCTAGACCGTAATAAGTTGACAGCTCTTGCAATAATTTATTCGTCAATTGTTGACGCTTCGGTGTTTTATTTATCGATTTCCGCTGTGTCTTTTTTCCCTCTTCTTTTTCTGTCAATTTCTTTGTTGCTTTCTTTATTTGTGCATGTTTTTTTTTCGCATCAACAGCACGTTTGTACAAACGTTTTTTAACATGCAAAACACATTCTTTTTTGCAAACTAAAAAATCATCCCCGTAAGGCTTTGTGTCCAATAAGGCTTTGAACGTTTTCGTGTCGCGGACCGCTCTCTACCTGCGTTATGGGCTGTAGAAGCTGTAATATTGAGAATTTCCGCATGAAAATTTCACAGTATATTCTTGAGATACTATACTTTCGACATATCGAAAAAAAAAAAAATCGATTTTTTCAAATTTCTAGACCATACGGTCCCCTTAAATTATTGTTATTATTATTATTATTAAACTGAATGATTGAAATTTGAATTTAAAATAACCAGAATGAGTCACCAGGACATTTTGTCTGAATAATTAAGATATAACAAAACAAGCGAAATTACAGAATTAAATGAACAATCAAGAAATAAAACGTTGAGAGTATTCGAAGTCAAGAATTTCCTTTGTCCAAAATAGTTCAATTATTGTAAGATTATATCGAGTCACGTACTAAGGTTGTTATTATTGTATAGAGCCTCTATAAAGTTTAATTGACTATTTTGGAAAAATTAATCAGAAAAGATTGTCATTTTTATTGTTTTTGAGCGCCGAATCTATTATTTCCCATTCTATTGTAAAGAAAGACACCAAACCGCTAATAATTGATGTAATAATAATAAGAGAACAAATATCATTGTTTCCGTGAAAAGAAATGATCCATGCGAATAAAATAATAGAAGAAAATACGCGAGATAAATAAAAATTGTCTTTATTTGAACGAAATTTGTTGTACAACAAAAATCATCTTTGTATTATTTTGAATAAATGTTATTATTCTTTTGTTAAAATCTAATCCGTGCGTTTTCTCGCTTTCTTTCATACCTGCTCCTTACTATTAAGAAGCTCGAACTCATGCGTAGCGGCGTGTTCCATAAAAACGTACCGTTACAATATATACAGGGTGTCCCACTTAAGATTGATCTGCCGAAGCGAGGTGATAGAGAGCCTCAATACAAATCGTTTTGGTCTTTAACCCTTACGGTACACACTGGGGTCACGCGTGACCCCAGTCTTTGTTAGTTCGCGTTGTGAGCTCGTAGGAGGGACATTTTGACTTTTGATTGCCTAGTGGGAAAAATCTTTACTAATATACCGATAAGATTTTACATGTCCCGCAGTTATTTTAATTGAGGTTACTACGCCAGTGCTTTTTAAGAATTCATTTTAGGGCCATACGTGAAGGAAGTTTTTCAACTTTTTCGAATCCAGGGAGGTGCAACGTTTTTTTTCGTGTTGTGTTGAACCTCAACTTTGAGAGAACATCCGGGTTTTCCTGTTGAAATAATTGGTACTGAATGAAAAAATTTATCAGCGTCAAGTTGAATATTTTGACGTTGTACTGCCCCTGGGCTACTTTCAGACTGTTTGGGCGCAAACTGTACCTCCGAAATTAATAAGTTTTTCATGAACATGCTGCTTAAAGTCTATACTTTCGATTCACGTACGATTAATATCAACAAAACAATATCCTTTTATAATTATAGCTGAAAAAACGGTCGGGGACGTCTGTGACCCTTTATATGTACGGAACGTTTGAAATGCATAGGTCTGTATCGTAAGTGTTAAAAGTAAATGAGACGATATCCACTAGTTCAGAAGCTATTTAACTTTTTCAGAATCTGTAGGCCAATACTGGATTTCAGTGTTAACTTCGTTATTTTAGCGCAAATATAATATAAGTACTAGAGTCATGATTTTTTTAATTAGAGTACTTTAATAACAAGCTTCTTGTGGAAAAATAGAGGTTTGATGTTTGAACATAGAGTTAAGGTACAAAAAAATTATATTTCTATAAAATTTCAGTGAAATAATTTTTCTTATTCTATCCTTGCAGGACTCTAGCAAAAAAAAACAAACAAAAAGAAAAATATCCCTACCTATCTTCAAAACTTCTTCACTTTGTTGACTATTGAACCTATACATATCATTTGGCCAGTACCAAGCCATCATATTGAAACACAACGTCCCAAAAACATAAGATTATTTTTCTCAATATTCAGTACGAATGCAAAAAATCGGTTGCTGGCGTTTTAATTATTCTAATTTTTTTTTCGATTCGATGGTTTGGTACTGGGCGAAATGAAATATGTCATTTCAATTATCAATGATCAATGAAGCAAAGAAATTTTGAAGATGGGAAGGGATATTTTTCTTGTTTGATTTTTTCGCCGAAGCCCTGCAACGATGGAGTAAGGAAAATTATTTCACTGACATTTTATAGAAATATTATTTTTTTGTACAAAACCTCTACGGTCAAAAATAAAAACTTTATTTTGCCGCAAGAGGCCTGTTATTAAAGTACTTTAATTTTTAAAGACGTGACTCTAGTATTTACGCTAAAATAACGAAGGTGACACTGAAATTTCATACTGTACTACAGATTCCGAAAAATTTGAATAACTCTTGATCTAGCGGATATCGTAACATGTACACAAGGACCGAATCGACTTCTATTGAGGCTCTGCACTGAGAAAAGAGATTAGTTGACTCAACTAAATGGCTTCGTGAAATACGTCGAACGTAATATTCAGTTACATCAATTATTTATTTTATTTGATTAAAAATATCTTGCGTTGATTCAACAAAATCTAAGACAACAAAATATATTTAGTTGGACCAATATATATCTTTTTTTAGTATAATAAAATAAATGGTTCGTACAACTGAAAGGTTTTTTGAATGCACGAAATATTACATTCGACGTATTTTACGAAGCCTTAATTAAATTCAACTGAACTCTTTTCTCAGTGTCGATCACCCCGCTTTGGCTGATCCATCTTAAATGGGACACCCTGCGTATGTATATGTCTGTGTATATATATCCGTTTGGTAATTTGGTATCATCCTAATGACGGCGTCAATCATTTTGCGCAGTCATGTTATTGCACGCCCCTCGTACCCGCAGTTTCCGAATTGCTGTCAGTGACCGCTGCTATGTTTAACCCATCCCCACAGCATCTGGGAATCTTTAACTCTTCACAAAACACATTGTTGGGCTCAAAAAACAAGCTGTTGAAAGAAGCCCTATACGATGTGCTTCCGCTGCATAATTATTGTACCCCTTAATGACCGAATATCAGCAAAATAAGGATCAACATTTTTTCAGAAAATTTCGTTTAAATAGAATTTTGAAGTTTTGGGATTACGGTAGATTTTGACTGAATTTTCAATTTTGTGCATTTTATTCTTTAATTCATATGCTTGTTGATTTATTTTGAAAGTCGGTTAAAGTGCACCCTTATGAGATTTTTTGGCATATTGATTCATAGAAATCACAATCAATTGCTCGTAAAAGATTGACTAAATTTTACTGCGACCCGTGCGGTTGTTACCGCGCCATTGCTGCACCGACCTCGCCAACCGGACTCTTTGCAACCTCACGTGTGCTTAATATTCCGAGGGACTATATTGCTCCCCATGCTGCATGACAAGTAGCCACGCGATACCCCGAAGTCTACGATTTTTGCCTCCCCCCTCCCCCACCCCTCTCTCTCTCTCTCCGCTCTGTTGCTCTCTTGCATTTTCGAATTTTTAACGACCAAATTTAACGAAATATACGCGAGGGCTTTGAACGTAACCTCTGCAAAAATGGACGAAATTAGTTGTACGAAATCTTTATAAATAATTATGGACTTGATGATTACGAGAATGCATGTCATTGTTAAAATTTTGTATTAGTCATTGAAACAAGGAATGATCGTACAATTGTTTAAAAATTGCGCTGATTTTTATAAAAGGAAGATATCGTCATTTGGGAAGGCAAAGACGAAGAGGCTTATTTTCATCCACGTTGCACACGAGTCTGGGCCGCCCTGGCACGAACCATTTTACGTCCATTTGGAGTATAAAACCTCGCATATACGACTGTAATAGAATTCTAATAAAAAAAACTAGTACTAGGATGAGGTAAAAATATTGTCTCAATTCTCGAGGCAGTTGAAGCGAGGCGTGACTGTTGCACATGTTATTGTTCCCGAAGCAGTAAGAAGATTTCCGCGATTCTCGGAGTAACCGGTACAGTTATCCAAGTACCACATTTGCTCTTGTATGCCTCGGTTTGCGCGTGATCGACAGACCAGTACAGTGACTCTAACAGAGAAAGAGATACAGTTACGTCAATCCGTGTTATTTTCTTTTATGCCTGTGTCCAATCATTGTAAACTTTGCCCGTAACATGTTCGACTTTTGCAAGTATATTACACCTGAGGGAAAAAAACGTACAACCGGGCAGAGAGTTAAGCCAATGGTGTATGAATCCAAAGCACAAGCGTACAATTCCGGCTCACGCTCTTGGGTGCTCTGGGAGTGACCTGGATCAGACCTTACGGTCGTTGACATGCTCGCTTCGCCCTTATACTTATCTCTCCCAACGTTTTTAATTTGCCATTCTACAAAGCTTGATTGTTATTTGTAATAAATTATTTCCTGTAATTATTTTTTAAGATTTTTTTTTCACATATTTACCTCTTGTTATGAATTAATAGTATTTTAATATTTTATGTAACAAGTGCGGAAAATGACGAATTACATCGTGCGTAAAGTTGCCGCATGAGCTGAATGCTTATGATGCATATCGCACGAGTACGAGTTACATGCAATATTTTTTGTGATAGCTGTGTCTCGAAAGTTTGATTTGAGATTGAAAAATCAATTGTAGTTACGTTCAGTTTGTCAATACGTGCGGTAAAGTTTGCATCTTTTGTTTTACTTCATTGCACTAGTGCGGTAAAGTACGACAAAAGACGAATTGTTGACAAATAAGCCACTTTCCACACGCTATACATCAATCGAAAATCAAACTTTCGAGGCAGGCATCACAAAAAATATTATTTCCAACAAGAAGGCGGCTTTTGACAACCGGATTTCGATTTCACAATTGTCTCTATTTTACAGAAGAGGTTGGAGATGTCGTGCGACAAGCCCCAAATCGGAATACATTTATCTCTCTCTCTCTCTCTCTCTGTCTCTCTTCTCAATGTCCCGAAAGAAGTTTGCGTCACTCTTGGCTTACTCATTCTACTCGACTCTTCTTTATTGCCGTACGAGATCGCAATACGTGCTTCAGCTCGAAGTTCACCTTCGGGAAAACTCTCCTATCGTATCGTGGACCAAGGTAGACTATGAACTCGAGTCACGACACGATACGAATACAAATAGGATCGACGCGAGCCTCTAACGTTGAAAAGCCACTACCGATTTTTCTCTACTTATCTTCGGGACTACCAATTTGCAAACGAGTTTTGCCTTTGTCACGGAAACCAGATTCTTATCATCAATATATGACTAAGGGGTTACTCGTATTGGTTGATCTTGCCTTTTGCGAAATTTAGTGTCATGTTTTTTAATTTTTACTATTATTCAATTTAAATTATTATTTTTGAAGCTAATTCGATTTTCTCGTTATTTAACACCCGCACCCGAAATTTGCCTTTCAATTGGCGATAGAACGATTGTTTATTGAGCGAATTAAAAAAAATGTCTTATCAGGACTTTTTTGCATAAATTGCTACTGAATAAAAACAACGTTTATATTGCACCATTGAGAATTCTTATGGCTTCGCAGCAAGAGCCCGAAATCGTAATATAATCCATTGTAGCAATAAGAAATGCAAATTATTCCGAATATCCATCATCCCGAGGACGAAGTGGAAATTCGTCGACGTTAGATCCCGAGAGAACATGAGAAAATTACTCGAGGCATTTGCACAATCTACAGATTACATTTGTACACGAATACTAAATTGTATTTAGTGCAATAGAATACAATTTAATATTCGTGTATTTGAACTTAATTCAAAGTTATGTTAAAAAAGACAATTATTTTAGGCATCGTTTTTGAAAATTCGGGTGAATTAAACAATTGTTTTGAATTTGGTCCAGTGGTCGGGAATTATATATTATTATTAAAATGTTTAGAGCTGAGCTCATTCTGATTGAATTATGATTTCCAATCAAGATGTTCTTTTCGGGGTTTGCTCATTTTAAGCGTCCAGATTTCAAGTACATCTTTTAAATGGGACAATTTTTGAGTAAAAAGTCTTTCTTTGGACCTTCGAACTCAACAAGACTTACGTGCCATATCGCAGGATTTCTTATCGTCTTGACAATCGGCCTGATTCCTTAGCACGCTTGCCAACCAAAGGGGCTACTTGTATTGGCGCGAAGAAATTTTTTTGTGTCCCTTTTTTTCTTTCTCCCTCTCTCTCTCTCTCTCTCTCTCTTTCTCTCTCTCTCTCGTCGTTTTTTTTTTCGTTACACCAGACTGAACGCTTTCCATTGGTAATATCAGAACCGTGACTCGTTCTCGTCACGCAATAACACGTACACGTGTATAATAGCTGGATATTTATACCATAGAAAGAGCAGCGTATTCACGAGCTCGTAGGGCTATTATGGAATCTGTATTTCAAGACAGAACAGCGTACGAACGACGCGATGTGAAACAGCTTTTTAAGGGGTCAAAATATAAAGACAATGTACTATAATAATTTTTGCTATTAAATTTATTCATTTTGTGAATTATTTTACGTAAGAAAAAAATTGAATAAAATTATAATGCTACGTGTGCTCTATTTTTCAAATATATTTTTATATAATTGAATTGACAATTTACAAGAGTGTTTTTTGGAATTTTTCTTGATTGTGATGAAGAGAAGATTTGTATGAGATTTTTTGTGTGAAAATATGACGAAAATATGCTTCATACTGGCATACACATGTATATATATGTATATATTCTATTTTGGTTGCATTCCACCAAAGATAGTTGGAAATAGTTGAGATGCATGGACGCATGCATGCATACATCTTGAGTGACTTTGGGGTATCTTTCTTGGCCACATCTCGTGAAAATATTCAACGTTCCAACAAGAGAGAGAGAGAGAGTCCGCAGAGATTCTGACAATGAGAGGAAGAGAGATAGAGAAAAAGAATGAGAAACTACGCCAAGAGCAAGCTGGCGCGCGTTCATGCATGGGCGTCGTCCAGCAACTGCGATGCCCTCTGCGAGTCAGCAAGACTCGAGCCGTTAGTGCACTGCAAACATTCATTTATATACATATATATTTCTAAAGAAGGTTACAGAACATGCGTCCAACATCTGTAGAGCGAGTAGAACGCTAATTTTTCAAGTTAAAAGGTTTTTCCCATTTTTCTCTACAATTTATCGTTTATGATAAGAGCATTAATTAGTGATAACCCAATCTGGCGCAGCATGAAGTCAAGATGGAAAGTGAGTGGGAAAAGTGCTTTTTTCTTTATTATTTTGCGATTCAACTGACCCCTAAGTGCCGCCGCAACTTTTGTCACAACCGCTATATTTATACAGCATATATATATACATGTATATTGAAAGAGTAGACCAGAGCGTGACCGAGATGTGCAGTTTTGCTCGCAGTAGGAGATATCGTATCTCTCACTTTCTCGCTTCCCAGTTTCCTGTCTCGCTGAACCGGCGTTGATAAAGTTGTGGTCCGAGTGTAGAAGTGCCGCAGTTATGTATTGCGAAGAGTACACTCTTCTTTGCGGTACAAAATTCTCTCTTTTTCCACTCGTATAGGATTTTTCATGTCGAATGGAACAGAGTATTGAAAATAAAATTTCGCACGACATTCGACAATTCCCTTATTTTTCTCAGGTAGCGAACAAACAAGTATAGGTTCTAACTAAAATGTATTACTGCTAAACGAGATAGGATTATGTTTGTTAAATTTATTTTTGAAATTAGCTAAAGCAACAAAATAGGAACAAAAAAAAACTGAAAACTAAGTCAGGCGATAAGGCGACGAGCCAAGTTTCAGAGTGGAGTAAAACCTAGAGGATGAGATGGAAAGAAGATCATGTCGCGTACCTACGTTCCTTTTAGTTAAACGACAGGGAAAGACAGATGGAAAGTGTGTGTGTGTGTGTGCGCGCGCGCACGCGAGACAGAGAGAGAGAGAGAGAGAGAGAGAGAGAGAGAGAGAGAGAGAGAGAGAGAGAGATAGTCGTATCGCAGCCCCTCATGAATCTCACGTGCACTCCTAATTTCTTACTCTTAAATTTCATGAGAAAAATCTGCGACGCTCTTTAATTTCGACCTGAGGAGAAAATTGGAACGCGCCGAAATTGAAGGGGTGGGTTTTCAATTTCTGTTAAAAAAAGATATTTCCACAATATATCCTCAAAATATTATAAATATTTTGAATTTGAAAATATATATCATGAAAAAGTGGAAGAACGTCTAGGACACGTCTAGGGTAAGTGAGGACAGTTCTCCATTGTACATTTTTTCCAATTGGAGAATAATTATGAATTTAACCCTCATTTGAAACGATTTAAAAGCTCAGTAATTTTTTGTTTTACACTCAGCTTTCGCGACTTAGATTCGAAACAGTGTTGGTCTTCGTATATCTTGTCTTCTTTTCCAATTTCATCTTGTACAAGATGTAGGGTGTACGTTGAAGTAGCAAAAAAATATGGCTGAAGAAGAGTAGAAGATTTCCGAGTTCGATTTCAAAAGCTTAATGAGCTATTCATCGCTTTTCCTCGAGCTTTCCTGCTTTCCTCTTCTACATTCTACATTCGTATGATTTTCTCCTGCTCCTTTCTCATTCCTCTTTCTCAATTTCGCATTACTCGTTGCAAGGGATAATTGCCCTTTTCGGTCGATTCGCGAGTTCATGCAAAATACACCTGCTCATTCGAGGTAGAGTTAGTTCAATAGGGGGTGTAATTTCAAGTGTTTTTATTGCAGTCAAGTTTTTCAAGCCGCAATTTAACTTGTTGTCTCGCTTCATATTCAACTTACGTTGATTTCTATTTCTATTCTTATTTACGTCGAATTGAGAAACTTGTATTGTACAATTCTTGTACAAATTTTTTCAGTTAAAGCACTATTTATCAAAGTTAAATTTTCACTCGGGGTATTTTCAAGGAGCTTTTCATTCTCTCTCTCTCTCTCGCAGCCAGCCTTACCAATGAGAGACATAATATTCGATATCGGTGAATAAATCCCGGTGGAAGATTACACCCGGATGAGTCATGGCAGCTTATGGGAAAGATATTAGATACGTGGAAATGTGCAGCGGCTGCATGAGCCTTTGCGCTTTGACGTGTTCGGAGAAATAGTTACGTGGTAGTGATCCTGGATTTCCGTTCACAGTTTCGTTCATTCTTGTTCGAGTTTTGTTCACTCACTCGGCGTTCTCAAAGAGCTAAATTTCCGACCGGTTTAATTGACACGTACCGGTACACTTACGTATACATGGTCTATTTCATTATAAAAACCTACTTTAATGTTATTGTTTTTATTACTATTATTGATATTACCATCAGTGGATCTCTTGTTTTTACTCCTATTTATATTCTTATTTTCATTACCATTATCCGTACTATTTTTATTAATATAGATTTAATAATTATTTCTATAATATACCTTAAGCAGGTAATCGACGAATAGAATTATTCATTCATTTCAAGATCATAGCTCAGCCAATTTGGTACGGAGTTCTCTATATTCCATCGTTCGCAGGAACTACGATACTACAGTTACATACACGAAGCCTGCTAGCGTCTGGAATATGTACTATCAAGAGATTAATGCATCCCCCGCTCCCTTTCTTTCCCTATATGCTGCTCTTTACATGTGCATTAACCATTGAACCGTAGAAGGAGCGGTTGAGGTCGGTTAACGAAGCCAGATGGTGTATATACAGTTTGCCCGTTAGAAGAGACGGAATAGACAGAAAGGGCAAAGAGAGAGAGGGCGATACAGCCTTTGATTGTACAGCCATAGAATCAGCGAGAGAGCACCAAGGATACAGCCTCATAGTTTTCAAGACGCGACAGTCACACCAAAGGACCTTTTGCAACCGTATGATAGTCTATGAATAAATCAACACCTTGACTTTTGCTATCGTGCATGTACTACTCTCAGCTTAGAAATTTTTCCAAGGTTATAGCTAATAAAAGATCATGTAATTTCTCGAAACTTTTCTATTCTTAAAAGTACTCTTTTATACCAATTACTAGAATGATATACCAAGTTTTCCTAAGATTCGTAAGTGTTCCATGAACAACTTATAACAGTACCGAATAATAAATTTAATAATAGCGATAATTCAAAGAATATTGAAAAATTATAGCGTTTGAGGAGGAAATCAATCAATGATAATTAATTTGATGTTTTTAAGTAAATGGTGATTCAAATAATTATCAATTAGTAGAAACTGTCACACATGGATACAGTTAGACAATAGTTACGCTTGATCCTAAATTTTGTTTCCTTTATCTGTGACTTGTAATGGCGTCGAAGTGAACGTAAATTGTTTTCAGTATGAAGCTTTCCTCGTTTAATTTGTATTTTCCTTTTTATGTTTCGAGACAGTTTGTTTCGGGCACAGTTGTAGCGTGTCCTCCTTCAACGGCCATTTTGAAATCCAGGATATTTCGCGCTCTCACTGCTGCGTTTATCCCGCTATAACTTCTAGCTAATCCAAGATTGCTATCAAGATCTACCGATGCTTACTTTCCTGTTTCCTGCGCTGGTAGGACGTGACGTCACGGCATTCTGTCCTAATACGGACCATTGCTTTTTAATGCTACAATGTGATATATTTTTCTGTATATATAAATCTATAATAAAAATGACGAAGTAACAGTATTAGTTATTGAAAAAAAAAATAATAATAATATTACTGGTGAACGAATGAGAATTGTGGCAGAAAAGTACCATGAAAAAGCGTAATAATTCCAAGTGCTTAAGATTCCATGAAAAATTAATTCGACCCGAGTTAATCTCGCTCGACTCATCTTTTTTCTTTCTCTACAAGTGCAGCTGTACTAACATTCCTTTTAATTCACATTCCCGTTAATTAGTTCCTATTATTTGCGAAAGACTCCCCTCATAATATACTCCGACAGTTTGCAGTCTAATATTTCGTGGATCGTTCCTTAAAAAAATTTAACAAATAACAATACAAATTGTAAAATAAAAATAATTAAAATTTTTTCGGAATTAGGTGTAAACGGTAAAAAAGACTCCTCGAGCACTATGAAAAAAATTCACCCGAAATATCAAATTGAAAAAATTATAAAAAAATATATTGTAACGCGGGTAGAATATTTTCTCCTAACTATCCTTCGCAAAAAAAATCAGTCTCGGCAAGACGTCTGGGCGAGAGTTTCGGCGAGTCGTCTGGCTGAGAATGGTTTTCGAGACTTTTTTAAATTCTTCCCGAGAGCTTCGCCGAGACTGTTTCCAAGATTTTCTTCAAATTTTTACCAGTTTCGCCGAGATTGTTTTCAGCATTTAAAAAAAAATTTCTTTGGGAGTCTCGCCGAGACTGCTTCCAAGATTTTTTGAAACTTTTTTTTGAGAGTCTCACCGAGACTGTTTTCAATATTAAAACAAATTTTTTTTGGGAGTCTCGCCGAGACTCTTTCCAAGACTTTTCAAAATTCTTTTCGATAGTCTCGAGGGGAATATTTCCCAAACTTTTCGAAATTCTTTTCGATAGTCTCGTCGAGATTCTTTCCAACACTTTTTCAAATTCTTTTTCGACAGTCTCTTTCCGAGACTCTCCTAGATCCTTTTCGATACTTTCTATCTAGCTATGAATTTTGGATAGAAAAATCTATCCGAGATTCATGTCGCGATTTTTTGGAAATCGCTGCGATATAGTTTATAGTCTATGCACTATATCGCAGCGATTCCTGCTGAACTGTGCATAGACTCTATACACAGTTTAAAGATTAAGAGATAGAAAAGATATCTGATTCTTTCAGGCAAGACAAAATGTTGGTATTGATCCGAATAAGATCAAAAAACGCGATCAGTGGTGCATTTTTTTATATCGAGATAAAATTTCAACTGGACTATATTAGAATCGGGTAGGCTATACGAAGACGCGAATGACAACAGCTCGATGCCGCCTACCAGTCGGAAAAACAAAATTTTGTAGAGCTTCCAATTTTACTCGACAATTTGAGCCTTCTTTCGCGTCCACGGATAGTCCGCCCGATTTCTATATAGTCTCGTCGGGATTTCGACTCAATATTATCAAATCAGAAACAGTCTCGACGAGATTCTCGTAAAAATTTGAAGAAAATCTTGGAAACAGTCTCGGCGAGACTCTCGGGAAGAATTTAAAAAAGTCTCGCAAACCGCTCTCAGCCAGACGACTCGTCGAGACTCTCGCCCAGACGTCTTGCCGAGACTGATTTTTTTTTGCGCGGGATCACTCCGATATTTCCTCTTACTCACCGCTTCCCCATATCTTTTTATTCCCGATAACTCCTTGGGCGACTTTGCAAAAGTCACGTAAGCCAACTTTAATCACACATTTTCCTTATTTCCATCCAGTACAGATATCTTTCCTAGAAATCCTAGCGACAGCTATTCCTCCTGATAAATCCTGGGCCTACGTCCCAAAAGTCACGTAGCCCATTCTTCCAACACCTACTATCCTCCCTTCCCCAGCTCTATATAAGTTCCACATGCAACAGCTCCAGTAGTCGGTAAGTCATCAACAGTGTAACGTTTTATATCTTAATAAAAGTCTCTATCTCCAAAAACTCGTATAAACCGTGTTGTGATGTCCTACTACTACGTTCTGGAGCG
This sequence comes from Rhimphoctona megacephalus, assembly GCA_963989365.1. Taxonomy (NCBI): domain Eukaryota; kingdom Metazoa; phylum Arthropoda; class Insecta; order Hymenoptera; family Ichneumonidae; genus Rhimphoctona; species Rhimphoctona megacephalus. The sequence continues at coordinate 52,839,999 of OZ022415.1, read as the reverse complement.
AGTCGGCCATTCGATCAGTTAAATAAAAATATTTCGTCATCACAATATGTTTGTCTTATAATGCATAACAAAATAATGTATTTACAAATTTTTCGTTGCCACGTATACCATTTTGCCTCTTTCTCAACATCAAACGGCAGCGAAAGAAAATTACAAAAAATTGTACAGGCTAGGGGTTCTAACAATAATATGTAAACAATTATGGATATAATCTCACAGGGTGAGTGTCCCAGAAATGTCTCTGGGAATGTATAGAAATACGTAGTTTCGCGTATGACTATCACATTTTTTTCTTTTCCTCTTTCTCACTTTTTTTCCACGCCTTTGCCTTTGCCGACTCGTGATACTTTTCTCTTTCTTTTTTTATTACTCTCCATTTTTTTCTTCCATTTCATTCGCGCACACATGCAGTCTTTTACGATCCAGAGTCCGAGACTACAATGAACTAATCTACGTTTTTGCCCCGAGGGCTTGCAAAAGGTAGGGGTGCAATTCTTCCTCGCTGAACTCACCTACCCCTCCCTCCTCCCTCCCGGTGTTCTCCAAAAGACTGATATCTCGCAGCCAGAAATATTCCCCGAGAATATTCAGAGCACACGTTGTACGTACAAATTTCTATATGTAAAAAAAATCGTATATCAAAGTGCGGGACTTGAAACGATAGACCGATCTCTTAATTTTCCTTCCTCTTGAATATATACATCTCTACTATATACAGGGTGTCCCATTTGTACTTTAAAATGTCATTATATCGGAAAGTATGCGTTTAAATAAAGCATGTTTCGATTGAAAGAGTATTTCGGGCTTGGGAATTGAAAATGATAAGAATTTCCGACTTTTTTTTATTGAATATTCTTATAATTCAGCATCCCTAGAAAATATTGCCAATGCTTCAAATACGGCCGGGCACGGTATTGAGTAAACGACCGTTGGGACCCAACGCCGCGCTCGACATGGGCCCATATTTGCTTAGGTCTAACCAATGCTCAGACTGAGCATCGGCATTCGACGATCTGCCCGGTCTGGGCCAGCATTGTTCTTTAAACGGTAGCTAATCGTAGGTGAGCTTTATTCGCCTACACGTGGAGCGGATGTTGCTTGCTGCGGTCCAGCCTGTACTCAGATGCACTATCAGCATACAACGGAGTGTCAATTCTGGGCCAGCACTGGCTTCAAAACGATAGTCAACCGTGGGTGACCAACGTTCACCCACACGTGGGGCTGATGTTGTTTCTCGTAAACCAGCCTGTGCTTAGATGCAGTACCAACATGCAGGCACTTACCAATACTGTACCAATTTTGGCTCTTTAATGTTAAACGACCGTTGGTACTCGCAGTTCAACTTAACGTATTCCCAACAGTGATCACCGCTGCTGAGCCTACGCTCAGATGCACTATCGCCATACAATGAAATGCCAATTCTTATCCAGTATTGGCTTTTAAACGACAACCATTCGCACGTGACCAATCTTCATCTAGTTTTCGGACTTACGCCATTGGTCATACATACTGCGACCATCGCACATATGCTTGATTCAAGTATCACCATATAACGCACTGCCGATTGCGGGCCAATATGGGCTCCTATGGAAAAACATCAATCATCCGTATGTGATCGACAATTGCCCTGATCTCAGACCAATGCGTATCAACTGTGACGTGGTAATTTTGCCCACGTCACTAAACGATTAAGTTTTGGCACGGCACGGGAAAGGAGCGTTCTTCGGCATCGAAGAATCTCTCTCGAGCAAATCCAGAAGGGCCAAATGCGAGCGTATTTACCGAATATTAATTTTATTTTGATTTAATTTTATTATTGTACGAGCGAGCGGCGGTTATCCACGATAATTTCGAGTCAAGGAAGGCTTAGGCGATTCAGAGAGGGGATATCGAAACGTCATCGAGTCGGAGAGCAGAGGGAAATTCAAATTTCGAGTTTCGCGTGGGTCGCTAACTCCATGCCCTCACCCTCAGCTGTCTAACCTCAGGATGCGTCCATCAGCATCTAGAGATCGCCATATTCTCGTTGGAATAAGCCGAAGGCACAATTTCATCGTGTCGAAACATCGAAAATACCGCTCAACCAAACATCGAAATTACCGCTCAGCATAATGTCAAACGTATCGGCTCAGCATATCGTCGGAATTCAAAATAATACGTTGAGGTCAGGTCGGCGAGAAAAGGTTCTTGAAAACTCTCGAATATTCTAGAACAAACGGTTGCGATTCTCGCGAGTAGGCTAAGGGTGGGGGGTTAGGACCCTGGTCCGCGTACTTGCTCTCGCGATAATGATCGAGGACTCGAGTTTTGGGCAGCAATGACGGAGGACGTCTTTTCTCGGGCCGTTGCCGTTCCTGATCAAGAATTCGACGCCGCCAGAATATCGATGGAGAGATTCGTGGTCTTTTCCGGATCTCGTCCTACGGAAACTGTAGTGGTGAGCCGTCGTTTCGCTCTTATTGGGTTTTTATCGTTTATCGTATCGTATTTACTCGCGAGTAACTTTTTGGAGAATTTTGTGATTAACGAGCGATATTGTTTCGGGGCACGCACGCGTTTGGAAAATTCTGGTTACGCCTTGTCTCGCGATTTTTATCTCTCGCGATTTGTCGTTGTCGTTTAATGAATTTGAATTGCCGAGAGGAATTCTATTATAATTTTGTCCAATCTCGAGATCCATAGTTTTAGTAATTTTTGTTATGTAATTGTCGGTATCGATCGGGTCACATATCTTTAAAGTGCGTTAATGGTGAAATCCTTAGCGTTACGAAATTGTGTCTCGTGGGCGATCGAGCCGAATATTTTATAAAAATTGTTTTGTCGACGGTTAACGAAAAATTAATTGTGAGGATTGATTGATTATCGAAACTTCAGTAAAATTGAATGTAAATTTTATTATTATTTTCCGGAAAAATATTTTCATCCTTGTTCTTTGCTATTTAATAAATTTCAATTGTAATTCCGGATTTTCGTGTCTCGTGTGTGATTATTTTCTTAACTTGCCTAGACACGCCCCTCTACCAACTTGGTTAAACACTACAGCCACGACCGGGAAAACCTTTATTCGTTCTCGATAATTTCAAATAAAATTTGTCTAAGGTCATCTTAGGCTGGCGTCCAAGGAATTGTCGAGATCGGAATATTTTGTGCGACCGTTGGAAAAAGTCGTCACACAACATATAATTTGTTTTTTTTTGGGTTTCATTAGGTGTATTTATAAAGACATCGTTACTGCGCATTTTATTATTTATTTATTATTTTATGTTTATGTTTATTTTATTTTATTATTTAAAAAAAAATTCACGTTATTTTTATTTGTATATTTCATTGGGTACTGTTTAGGTTTATTTATTAGCCTAACTTTCTCCACTAGTACATTGAGTTTAATTATACAAAACCCATTAATGTCCTTAAACAAATAACGGGTTTTTGAATATGTATCCGCCATATTGCGTTTTGGATTCAGCTGCTTAAAAAACTAAAGGGCAACGATTATTCCTTAAATCTAAATGAATTAGAAATCTTCAACGGCAATATAGAATCTGCTATTTTTGGATTCGAGCGCTGCTATAAATCAAATTTTTGACCTTAGATTCAAATTCAGCACTATTGAAAATACACTGCAACCTTGATTGTTCGAACAGCGGCGGAATCGACTCCGCATCGCATTTGTAAATATAGAACGTTGCGCACATTTCGTCTTTTCGTTTCTGTGCATCAGACGAATGGCCGAATTGGATTGGGCGCTTCCCCTATCAAGCGCAAACCGATCGATACGGGTCCCATAGTGGGGAATATTGCATGAGTCAAGATTCGATGAATCGAGGTTGCAGTGTAATCAGATATATATTTCTATTGAATTTCAATTCAATTACTTTTATATGTCTTAAGGGGATGGGTCAGTCACCTAACTTCACCTCGATATTTCGAAGTTGAAGTTCTTCGATACGGTTTGACTGATTACAAAAAAGCTCCGTCAGCCCACGCAGGACGATGGCAAAAATGGGCTGACAGGGCCTTTTTGTAATGGGTCAAAACGTGTCGAAGAATTTCACTTTCGAAATTTGCAGCTATCTCTCGCGCACTCATGGCGGCTCAGTCGGTATGACTCCTAACCTTAATGCAGAGTATCATGCAGTTAATGACAAGAATTACATTTCCATAGTTTCAAAGTAGACGATAGTGTAGTGGTTAGTGTCTCGAGTTAGTGAGGTAGGTATTATAGAGGAAAGTCGTCGGCAGGCAGTTCGAATCCCCAACAGAGAGAAAATACCAAAATTCAGAAAATATGGACGGGGCTGTTTTTTGTTTCGATTTTATTTATATCCACTAGTTTTGTCGTGGTAACTACCTTTAGATACCCAAGAAATAAAAATTATTTAATTAAAATAAACTCTAAATGAACAATCTAATAAAATAGCCATTTATGGCTGACGATCGGGAGGCAACGTTGGACCAGCTCTGTGGTTATCATTGGACTTATACCAGGAACCAACGTTGGCCCAACGCTAGCCATCCACCGTAAGACCCAATCTATCATTCCGATTTTGAACCGATGGTAACCCAGCGTTGGCATCGACCGTAGGTTAACCGTTGAGCAGAGTTGGCGCAATATTGGGCCGACATCGGGTCTATCGTAATTTTTTTCTAGGGATTTTTCATCGAGTACTCTTCCTCCTTATAAGAGATCAAAATAACTTTTCTATCTGTCCGTTTCATAAAAGTTCACTAATATTCTGATAATTTATGTTTCTTGTTATTCTACGAAATGATAGCTCGAATCACTTTGAATGGGACCCCTTGTTTATAAATTTTCGTACATGCGTATGCGTCAGGCTAGTGAAACGTTTGGTCGGGTTTACTTTAACGGAATATCCTGAGATTGGAGGAAGCTAAAATTCATCTTGTCGAGTATCAGCGATATCGCAAGAGAACGAGAGGAAGAGAGAAAGAGAAGGAAAATACGAGGGTCGACGCGGGAGAAAATATTCCTCGCGGAGAGCACGAGAGAAAAGAACACAAGGGGTTGAAAAAAGAGAATTCGAAAAGCCAACAAATATATAGTATGGTATATAGATTCGAGGAAAGTGATGAAGATGGCGATAAAATATAGTATTCATTATTCACGGTTAAGTTATTACTTCCTCTGTTCCTCTCCCCATACCTTTTCGACCCTCTTTCTCCGGCTACTCTATTAGAGGATCTACAAAATCTTGTATCGGTTTTCTCATGTTCCTGACTAAAATTCATCCAGGAGACGTCCATTTGCTGGTATTACGTTTAATAAAGATTAAAATAATACGTCGGAGGGTGGAAACCGAATACTGTTTATATAGCCTGAATCATTATCGACCCCTTGTTTATAAATTTATACATACAAATCGTTTACCCTTAAGATTTGTCGGTGTTTCTTAATTTGCAATAAATTTTTCAGACGTTCAGAATTGGATGTTTTTCCCCAATTACGAAATATTCTTAAATAATTAAAAAAATGTAGGATTTCAATTCAGAAAAAACGTAATTATTTAATAAAATCTTAGTCCTGCATAGGTGCAAAAATGTAAAACGTTATTGCATCAACGATTGGAAAACCTGGAAATCGAGGTTGTTTGTTTATGACGATACTGACTACGGAGAATATTGCCAATGGCATATTCGGCTATCAACGATAATTTCTCCCCCCGCCACCCCCTTCCCCCCTTCTTTGATATCGTATATTGTGCCATATCGTAAATCGTTTGTTTATACGAATTGGAGAGAGAGAGAGAGAGAGAGAGAGAGAGAGAGAGAGAAGTGAGGCTCTCACCACGAGACTATGCGCATGGCACACTAATGGTGATCTACCGGATAGTATAATTCATGCACGAGGGTAGAGGGCGGAAAGGAGGGAGGCAACAGCAGGAGCCGGGACACGCGATACTCGTCTCTGGTTCCCGGTCTCTGCTCTCTCGATGTTTCAAAGTGCGTTTGTGTGTATGTGTATGTGCATGTGTATGCTGGTGCTCGGATTGTTACGACGCCCCGATGATTTACCGACAGAAAACGCACACAGGTGCCTCCTGCCCGACTCACCCGGCCACTCCTCACCAACCCCCAACACACATCGCGATTCCGGGTGGCACGTTCTCTCTCCTCGACGATTTGTTTTATAACGCGTTGCAACGCCCAACGGCAACAACGAAACGTTTTATAACGCGACAATTAAAGCACTGAATCCGACAATACCATACATATATATTCGTAAACACATCTATGCATAGCCGTATATGTACATTTATATATGGCACTCAGCCTACAGTCACCCGAAGAGGGCCATGGAACAAGGAACGAGAGAACAAACGCACTGGACACCCAACACCAACGTTCCCATGTCGTTGCGTGACCTATTTCTCCTTCAAATTCACACTACCAGCACGATGCGCAACTCACAAAATTGTACGGTACACGCTTTACGGCCTCTGGAGACATGTTTTTTAAATAAATTTTCAATCCTCTCGAATTAAAAACTGTAAAGCTATGAGACTTTTCCAAAGAGTCTTTTGAGTTAAGCCAAAAAATGAATGTGTGGATTGATTTTTGACTATTTCTTTTACGAATACTATTCGGCCTATTATTTTAGTGTTCGGTATGGATATTTGCAAGAATTTTTAGCTATGCTAATTAGTCCAACAGAAACTGAAAATAATTTCCAGTGTTTAGCTTAGTACCGATTGTTTATCTGCAAGGAAATCTTGAATCGCAAATTCATAGTATTTGAATTTCGCAGTATTTTAAGGATTTGTGCGTCCCTCTGTTGGGTCGCGGAGTATGTCGCACGCTAATTTTCGTATGGGCCATGCGGGTGACCATATTATGTGCCCGCATATGAGAAGACGAACGCCAGTAGAGCAAGGTGTCATGGCCGTAACACCAACGGCTCGGAACCATCGACGTTACGGCCATTGCTCGTAGTGATTAATTAACGCGACATCGTAATACCGGCGTCGCACTGGTTAATCAGTCCTCTCGAGTCTCCCGCTTCGATGATGACGGCATGTCGAATCCCAGACGCCCTCATCCAAATCCCCCCGCGTTCTCCTTCTCGACCCTCGTCCCGTGCACCCCTTTTCCATCCGCCAATATCGGAAGTGGAATACATGCCGCGAGCGGAATAAGCGTAAGCTTAACTAGATGAGGGAAATATCAGAGAGCCCAGATAGAACACGTAACGGGGGGATTTGATGAGAGGATGCTGGCAAGAGTTAAAGCAAAACAGCGAGACACTCGATGGAACGTAATTATGTCGAGTGAAATATGATATATTTTGTTTTTCCACCGCTGAGCTTCGCCGATTTTTTCTACAAAATTCTTTACCCTTCCATAATTTGTGAGATTTTCGGGCTAGTTAATGACTTGAGAAAAATAACATTGCGGCTCATATTGAATGGAAACTCAATGTTATTTTTACGAGAAATTTAATATTTTATTGAATTGTCATATCGTTGTTTTTATCGATTATTTATTATTTATTCAAAATAGAAGGCCAAATTGAATCTTGGCGATCTTCCCTTACTGAAGCAATATCATTTTCGATCCCTCTATACTCTATCTCATAAAAACGAGATAGCTACGATACAAAACTATATCTCGTAAAAACGAGATAGAGTTTTGCATCGTCAGTGACGAGAGATACTATTTTATCCAAGTTTGTTATTTGGATGATAATTAATGCAAGAGGAAAAGGTTCTTTCATGGCGCAAAATTTGTGCCTCGAGTTTTCGGTCGAAGGGATGGATTAATGAAGAAAATAAATTAACGAATTTCACGAGCTAGACGGTTCGGTACGATATTTACAACTTCGGTAAAAATGTATATCAACATATGAATTAATAGAAAGCGGCAATACGGAGATAAACATAAAAATGAAAAAAAATTAATTGAAACAAGTATTAATCATAGGAATGGCCACTAATGGCACTTTGGCGATTAAGCGTAAACCAGTTCTTGGTCGAATATTTGTCATTGTATTGACTTGGAGGCCAAAGTTTGAAAACAAGCGTATACACAAATAAATTGACACACGGACACCTGGGGTCGTGAGTTCCCCCGAGTAACGTTCAAACACACAAAAATTTCACATGCGGTTTAACGAGTTCGTAGGGGATGAAGGGGCGCTTTAGTGAGGCTGTAATTGTTTGCGAGTCAAACGCCATAGACATCGATAATTACACGTCGCGGCATTTGGGTATTTCAGATTCGAATAATTTCTATAATCAATTTCAACGTTGATTTTCCATCGAATCTACGAGTTCGAGTCTCTTGTATGCAATTGAATTGCTGTAAAATTTTTATCTTGGATTGGACATTTTTTTTGTATTTTCTGTTATTAATTTTTTTGCGAAGTACCCTCGTATGGCTTCGCGCCTTCTCGACGTATCTCAACTCGATTCCTTTCCCACCATGGATCGAATTCGGGAATTTTTTACGGTGCATGCGATTAAAAAAAAAAAAAAAAAAAAAAAAAAAAAAAAAAAAAAAAAAAACACTTCAGCACACAGATACAGAGATAGAGTATTCAATAGTGAGAAAAAAAGACGTTGTATCAATTTTCCACTGCCTATATACCTTTATCGTTATATTAATTAATTATCGTAATAGCCCAAGGGGGGCTCTCATTCTGCGCTCATTCCATCCAGATCTTTCCTCTGTTCCCTGTTGGGCTATTACTAATTGATCGCAATATTTCCTGAACGATGTATTGAAGAGAAAGATAGTAATGAACATTTTTTTACGGAAAATTCCATCATCCATCTACTCTGTAAACTTGGGACATCGATTTCATATCTCCGCAGGCCGAAATCTGCTCTCAAAATCAAATTTAATATGGCATTTTCTTGGGCAGTTAAATGTACGTGCTTCGATAGAAACATCGAGGCAGTTTTGTACCGGTGTAGAAACATACAGGGTGTCCGATAGGAATGTGTGAAAACTAATAAATTAGCCTCCAACATCTCTTTATAACTCTGTTCGGTAACAGCAGATGCAAAGAAATGCAAGTAGATCCTTTTTATTGAGACAGCTGCCCATACGGTTACTTTTAAAGGATGAAGCGACGTTAACACTACGGTCTTCGGATTTTCTGAACCCCAAAAGCGTTAATTTTATTTATTGACATAGCCATTCATCCAAAAATGCGCTTCATCGGAGAAAATTATTTGTTTTTCGCTCAATTCTTCATTTTCCAACATTTCCCTCAATGTGTTGCAGAACTATTTTCTTGTTTTCATGGCGTGTTCCGTTAATAATTGATGTGTTGTTATTTTGTAAGGAGGCATATTCAAAAAATGATGCAGAATATTGGGCAACGAAGATTTGCTTATTTTTGAACCTTAAACGGCTTTGCGCATTGAATATTGAGGATTTTTTTCAAAATTGTCTTTAACTTTATCAATCGTTTCCTCTGTAGATACCGAAGTGGAAGGGCCTGGCAAATCTTTTCTACGGTCCTGTAGTGTTCCGTACTCTTTAAAATTATCAATAACTCTGCAAAAATAAAAATCGTTACAGTGTCAGAAATTTTGAAAAATAAATATAATTTTGAATAATAAAAATAAAAAAATATTCGATTCTTATCTCCTAAGAGTAATTTTGCTTTCGACTCTTTTACTTCTATATTTCGTGCGAAAGCCCCTAAACGCTTCACTATACATTTTCCCTCTTGAATAATAATATTCAACGAGAAAAACTTTTTCTTCAATAATTAACTCAGCCATTTTCAAGAATGTTGTCCGCTTTCTACCGCAGTTAGAATAAAACTGACAGGGCTCAAATACACATTTCTGAAACGTGGGGTTCCTTAAAATGTCAGAGAGGGAGGGGGGATTCGTTTAGTTTTCACACGTTCCTATTGGACACCTTGTACATTCTAAAAGCGAGCATTACCACTTAATAGTGCTCTAGAATCATTAGGAAGGACCGCACAAGCGGATATTCACTGAAACCCGTTGGTCCGTCGTTGGAACTAACTTGGGGCTAGAAATCGTCATTTCCGGCTGTCGGCAATATTAGTTGCGAAACAGCTGAGGTTAGGTCAAGTTCGTAAACAGTTAGAACTCTCTTGAGGGCTGAGTAAGTGTTACCATTCCGGGAAGACGATGAGAGAAGTACATTACGGAGTCGAACGTTTGTAGTATCTCAAAGAATATTCATTATAGCCTGTTAGCCTGGAATTAAAAATTTGATGCATTGGGGTTTGAAGTTGGAAGTCTTAATTTACATGGTTGCTGATAACTAAGTGCCTTTGGTTAGAATGTAGTAACCAACGTTAATTAAGATGAATTGACACGAAGGTAAGGCGGCTAGTAGGTGCACAAACTGGAAGGGAAAGAGGAGTAGCAGGCCCTTCGATTTGAAGATAGGGTTGTTTCGAGCGATATACAGCAGGTGTATAACGGATTTGTGAGCACAGAAGCGGTACGGAAAGACTACAGAAGTGGTACGGGAAGTAACGAGGTATGGATGTAGCTTTGAATGTGACAGTCCTAGGTGGTGGGTCATAATCAAGGTAATGACAAAACAAAGGGTGTGCGAGAACAATGGTCGGGGTGGGTTGTTGCGTGGGAGCATACGTGACCCTTTGCTCCGCATTTCAATTTATATATATATATTAGACTGGGCCAAAAAAAATGACTATTTTTTTTTTTGAAATGGCTATCGAGAATATCATTCAGGATGACAAAAAAAGAATTTCCTGAAAGTTTGAGCCCGTAATAAAATTTTTTAGAGGTCTATCATCGCTATTTTTTATTTTTACTCATGATCGGATGTTTGACGTCAGAACTGCCAAAACATTAGAGTGAAAGAATTTCAATTATACTTATTTCTATATAAAATCGAATTCCCTACAAAAAAGGTCTGATTGAAAATTTTCGCCAGACAAGCGGTTTCCGAGTAATTGAGCTTAATAAATCGGTATGTTTTTTCCATTTAACCTTTTTACTTTGGGATTTTGTAACTAACGAATCAATGAGTTTCCAAAATAGGTAATGACGGATTCTTAAAGGAAATTTTATTTCCTACAAAAAAGGTCTCTTAATATTTTAGCCTTAATTTACTCCTTCAAAAGTTATTCACGATTAAAATCGAAGAAAAAATGGAAATCTCAAGTTTTTCGTTCTTAACTCCATTTTTTTCACTTAACGGAACAAATTGACTTTTTCGATCATAATTAATCATTATTCGTAATAAATCTCTCAATGTTTATCATTGTTCTAAGAATTTTATTACAAAAATATATAAATTTCACAATAAATTTAAATTTCTTCTTGCTTTTCTGATCATTTCCCAACAATAACATAGTTCTACTGTCTCAAAATAATTTTCAAGTAAATAATTATTCAGTTTCTCTATTAAAAACGATTTATTCATAATATTTTATACATTTATATGGATGAAAAACCAGATTATGGCTACTTAATTAATAATAACAATTATAATTCATATTTCATAATAAATCTATAGGATTTTATAGTTTAACAATCATAATCAACTACTAATAATAACATCTCATTATATTAAGGTGTTTTTATTGCAGTTCGGGTACTTTTTTCGATTCTCACTAATGACTAGTAGTAAGTACTGAAGTTGCTCTTCGTTTTTCGTTTTATTTATCTATGCGAATTCGTGTATATTAGTAAATATAATAATTCACAAATGTATAAAATATAAGAGATAAATAATTTTCAACAGTAAAACTAAATAATTGTTCACTCAAAAATTATTTTGAGACAGTAGAACTATGTTATCGTTGAGAAATGATTAGAAAAGCAAAAATAAATTTAAATTTATTGTGAAATTTATATATTTTTGTAATAAAATTCTAGGAACGATGATAAACATTCAGAGATTTATTACGAATAATGATTAATTATGATAGAAAAAGTCAATTTGTTGCGTTAAGTGAAAAGAATGGAATTAAGAGCGAAAAACTTGAGATTTTCATTTTTTCTTCGATTTTAATCGTGAATAACTTTTGAAGGAGTAAATTTAAGCTAAAATATTAAGAGACCTTTTTTGTAGGAAACAAAATTTCCTTTAAGAATCCGTTATTACCTTTTTTTGGAAATTCATTGATTCGTTAGTTACAAAATCCCAAAGTAAAAAGGTCAAATCGAAAAAACATACCGATTTATTAAGCTCAATTACTCAGAAACCGCTTGTCTGGCGAAAATTTTCAATCAGAACTTTTTTGTAGGGAATTCGATTTTATATAGAAATAAGCATAATTGAAATTCTTTCACTCTAATGTTTTGGCAGTTCTGACTTCAAACATCCGATCATGAATAAAAATAAAAAATAGCGATGATAGACCTCTAAAAAATTTTATTACGGGCTCAAACTTTCAGGAAATTCTTTTTTTGTCATCCTGAATGATATTCTCGATAGCCATTTCAAAAAAAAAAATAGTCATTTTTTTTGGCCCAGTCTAATATATATATATAACATTACATATCGGTCGACAGAGTACACCATGTGTGCAGACCCGATGTGACAGGCATACATTATCCGGGCACTGTTTGCGAATGTTTTGCATCAGCTCTTCTACCCGAGTTGCACTATACGAACGCGACATGGACACCTAGATTGGGCCGCCGAGCTTCCAGACACGAATGCCCAGAACTCTCTCAACTTTTGCACGCATTCTTGACACTTGATTATATTTATATTTGTGTACGAATATACCCGTGTATGATTCGCGTGAGTTGGTTTCATGATGAGGTATCGCAAATATATATTGCATCAAGGAGAAGTAATCTAATCTTAACTTATATAACAATTGAACAATGAATAAACAAATCATGCGACGCGCCCACGAGCTTACGGAACTCGAAGAATCAATGGAAAAGTATTCAACGTGTCGCGTGAAGAAATTTTTTCATGCCTTGCTCATTTCCCTGCTCCTATGAGATTTTGCACATGGGCCAAGGAAAACTGTGGAAAACCCGACCGACACAGGCGGCTATATTTCTACTGAGTTTCAGTTGGTTAAGGGGACCGTATGGTCTAGAAATTTGAAAAAATCTATTTTTTTTTTTTCGATATGTCGAAAGTATAGTATCTCAAGAATATACTGTGAAATTTTCATGCGGAAATTCTCAATATTACAGCTTCTACAGCCCATAACGCAGGTAGAGAGCGGTCCGCGACACGAAAACGTTCAAAGCCTTATTGGACACAAAGCCTTACGGGGATGATTTTTTAGTTTGCAAAAAAGAATGTGTTTTGCATGTTAAAAAACGTTTGTACAAACGTGCTGTTGATGCGAAAAAAAAACATGCACAAATAAAGAAAGCAACAAAGAAATTGACAGAAAAAGAAGAGGGAAAAAAGACACAGCGGAAATCGATAAATAAAACACCGAAGCGTCAACAATTGACGAATAAATTATTGCAAGAGCTGTCAACTTATTACGGTCTAGCAATTAGACGTAATTCAGATTCGACTGAAGGGATGAGAAGTGAAATATGGGCAGCATATTATCACAAAATTTCAACAGATGAAAATCCGCAACACTCGTACTGTCCTCCAGGTTCCGAATCGTGGTGCAAGTGGCGTCAAAGTGAGGCTGCAGGTACTTTAGACACCTACGAGCACCCACCTGCTCTGTGCGATGAAGCACAAGAGATATTAAAACCAATTTATGAAGAATTGACAGCAGAGACTTTATTGGAAAGGTGTATTGGCAGTAATACGCAGAACAATAACGAAAGTTTCAATGCTTGCGTGTGGCACCTTGCGCCGAAACATCTGTTTGCCGGAAAAAAAATCATTGATATTGCCACTCACATTTCCGCTTGCATATTCAATGAAGGATTTGCATCCCTATTGAAAATAATGGAGACCATGGGCATAACAATCGGGCCACAAGCGGAGCAACTAGCGCAAAACCGAGACGAGCTGCGAGTATCGAGCGCCAACCGTAGGAGCACGGACAACTCCAAAGAGGCTCGGACAGCTCGAAGAAATGAAAGGAGTGAGGAAATCTTGAATTATGAACGTTCCGAAGGAATCCTATATGGTGCCGGAATCGCGGATTAACTGTAAGTATTCAAAATTTGCTCAATTTTTGAAAATATCTGTACCTCAAACTTTAAACTCATTTATCTCGAAACGACTTTTTTCGGCACTGCGCAGGTGAAAACAAAAAAACTATTCAACCGAATCACTTGAAATTTGGATATGTTGTTCACAACATGTATGGCTATCGTCGGAACTACAATCATAATTTTATTTAAATAATTTCTTATTGTTTATACTAAAAAACTAGTGAAAAAAAAACCCGATTTTACGAATTTTTTTTCAAAAGCGCGCCATTTTGTCAATTTTTAATTTTTTCGATTTGTTCTAGTCCCGACCATAACTGCACTCTTTCTGATTAAGAATCTTCTTGAATTTTGTGTTTCAGATGAGTAGAAGTCTCGGATCGATCTTCACCGTCCGGGTCGGATTTTTCGAGAGGGTCGTCTTCAATGCCAATTATATGATAATAAACACTGTTTTTAAAATTAAGAAAAAATTTTTTTGTATACTTAATAAAGGTAGTAATAAACCCGAAAAGTTAAAACATCGATTTTAAAATTTTTTAAGGCAAAAAAAAAATCGTGAAAATAGGTGAAATTTTCGTGCTCTAGACCATACGGTCCCCTTAATACCATCAGAAACTGAGAAAAACTACGTCCCGTTCAGCGGTTGATGCGCGAGTCGGTGCGTGGCTTAGCGGTCACCCAACCAAGTATTGACCTCGCTCGAGGCTGCTTAACTTGAGAGATCGCCGAAGCCACACACCAAAACCCCGCATCCATCCATCGCTGTCGGTGGAGATATTTTAATGAAACAAAGAGTGGATTGATTAGTGCAAATTAATTGGTCGTTACTTAGTGACGCTGTTCCTGTTTTATCAACCTCATTTTTTATTCATTTAATTATTAGATATTACAAGTTAGAAGACGAGAGGTGGAAGATATATATTTATTTGTATGGAAAAATAAAACAGTGTACTTGTATATTATATAGAATTGGCTAAGAGGGAGTAGCCTCGTTGTTCGTTGAGAATGTAATACCTGACGTGCCGGTACGCCCATGACTTCTCTCCTGTATATTCCTTGCTTTTCTCTTCCCGTGTAGGAATCTTTATTTTGTTATACGAAGAGCGGAGCATTCGCGCTTGTTCTTCTTACTCTTTCTGCTCCCCTCTCCCCCGCGCCAACTCTCTTTGAGTGAACATTTGGAGGCAACGTTTGCCGTGCCGGATATGCGTACAGGATGTCTTAAGAATCGCCGTAAAACTGCAGTCGATAGATAACAGAATTCTAATGACAAAATTTGTTTGGGATTTTTTTCTACGATGCACCGATTACGGGATATTAATTAATTACTGTCATAGCCCAATCCGGCGCACTGATTAGAATAAGTGAGCACAGCTAGCGTAGCGCGACAACGCCTCAGCCTCATCGCTGGGTCTGGGATGAGCAAAATACGCCTGTCCCACACCGACATCTCTTTATCGTACGACCGATCGACTGTCACACATTAATATCTTATAAATTGCGTATTAAAAACAAAAACAAAATGGTTACATATATTTCCATTTTGTGCACGACTTTTGGGATCCTCCGTATATTGAAGGTAAAAAGTGGCGAATTTTCCCGCTGCATATCGTGAAGCACACGTTTATTTGTATCACGATATACGAGTACACTGGTCTCGTACGACCGAAGACAAGGGTTCTTTTTCTGTGTTGAATTTTTCTACCTACTACCTAACATATAAGGCTGCTTACGAATGTACCTCGAGAAAGAATATGAATTCTAAATAGTATACTCCTCTGTCCTTGACAGGCTCGATTATTAATTGTTAACTTTAATACTCGAGTATAAAATGCAAAACAGTCGTTAAATAGCAAATATTTGTGGCTGATGTAAACAGAAATAAAAAAAAATAAGAAAAACGAATGTTTCATAATTTCCTATTGAAAAACTAGTATGTACCATTTTCTTCCATTTGCTTTCATTTTCTAATATCAACGTATCTTTATTCCTCGTGTACGTATCTCGTCTTTTTCTTCGTCCATACAGCTCTATTCCTTTTTATTGTTTTTCCGCATCAAAAATTGTTCTATGGGCGATTGGTATTGAAGCTAGAATCCCAGAGGGCTAAGCGAGGGAGACAATAGAAGTCAAAGTGTTTTTCACCGAAGACACTATAACCGTACTCCGTATAAAAGTAACTCTCTCGGCGATGCTCCGGTAAAAAAAACCACTTGTATTCCGATAGAACGCTTCCCAGTCGATCCAACAGAATGCTTAACTTTCACGAGAGCAAACGTCG
The DNA here is from genome assembly GCA_963989365.1 of Rhimphoctona megacephalus. NCBI lineage: Eukaryota > Metazoa > Arthropoda > Insecta > Hymenoptera > Ichneumonidae > Rhimphoctona > Rhimphoctona megacephalus. The sequence continues at coordinate 52,823,634 of OZ022415.1, read as the reverse complement.
AAGAATAGTACGAAGTTGGATATCACTGAATCTTTTATATATATATATATATACATACGATATTTCTTCTATGTATGCATTTATACAAGGTGTCCAAACGATAAGTGTGTCAACTTTGCGAAAAGATTTGAAACCTCGTTCGAAGAGTTAAACGTTCATGAATATGGAACGTAGGTATATTCCTCTCTCTCTCTCTCTGTGACTGAATTCATTTTTATCAATTGAAGATTCTGTTTAATTATTATTTTCGGTCGTCCTTCAAACAAGTCAAAGAATTTATTTGACAAAAGAAAACATATCCCTTAGATAGGGACGATACCTTTAGAAAAATATTATTTGTTGTTTCCGTTATATATTTTGTTGATTAAAATAGGCTTGCGAGAAATTTCAGCTTGAAAAAGAATAGATTCGTAGATTCAATGACTTCTCAGTCACCCTGTAAATGTAAAGTTTCAATGGGATATTGTACTTACGTAGCGTTGAAGGAGTTCCAAGACGATGACAATGGTTTACCGATGCTGGACTTTTATATCCAAGATAAAATGATGATATTTCGATCGTCGGGCAGGCGCCACCGTTGCGTCAGCGCATCGTAATTTTTCACGTTCTCCTACCACTATTTTTTTAATCTTTTCTGACAGTAACATCGACTAATGCTCCTCGAGTTTAATTGAATCTGAAACCGAAAGAAGTCAACATCATGATTATAACGTTTGAGAATAGATAAGTTCTTCTAACATTACGTTATTTGGATGGCCCAAATTTTGATGGAATTGGTCCAAATTTCGAAGATTTCAATGGGAAACGTTTTAAATATTTTTTACGTTTTTTTTTTCAATCTGAAATAAACTGTAGAATCTTTTATTAGAAATATTGGTATATTGGTTAATAATAATTCAACGCGTTCGAAAAATCAAATATTTGTCGAGGACACTGGAAGCAAAAAGGACAAATCGAAGGAGGCGGCTTTGGTTGGCCGCGTTTTCCCGAGGTTATCAACACCGAGTGACGTGAATACGAGGAAAGAAAATAAAATGAATGATTGCGCGATTTTTGTTGAAGCACGAAGGTACGTGCCCACGAGGTTTATGGGGAATTACTTGGGCGGGCTACTTTGATGGAATAAAGGTGAACAAAACCGATCGCACTGTCGATCGATCGCTTTCCTAAAGGGCTACTTTGCATCCAAATAATTCTTTTTTTTATCACATTTCGATCACACAGCAAATTGAAAAATGTTATTTTATCGTTTGTCGTTGCCACAATGAACTCTCTTACAAATATTTATTATTTTATCAGCAATATGGAGAATGAAATAAAAAAAAAAGGATGAGAAAGAACAAGAGTTAGAGGAACGAAAATCGTGAGGGAAGGATAATCATAACGGGTAAAAAGGTAAATAGAAAGTGGATTGGAAAAGAAGAAAATATGAGGGAAAAAATAAAAATGATCGAGACAATATGAAAATAGAAAAAGGTGGAATAAGAGAATAGAGGAGAAAGGAGAATTCTGTCCACAATGGTCTCTCGCTCCCGTGGCGATTTCAATTTCACTCAGGTCGATGTAGATCAGTGAGAAGGCCAATTCGAAGCAATTTGACTACACCAAAGGAGAGCAGGCAGCCTAGGATATGTCCACTGTCCGTTAAACCGAACAGATCCTGGACAAGATTTTTCAGAACTCTCGACTGGTAATAGCCTTAAAACTTTTATTCAGACATTCTCATAAAGGGTTCGCATCAGAAGATGAACAAATTTCTTGTCTGAATGAATTATTGCAATGTCGGTTTTTTCTTAACTATTTTGTGACTATTTGTAGAAAAATCGGGAAGTGGAAAGATTTCGAAAAGTTCCTTCAACAATTACTCCATTTCTATCGGTCTTTGTAAAACATTTTGAGTTTTGAACAAAAGTATTAAATGATGCGGCCTCATGTTTTGTGAAGACTGTACAGAAAAGGGACAGTTTTGTAAGGGTCGTAATGTTTTGACAAGGGCCATTTCTCGAAGGGTTAAGAAGCCTGTGACCCATTTACCTTATTCCCGATATCAGAAGTAGATTTGCTTTTACATACCTTAAGTGAGTACGTAGAGACGAGAGTACATTCTACTCCTACAATTCTATCTCTCTATCTTTTGTTACGCGATCGTTCGTTCATTCTCTTGGGTCAATCTGCTTCCTCTCTCTCTCTCTCTCTCTCTCTCTCTCTCTCTCTCTTTGTGGGTCTGTTTCTCTATAGGAGGAAATACCCACGCCTCATTGTACAATGTTCGATGTCTCCTTGGAGTATGCAGCACTCCCGGTGAAGGGAGTAGGACGAAGGGATGCTGGTTATTGATCGCCAAGGGTTTTCATGCGAAACTCGAGGACAATGGACTTACTCTGGGCAACCTGTGTCAACCCTATGATTTAGCTAACAATCGTTGGATGCTTCAATACCTAATACTACCTTCATCTTTCCTTTCGTCGCACCACCCTCGCTGCTTCTCTTTCTCCATCAATGAGGACGAATCTTTGCGAGCACCTTCACCGCAATTGCCGAGACTTGAGATTTACCCTTTCACCATTCCTCCTTTATTTCTTCCGCATGTATATGTACTACACACATAATCACTGAAGAAATCAGGTCTATATGTAGGGTGTCCACAAAATGCGCCCAAAATATATAGGGCAAATAAGATGTCCAAGTTCTTCAGACAACAGTCTTCGGCCCTTATAATCTATGATGAGCGTTACGCTCATGAGATATAAATAAATTTTATAGCGTATTGGCCCGTTACTAATTCAATAGAATCTCACGAACGGTACATCCGAGAACAGAACACTCTCATACTTTCCCTGCAGAATTTCACGCTCTAACCATGCTCCCAAGCTTATGATTATGATTTTCAACAGACTCCGTACACACAAGGATGAATGTGTATAATGGAGGTTATATACAGCTTTTCTTAGAAGCCGAAAGCACAACCGGAAACTTTGACCATTCACTAGTTAGTACTCGTAGCTCCTCAATAATAGCGCTCGGGAGCTGAATTTCATTCCCCAATAGAATTCTACCGATATCACTTTTCCGATAGATATCTCTATCCTAGCGCAATAATACCAGTAGATTTGTCATTCAATGGACCTCCAGATGTCGCCTTCGAGGATTCCGTCCTTTCAATTCTGTGATCAATCAAGTTCAGCCTTTAAAGGGTTTCAGTTGTTTTTCGTTGTATGAATGTGTATACAAGTATGTATTCTTGCGGTATATACATTCACACGGTTGAGTAAATTTAAATAGTTTTGAATTCAGATTGAATCAACGTAAAACGAATAATAAATCAAATTCGACATTGATAAAAATTAAATATTCGACCAAGCGTTTTGCCAATCTCTCTCAATCTCACTGCGGTCCTTGCTGAAATAACTTATTTTTCGCTCTTCTTTATTTTAAGAAAGCTCGTATTATATTGCCGTCCGGTAGTTCCGGTCGAGAAACTGCGATCGGAAGTTACGACAGGATGAAAAGCCTCTTACTCCGAAGCCCCGAGTGAACATGTTAGCATTCATGGACCGAGGCGACATGCTCAGCTCACCAAAGCCTTTCATAAAGTTACGCGTTTACGAGATTCCGTGGAAGAAAGCATTTACGCTGAGTCCGGCAAGGCAGAACGTCGTTCAAAAGTGAGCTTGCACTGTATAATGGCATACTCAAGGACACTTGCATCATACAGTTATATCATTTTTTGTTTGACGAGCCTCAAAAAGAATCTCGTTAAATTTATTGAACATTTTTTATGATTATTTTTGTTTAGTCAATTCTTTATTCCAATAAATTGACATCAACAATAGTGTTGTATATAAGAAAAAATTCAATAAATAATAAATACGTACAATATTTATATTAATAAAAAATCGTTGTGAATAATTTTTATGAGAATCAAACGAATAATAGAGATATATGAAATCAAACTTCAATGCGACTCAATATTGTTATTACAAGAGGCACAAGAGGGATGACGTTGAAGTTTTCCACTGAGCCGTTTTTTTTTTTTTTTTTTTTTTTTTTTTTTTTAATTACATTTCAGCAGTAGTTAATGAGCTTTGTCGTCGAATCAGAGCGAGACGATATGTTGTGGTGCGAAGCTATGAAACGATATAATTGAAGCCATGCGATTGAAAAATCTTCTTGAGGTATCAAGAGTAGCCTCATATAAAAGATTTGCATTTTGTTGGGTCTTTACATCGCTGACAGCATAGCGGTACTTGAAAAATATCTTAAATAAATTTCCATTACATTAAATATTATGCGAAGCCAAAGTATATAACAACTTAATATTTTTTTAAATCGCGTTGTTTATTAATTATTAAGTATACGGAAATAATTTGTCCAATGATGTACGAGAAAATTTATTGCGAATTGTTTTGAATAATATAATGAGAAAGTATAATCATTGCGACAAGTCCCGTTCCCATCAACATTTGAAGAGGAAAGGGTCTTCCGCACGGGGGTGCGGTAACTCTTTAATTGGATTTGCCTAATAGCGTGTCGCGTGTGCCCACCTTCATCTGATATATCCGTTGTATATCTCGTGTTAGTCAAAGGGGGAGTAGTTATGCGACGAAGCGTGTGCACGCATCTACGATCTGATGTACGAACATTTCACCATCTATGCAATGATTATGCATGCATTTGCCTTCATTAATACAACAAAACGGTTATAAAATTTTTGTTAATGGACCTCATGTCCATTACACATATGTTTTTTTAGAGCTGTACAACTTTGGTCCAACAATTTTAGCTGTATACGAGCTATTTTTGCCTTTGTATTTTGATGATACAAATTTTATAACTCATCAGGCAGATTGTCTTACAGTAATTTACTTTCCTTTCTTTAGAAATTCACATTTTCATTACATTCCATAAATGTTTATCTCTCAAATCCATAAAACCTCCGTGGATGATATGCGTTTGTACGACTTTTTGTTCGTTGTATTTTATCGAGAATTTGTTTTTTTGTTGTTTTCTTTTCGAATACATGGGTTTATTTGGGTTTGATCGTTATATATAGCTGTGTCTAGAAATTGTAATTCTCTTGGCTCTCAATCAATGACCTCGGCAGGGGCCCGTATAGCCTTGTTCGCGTTTTACCATTGACAAGAGCTCGCGAATATATTTCGCGAATGGAAGCGGGAAGAAAGGAGATCGAAGAGGTAAATTCACTTAGCCGTGGGAGCCCCTGAAATTGCGAAAGGGGCTGAAAGGCTTCGGGGGAACTCGGAGGCTATGACTAATTGCTCGAAATTACGCGTTATACTATTGTCTTTACTCTCTGTGTCTCTCTTCCTCTCTTTTTGTTCGGGATCGTCAGTCACGTCCTGTTCTTTCCCTCACTCGATCTGCACCATTTACTCATTCGGTTCTGGCGGGCTTTCTTCATCGTCAAACATACCCGCTGGAACGTCAAACCCTCTGTTGAGTGCTTTGGGGCTTATACGAGAGCGAGAGAGAACGGTTTTGGGTACAAAATTTTTAATTTCCAAATTTACCAATCGTGACGGCAATTCCTTTTCACGGATTAATAATGTTCCGCCATCTCCGAAAGGAAGCTTTGCGAAGGGAAAAGATTTTCTCGCTGCCAAATTTCTTCTTCATTCTCAAAAATTTCGAAAAAAAGTTCAAATTGACAAAATCAAGGTGAAAATTTACGGAGGCGTGAAATTTAATTGACGATCATTTTATTGCCTTTGATCATTTTTTGAAATATTCCCAATTCATTTTTCCAAGTAATTTTAAATTTATAAGTGTGTCACAGCAAAGACGTCATTCCCCTTTCAACAATGGTGCTTCTTTTCTCCCGACACACATTCTCAAACAATCCCATTCGTTCTGTTACATCTCGACGTAAATCTTTTTCCAATTTTCGATTTCCGATATGCTAACGACATTTCCGATTTCAAACGTTTCCTCTATTGATTATCGTAATAATAAATATTTGAGAATAAAAATTGAAATAAAGACTACATATAAAAACGCTGGTAGTCTGTGGAAAAAAATTGAAATAATGTTCATATCAAAAAATACAAATGTATATGAGGATGCATTGAAACAAATGTATACAAAATTTCTATACATATTAAAAAGAGTGAGAGCCCCGAATTACAATTTCACGCAGTATAATGAGCCATTTATTTTTGAAACACATGTATGAATATAAATATTTATGCAGAAAAAATGTAACAACAATAATGCATGTAATACGTATTATTATGCGACTTGTGTAAATAAATGATCAGTGTCATCATCACAGCCTCGTAACACCCCCTTAAAATAAATGGGACCTGATAACATTCATTCGGAATGAATTCCATTCTATCAGAGAAGACCATGAGAAAGCTTCAGCCAAGCGAACAATATAGTGTTTATCATATATACATATGTTTGTATGGGGTGTTTATAATGCCCGTGAAAATTAATATGGACGTTGCGTAGCAACGTTTATTCATGCAACGAGAGGATTTCTCCTTCCTCTCCTTTCCCTCTCTCTCTCTCTCTCTCTCTCCCGTCGTCTCGCTCGTTTTAATCGACGGAAATTCACCCAATATTCTCTAGACCTCTGTTTACGCAGCTATCGAAAATCCATCTAATGCAAATCCGTCCTAACAATTGAATATAAACGTATTTGGTTTATTCAATAGAATTTACAATTCAATTGTCCACTACGCGATCGGTGGCTTCATTAAATTATTGTTATTAATATTATTATCATTAATATTATTTTTATATTGAATAATTTATCGATGCGTGCTCGGATAGGATTTCTTTATCACGAACATAAATCTAGTTTTTATTCGTAAAATATGTTGTTTTTCCGAAAGTTTCACTATTTAAATTAGATTTTTATTCTCTCAGAAATAGTATTATCAATAACTTAAATATAATGTTTACCTAACAAATTCTATAACTTTCTAAAATTAATTTATTATTAAATTAATTACCAAAATTTTCAATATTCTGAATAAGATCGAATTTTTCTTCGAGGCTTTCGGGGGGATATATTCGCAACTCAATCGATGAATTAGTGTTCTTAGAATTTGTATTTGTTTGGTAAAGGCTTTGGAAGTCAATACTGATGCTTTGCACTTAACTGAGAGAGTTAGGGACCTAAAATACTATTAAGGCACTTTCTCCGAATATAAAGTCATAGAAATAACTATATACCTCGCCTGCACCCTTCTTTGACTGACATTTTAATCCATCCTTTTGAGGTTGTTGACAGAGAACTTCGCGACTATTAACGTCTTGGCATTAATTTTTCCAGAATAATTTATTTATATTAAGCTTGTTACACGATTATGAAAAGGGAAATTATCGAGGGTTTCAATATAAGTACGGGACTGAAGTCTCCTTAAAACAATATTTTAGTCAATATTTCAGATGTTGACCTATAATAGCGTGCGGTGGCGTCAAGCGATTTTCTCAGCCTTTCCATGCTCTCCAGAACACCTACGCACACATACACACGGACACATATTAATCGATTACACATACAGAGACATCGGTGCATGGACATCGCTACTATTCGCCCGGTACCCTGAAATATAAGGCGCTTACGGTACTGAGGTAATTTTAGAAATTGGTTCTTAAGCCAAGTTTAGAAAGCTTCTGAAATTGTGACAAAAATGGAAGAATTGTTGGGACTTTTTTTCACATAAAGAATTTTGTGATTTTTTTGTTATTTGATTTGGAACTAAAATGAAGCGATAGGTTTGAAAATGTTTCGAACACACGAAAATAAATCCGTATCTCGCAGAATTCATTGGCTTCTTTTTTCATTATTGATGAAAATATTCTTCCATCAATAATGAAAAATGAAGTCAATGAATCCTGCGAGATACGGATTTATTTTCGTTGTTCATAAAGACGGATAAAAAGTCTGCAATTTCTTGGTCTCTAGCTCCATCTGTGTCAATACGATTTCAATTAAGGTTTGAAGCGTTTCATCGCCAGGAGTCTGGGTTGTCCTGGTGATCATTGACGTCGAGGGAACTCAGGATCAGGCGCAACAAGCGTCCACCAACGGAGAAATGCCGCGCACTCTCTATTTCTCCCTCATTCTCCGGTCTTTCTCTCGCGTTATCGCGTGACCCTGAGGGAGCAAAATTGCAAAGCCGAGGTCGCTGGATCGATGGTTTGGGCGTGTTAGGTTTAGATGGGTTTGGCGTGCCAGCCGAAGGCTCTCGTGTCCATTGTTTCCGCACGAAGACATTCCTATTGTTTTCCTAGTTGGTGGATAGTGAATATTCTCCCGAGATTGGCATAAACACGTTATTCTGTCTGTATAGACAACTCTATTTACGGATTTATTGGGATGGCGAGAGAATACAGTTATTTGATGGATTTGATGGACGATAAACTTGACTTGTGTGAGCAGGTAAGTCAACTTTTCGCTCTCATCAAATATTTCCCATTTTTTCTAGTACCTAGTACCACTTAACTTTATGAACGCGTGGCAAATTGTTAGTCGCAACAGTCAAAACGGGTGATTATCGAGTAATATTCTGTAACAGATCTGAATGCTGCGCCGGTAATAATCGGGCTTAAAGCAAGTCATTTGTACCTGTGAGCTTTGGGATTGCCAATTCTACGAGAATATTGTTCCCGGGCTGCTGGGATTCCATCACAATCCATTTTCACTCGTGGGAAAGCAAATATAGGTCAGATCTCTGGAGATAAAGGGGAATCTGATAGGAGTGGATTTTAAGCGTGTGAGAGCAGGACGAATTGATGTAGGAGGTCGAGCTGGAAACCCTCATGACCAAGCTAAATCTGGTGCTGGCTTGAGTTCCGCCGCAGCACGCTGGAGGGGAGTTGCCACTAAATTATTGAATGACTATAGCCGTCGCGATATCGCCGTTACTATCGGACCATCCCTAACTATGGTACGTACACCGAAATTACTGAAGTAGTACGGTCATGTACAGACCGATAGTGTTGTATAGTGCAAACTATTCCTCAGTGGTACATATCATATGCATAAATTTACACCATGGAACCTCAGAAGAGTCTAATGTCTTTGTACCGTTTTTTCACTCAAGTTGAGTAAAGAAGCAAATACGTTCAGTAGAGTTGTCCACGGTGGCAAAGAAAAATCAATGGATGACATATATCGCTCAAGTCTAGTCGATCAATTACTACGATCTCCATGTGGAAAACGACGCTGGGGCCAGTGCTCCTCTGCTTTCCGATCATAGACTGAAAACAGGCTACGAGCTATGTTCCGCGCAGCTTTTGCCTTGTGGCCTGAAGCCCTACGATAGTTGTAGCCTTCTCCGGCCTCTATGGCGTGTTTATTCCGCTACTGCATCTCAATTTTCACCATCAGCCCGCCTCGTTTGTGCTAAGGGGAAGAGGATGCTACTCAAATGTAGTATCATTTCATGAATTATCACATAATCAGACCGAAATATTGTACTACGTGCATTGGTACTGCTGCCATTTTTGGTCCTTTCTTACACGTAGTCCGGTGCGATTTTAGTCTCTTCGGTGTTGTATCACGCGAAAACTTTCCGAAACATTTCGGAATAACACACGTAAAAGCAATATTCATGGGTAAACGTTTCCTAATCGTCTGACAGAACATTGTGTTTCGGAAGTCAGCAGTGGCAAGTCAGTGGTTACGGGATTTGATAATTTACTGCAGGTGGTTCACTGATGTAGCAGTGGTAAATAAACGTTCCTGATGGAAGGAGTTTGCATCAAATCTCTCATGTTGATCTCACTCAAATAACTGTACTTCCAGGAACAATATTGTATTCGGGTGTAATTAGTGGATGCTTTTGTCATGACCAAGCACTGCCGCTGCACGAAAGAGGATTGGTATTAATGTTTCCTTATTCCGGATACACTGACGAGAAAGGGAGTTCAACAACCAGGAGCTACGACGATACATCAATCCGGGGCTTCTCGGTCACGGTGTCGCTGCAGTTATTGATCATTCGTGCAGAGTTTACACATCCACAACCCAGCAGACATTTTGATTTCTAGGACACATGGCAATTCTCTGCGGGCACTTTTAATTTTATTATTTTTCAAACCAATTTATCAAGCACTGCATTATTTAGAAGTAAACATTAATTTTACACGAATGACATTAATCCGCAGTCTCAAAAAGTGAAATCTGTTTTATTAACTTAACCGAATAATTAATTTTGAGAAGAATCCTGTAAATCCTGAGCTGGTTGAATTAGTAAAATACTTTCGAAACTACCTAAGATCTTGTCCAAAGTCTAGCTCGTGCTACACAGCGGCGGCATTTAATTTGTTACGAAGGAGTAGCATCATGATGAAAACCGTGAGAATTTTGGCGCGCTGTTCCTAAGAGTTGAATGAGTTTGAAAAAGCTGGGGAAAGAATCAACGACAACGGCGGCGGCTCTCAAAGTTTTTTTACGAGAGAAGAAAAACGTTCCTATTACAAATCGATTGAACACTCGATAGTCTTTTCTTTCTGGGTCTGGGCTAAATCAACACGAATCTTGGGTTGATCGGTTAAGCGCAATCAATAGTTGAGGCACTTCTCTCTCTCTCTCTCTCTCTCTCTCTCTCTCTCTCTCTCTCTCTCAGCCGATCCAGCATCAAAGTTCGAGTTCTTCAAGTGCTATAGATTTGTTTGCCCTTTTATGCAGTCAGTCGAATGAAAAACGTAGACTGAAAGTCCTCAAGTTAGAGAACAGTCAGATGGTGTCTCGTGATCTTCACGAAGTTAATTATTGATTACCGCCGGTTTCTTTGTTTGGATTAAAACTATGGTCACATTTTGGTTTACTGTTTTGTCGTGGCTATCTCGGAGATTTATTCTGTCGAGACGGTTAATAATTAAAAATTCAAACATCACCTCCAGTCGTAGCACGACGGTCCGATGAAAATACTGGAAACTGGATGGTAATTCAGATGGGCGGAGACAGTAGAGAATTTTCTGGAAGTAAAGGCGGACACCAAGCAGGCAAGAACAATCGAGCAGGCAGACACATCGTGACCCCACTCACGAGGACGTCCACCTTTAACCTCTATCCATAAAGCTACTGCACCTGTAAGTTTCTACGTCTTGGGAAAGGTTGTGGCCTCGTTACATCCGGTCAAGTGGTCTTCGTTGGAAGAAAGTACAGTAGTGAGCGAAACGTCAAAGACGTCGGAAGGTCCACAATCCGTTTCTTTCTAACTCTACGAGAATAGGTAAGTTTCGATCCTTGGATCAAAATCCTTCGTCAATGGGGGGTTAGTTTCGCTGTAACTTATTCTAAGCAGAAGGGAAAGAGGTTATCTTTATATCTGATGTAACCTTTCATATTTCGTAGAGGGTTGTACCTGAGTATTCGCAACCTGCACGACCTCTTCTTTTCCTTTTTATCTGTTTCCCTGATGTCTCCGTGTTCCAGTAATGTCCGCTGGTGTTTTAACCAGGGAATGATTCTGGCATAACAACTATGTCCTTCCAGGCTTTTGTATTGTTTATCTGGTGAAAGCGGGAACAGCGAGGACGGTGCTACCAGTGTGACAGAAACACGCGGTTCATGGAACTATGCGGGAGAGTTTCACTTTTTTTCTCTACGCTCATACGAGACATCGAGCCCGAGAAAGATCATATAGGGACACGGAAAATGTCTGTTCCGTTTACCTAGAACTCGAAATATAAAAGAGATGCGATGGAATACCAGTTGAAACAGACAAAAGAGAGAAGAGTTGATGGAGATAGAGGGAAAAAACATGCATCTATTGGGGAAGAGGATTGGGAGATTCGTTACGTTACGTAATGTAGATCTATGCATATACCGGAAAACAGAGACCTCGTCGAGATTAGAACAAACTTTCCAACGAACAAATTAGATCTCAACTATTTTGTCCATACGTATATTTCCCCATATTATTGTAGGATAATAGTACTCTAGTCGCGTATCTGATACAAATGTAATGCGCATCGTCGCTGACACAGATTTGGTTACATTATGCAGCTCAATATTGTACCAAAGGAATAGTTCCTTAAAATGATTAACGTTCATTCAATTATGATTCCCTCGAATTTCTATTGCGTTGTACGTGAATTGAAGACGAGTTCTGGCACATGTTTCTACAATAGCATCAAGAACTCTTGGATAAAACAAGTACCCCAATCACCGCGGAAGGTGCGTTCGGGCAAATACGGTGGTACCTTTCAATGAAGAAGTAGAACAGTTTCTTCATGAATGCGGATAAGCCCTTGTAACGTTGATGTTGAATACAGTGACTACCAAAACTTCCGCTTAAGGTTTACGGAGTGAATAGGTCTCGAGATTCTGAAGAGGCCAACACTTATTTATATTCCTCTCAGATGTCGGGTTGTTGAGATATTTATTAAGAAAGTGACGACCAATCCGGTGCGTTGGCAAGAAACAGCGCAGAGTGAGAGGCACGCCCCCATTACCAGATTGGCTAGTGTTTTTCAAAATTGAATATCCGAACGACGGTGCATCGGAGACAAAAATGGCAAAGAACTTTCTTCTCTAAAATCTAGTAATCTATCCTCTGCAGCTAGAGGTGAAGTTTCTGCGATAACCTGTACTACACGTGTACAGGTGTATATATAGAAATACGTGTGAGAAAATTGTCGTATTTCACCGGAGGACATCCTCCCAAAGAGTGCTCGATGAACTTGGATCTGCGCGCAAATGATAATTGCACGTTGCTGTTAAGACATTTACATTCGTGAGAAGAAACCAGAGTTCTTGTTTCAAGATTATGCGAGTGACTCGAGAGGAATTTGTAGTTAACATTAACATTTGTAGATATAGTTCGAGTTCCGAAAGTCTGCTTATGTTGAACGTGCTATGCTTTCGCATTGATGATATACTTGAGCGCTGAGTAAATTGACATAGGTTATGTTGACTTATTCACATAGATCAGTCGATCGAATAGACTTGCTCTGTTAGGCAATTTTAGTTTTAATCAATTTATCCGCATTAGTTCAGGTTCGATTCGATTCACTGCTCCGGCTAATGTTGGACCTTCCAATATACGGTGGGCTAAATTAGTCTGTATCCAGCAATTATGTCACAATTGAATTTTCGTTCCAAATTGTTAAGAGGAGTTTTATAGCTCGACACATGCTTGAACGAGACTTCGGCGCAGCAAAACACGGAAAACAATCGAATTCACCGAGGGACAAAACTCAGAGGACCAAAGAGAAAGAATCGTATGTAAACGAGCATGTGTTGAATGACACAGTTGAAGGTTTGAGAGCCTGTGATTTGATGAAATAACAAGTAGGAGTCTTCGCGGTATAACCCCCCAATGACTGCGTCCTATCCTATCCTATCGTCGTATGCACGTTCTGTTATTACGTCCCAATTCGGTTACTCCCATTAATTTGGCCCATTCAACGTCCGATTTCCCAGGCACCCTTGTGTTCACCGCAGGCGAGCCTGGGGATTATGAAAAGAATCAATTACTTTTTATCTTTATCCTTCGAATCATAATCAATAATTTTTTCATAATTATTAATAATCTCAAACAAACCTGCTTTGATGATTTTTCACATAAAAAAGAACAAAAGATAGTATTTAACATTATGCTACATTTGAATTGATTTTCAATTGTTAAGTTAGTCATTCTTGAGGAATTTCTCTCTCTCTCTCTCTCTCTCTCTCTCTCTCTCTCTCCCCTTCTCTCTCTCAGTCAGATAACGCAATTATTTCAAATGCAATAAGAAATTTCATCCCCGCTATTAAATATATTTTTATCATATGGGAATCATTTAGAAAAAAAGAAAAATACATTTCCCAGGTTGCGTGTGTCATCGAGGGGTGAACTCCAATGTTGGTTTCTCACCGCTTAACTCAAAATTAATTGGGTCTTGCTGTGAGCGGGTTTTTATTCTCTCGTTCCGGGAGTGTTCGGAGAGTTGAAAAGTTTACGGTCCAGACAGTTTGTGAATTGATGCTGTGGAAGAGCGAAGTTCGAGAATCGAGAAGCGTTGGCAAAACAATGGCACGACACGCCGTTCATCTCTCTTTCCCTCTCTCCCTCGATGGGTGAAACAGTCATGAATACGAGGCTATGGGACATTATCTGTATGGATGGTTGATGGTGTATGAACGATGCGGCGTGCTCGCCACGTTGTATCCGCATTCACCGGTCGTTTTAAATAATTAATTGGCCAGCTCTGGTACCGTTCGTGAACACACGCTACACGGATATATGAATATCTGGTCATTCGTTAATTTCACGGTTCATTTCGTTTTTCCTTTTGCTTTCTCTCTTCCTCTCTTCCTCTCTCTCTCTCTCTCTCTCTCTCTCTCTCTCTCTCTCTCTCTCTTGCCTATTTCCTCTCTTCTGCTATGAGTACTTTCGAGTTTTCGCTCATTTGATAGCTTACACATACGATCGTTACTTCCATGTTGCCTGTACACGACATTTATCCACTGTCAAATACATGCAAAAATGCTTAATCATGCTCGTTTCCCACATACATCCCAGACTCCTCCCACACCAATTTTGAACCAACAATTCAAAGTTCCAAATATTCATTTCGTGTCTGAGTAATTTTTTTTTTTTTATCCCGCTTGAACAGATGTGACGATGTGACAAATTTCGAACCTTTCATTTTTGTCGCGCTCTTTTCTCATCGTTTCGCTTTTTCTGCGCTCCTTCTCATAAACGGTTTTTAATCTTTTGGGTTTTCTCATTCGCACTGATTGAAAAACTTGGCCCATTTAGCAATTTTGCTATATTCGGTATTTTATTATACTTGCTGTTGCGGCGGATTTAATGAACCGTTCATTTTTGTTCCCGAGCGTTTCTGATTCTGATTAGTTCTTCAATCTTGGAAGGCTGACTTTGGGTCGCGTTCTGGCTAGCGACCGTTCACAAACTCAGCAAAATTTCACCAACTCGTTACCGCAGAATCTCACCTCATTTGGCAGAGAATTATTGTTCAATATCATGGAATATAATACATTGAATCCGGACAATTTTATCATTTGACAATTATCTCAGGGCGGAAAAACTCTTCGCTTCTTAGCTCCACAAACGGTGTGAGAAATTAACGCCTTGAGCGACGTGGGAATTAAAGAAAAGTATATTTTTCATGTATTTCAATCAATACTATTTATTTCATTCCAATCGTCTAAATCTTTTTGCGGATTTTCTACAAATTGTTCCTGAAAACTTTTCAACCCATCTCACAGTTTTGCGATAGTATTTATCCATAATCGCATTGTTTATCCGACAATATTTGTCCTTATTAAGATTTAGGCGGATTTCACACGACATTTTATTCTATAGAACTGTAGCGAAGGGGGTGGGGAGGAGGGTGGCGGGTTTAGTGTCTTGCCTCGTTCATTCGAATTATCGTAAAGTTTGTTTGTTCTTGTGGGGCGAGCGACAATTACGCCTTTTCTGTGAATAAACTCGGGCACTTCCGCTTTCATTCGCCATTTCGAATTTCCGGAGTATTTTATAGAGGCTTGCATATGAGAACGAATTGACGCCAAGACTTCGAGGTTTTATCTAAGGTTGGTGGGTGTTGTGTGTGGTTTAAGATTAAGTCAGAGTTGTACAAATGACGAAACACAAAGGTCGCTCATGTAGGAGTGTCTTTGATGCTCTTGGTAACGAAACGAGTACCTGAAAACCCCTTCTCACGTTCTTTACACCCTCCTCTTGCCATCAGGTGCGACGAGGAGCTGCAACGGGGTTAGGGGTGGTTTTAACTTTCAATTAACTACCCGAGACATGCCTGAGGCAACGTTCCATCCTCATGGTACTCTACTGTAGTCTCCCACGTACTCTGACGTGGCCGTGCTAGTCTTCGCGAGCTACTGACAGCCCAGAATATTACTTGGAATTAGTTATCTTGAGGCCATGTTTGCTTTGAAAATTCCAACGAATCGCTTAATGAGATATTTCAGTTTTGAGTCAGACGAGGCTTTTGTTTGTCTTCATTTCTTATTATTAGTATCTGTCTAGTTTTAAATAAAAACTATAGTATCTAGTTTTAATATAAAACCTCATCGAGAATAAAAGTGGTGCCTTGTAAAAAATTGATAATAATAGACGATGAACATCCACTTCTTCATCCAATGATTTTTTCAAATGCAAATATCGTTTCCCCCTTTAATTAATAAAAAGAAGGGCCAATAAATTGGCTTCCGTCAACTTTTAGTTCCAACAATCGATGAGTGGAGGAGAGGCTTTCGAAAGTCTCTTATCTCTCATTAGGTTTTCTTGTAATTGGGTGAACATTTTTTGTGACAGGGCGACAAGAAAGTCGTTCACAATGAGATGAGAAAAGTTAACGTAGCTTCTCAATATGAAAAAAAATTATTCAAAAAAATATAAAAATGAAAAGTTTTATGATTTCGTTTGGATCAATAGGGGTAGATAGATTTTGCATTCTGCCTTGATTAATGGCTAATTGGCTATTTGCGAGGTGTTCCGTGCCTTATCCCGAGGAATCTTGAATCACCGTCCAATCCCATCAACTCTTGGCCATTTATTTTTTCAAAGATGTTTTCGAGTACCGGGAGATTGACAAAGTAGCAATTATAATACTTTTACGATAATTACCAATGAATGTGACCATGCATTTATCGATCGATTGAGTTCCGGGGATGAAAGCACGGACTTTGGTGCGCCATCCATAAAATAATGCATTAACGTGACATGAATTATTTCAAAACATTATTATATAGACCAGGGTGAAAAGAGAGAGAATGAGGGAGACAGAGACAAAGGGAATGAAAAAAAAAAAAACAGAAGTAAAAAGAGAGGTAGTGCATTTTTATAGATCCATTCTTTTATTCTTTCTCTGGAGGTAAAACAAAATCGATAATTTCGAATTCGTGGGCATTCGGAGCCATTTTCTTATAGTTCTATGAAGGTTGAAAACAAATTGAGCACAAGTCAGACCGCAAAGAGTAAGGACCATTATTGGTTGAAACTTATTCGTTATTCGCAAATTTTCTTCTTGTTCCACTCCTATTTCTTTTCCTTTATAAAAAAAATTCTTCGAGTTATCCTTCACTTGCCATGGCGTTTCTTCATGAATTATTAGAAATCCTCGTTAGCTGCGAATGACTTTCCAACAGTTGACGGATTGGCAAAACAGACGAAATAGATTTGAGTGTAACCCTTTGTTAAAACACTTTGAGCATTGACAATGAGAGAATTTCCAATCCTTATATTCTTATTTTCAGACATTACGGTTTTTACAATCTCTTTAAGGGCGTACGAATCGGGTGTGACCTAACAACGAAAATTCATGTCTTTCGTGTAATTATCCTGGTTTAATCGACTTGGGTGAAGTGCCAGTTAGGAGGGGAAAAAATGTGGAGCAGCTTAAGTATATAAAAAACCAAAGAACATTAATATTCGTTGTCGGCGAAAGAACGATCGAGACTTTCCGTTTTGAACAGAGGAGTGACCTATTTTTCCTGTTCAATTAATGTTTCATACTACTTATTACTCTATTTTTGCTGCCACGAGCACGTCACGATGATTATTAATGTAGTGAGAACGAGAGGAGAAACGTTGTGTAAATCGCTGAAAAATAAGGGTAGTTGGATTACTTATTCCCACCGGACTAGGGTTTTATCTGCGAAAAAGTTCTTACAAAGAGTCACTCTTCGAAGATTTTTTAGCTTGGCTCGCACATTCTCAAAAATTCACATCCAAACTGAATTCTTTACCAATATTCCTGACATCAATAACTAGTCCAAAGTAATTAAGGTTCATAATAACTACGAAGCAAATTAATGACTTTTGAAGCTATCACGCTCATTAATTAGAGCATTCATTTAAAATCAGACAAAGATTAAGTAAAAATAGTGAGTTTAACAATAATGGCTGTGAAAGCCTCAAAACTAGAAAAACTTCTTCTGCTGCAAAACGGAGATGTGAATATCTGAGTAGCGTAAGAATATTACTAATAGTGCTGTAAACATGTTTGAAAATTATTGAAGTGAAACTTCTATAGCGAGAGTAAATTCGTTTCAGTATGTAACAAAAAATGCGTCACGAAATGCTACATTCAGGAGTCGGGGCTAAAAATGTAGCTAAGAGCCCAAAATTTTTACTAAAAAAAAAAAAATTTTTTTTTGACCGACATTCGATCTCAGAACTTCATGCTTACGAGGTCGATACGCTGTCACTTTCGCCACCCGATCACTCGTGAAAGTGAATAGAGTTTTGAGTATATAAGGATGATTTTCTGTCTGCGAAACTATCGTGATATTAACAACTTCATAAACAAACAAACTATTTTATCTCTGTAGGTTACACAATTATTATTATTAATATCATTATGATTTCGTTATTAATAAATATTTAATTGTTATATATCCCTTTTGACTTTCATTTCCATTACTCGTCATAATTATTATAATTATATAATAAAATATAATGTTATAATATCCAAATAATTTATGAAATTTATTTTCAAAATTTCATTGAAAAAAAAAACACATTTTGAATATTTAATAATTGAATATTTGAAATGTTTGAAGCAAGATTTGTTACTAGAGAAGAAACTAACCGGTTATACCCGAATGGAATTCGTCCTTTTCTTAAAAAACCATTCAGTATCCGATTACAATGAATCAGTTTTAAATTCAGAACAGAGCAAAGTGATATCAACGGCTAAAGACATTTACGTTAGCTGCCACAATGCAGAACAGCAAGCGTTTGTTCGCCAGAAAGTCCACAAAATGTCTGTTATCGATACTGGTGGATTGCCTTATGGGATTACTTTCGTTTTGGGTAGATACTACCTCATAAAAATCAATAAGGATGTTTCTGATGGGTTGGCTAACGGCGTGGTCGGAAAATTAATGCACACTTAGCAACACAATATGGAGAAGTTACTCATGTATGGTTGCAGTTCCCGGATTCAGAATTAAAAATTAGAAAGAAAATTCGAGTAAAAGCTGCTGCTTACATGCGACAAAATAATATCTGTCAGGTTGCAATGCCAATAGAACGAAGGTCATCAACAGTTTTTCTAAATAATAATAAAACTAAAGTCGCGAAATGGAATCATTTTCCACTTGTTTCTGCCGGTATTATAACGATCCATAAATCGCAAGGAGGAACATATAATGAGATTGTTTACGTATATTACAGAACTCATTCGCAGCGACTATTGTACGTTGCTTCATCGCAGGTGATAATCATACAAGGATTTTGTCTCGAATGATTGAACAAGCTCGAAGAAGCCACCACAAAATCAGGAACAACAATTGATGCCGTTTTTTCAAGATACAGCAAACTCTCCCTGCTGCTGAACTTCCATGGTATTAGAGAGCGGCGTCCTCCATCACGATCTACTAAGCGACATTTAGGTTAGGATTTAGGTTAGGTTGAGTGCGCATTTCGATATATAAAAGAAAGTTCTCGCTTCTGCGTTCGCTGTGTTGCGAACAGAGAGAATTGAGGGGAAATGGCCTACTGCAGAGCGTTGAGAGAGTTTACTGTACCTCCAGCGATTCAAGAGTTTTCGTATCACAAAACTATCGTGTCTTTTTTGGAACACGAAAACACAAAAGGAGAATAGAATAAATCATCATTTTCATTTAACACAAAATGGACTTTGTTTTTGAATTGTAGCAATAATTCTTACTCTTATACCCTCTTAAGCATATCCTTTTAAACATCGCATAGAAGTTTCACTTCTACTGCGTCAATTTTCACGCACCCCCTTTTTTAATTGTTCATTAGGCTGATGCAAAATGTTTTTATTTTTATTTTCTTGCTCCTACTTGTGTTTTCTTTGTATATTGATGAAAAAAAATCTATTTAACCTTAGGTTTCTACATGGCGACAAATTGACCGAGGCCTAAATCGACTTGTGGCTGGCGTTTTTTTTCTTGTCGATTTTTGGGGTTCCCGGGGAGGATAATTGAAGTTGAACCCTTTTTGGTTCGTACACCAAATGGCAACACCTTTTATACCCTTTGGTTTTAACGCTACAGGCGTTTAAAAATCAATTAGGGGTCAATTTGTCCCCATGTAGGTACGGCGTCAGAAAATTGACTTCTTTTTCCAATATAAAAATGTCTTGTGTGTTCAAAAAACGTGAGTTTGAGAGACTGTGCGCAGCGCAGCCGTTTCTGGCAGCCTTGTTGGTCGAAACACGCGCATGGCGAAGTATAGTGGCAGGTGGCAGCCTTGTGTGTGAGAAAGCCGCATTCGTCATTCGGCAAAAAAGTCGTTCAGCAAAATTGACAAACGGGTACGGTTGTGCATACTGTCCGAAGGGAAACAACCGAAAGTTCCAAAATATTTGCCTTTCCTGCAAATTTCCAAGATGCGACTATTATCGAACGCTTTTATGCATAAAATGTGGACCGATCGCTTAAAAAATGTTTTCAATAACCTGCGATTCATTTTGTTATTTTTCACGAGTAAATAAAAGCGATAATTCCTGTAAGAAACGTTTGTGTTGCGTTTCATTCGATACCTGCTCCGGCTTTGAAATATTAAGATGTAAAAATACCGCAACTTCACCCCTTGCAATTTTGTAAAAGAAATGTTAAAATTGGTTTGCTATCATTGTTTTCTTATAGTTTCATATCTAAACTTTATGGAACAACTGATGTATTTGAAAAAAAAAAAATCAAGAATATATACAAAATTTCAATTTTAAGCCATGCGTGCAATTTCTTAAAAAATGAATTACACTTTTTTTTAAATATCAACTGCGGGAAAGCTAATCGTTTTTTTGCATTGAGCCTTGGATCATTCGATTAGTCAGGATTTGTACTATTGTTTAAAAAAAAGTCCCTCAAAAACATTCATTCAACAAACAGTTATGAAATCGCAAAGTGGCCGGGGACAAATTGTCTCCATGTAGAATCGATGGAGTAGAAAAAAGTCATGTAGGAACCTAGGATTAAAACTGAGCTCAATATTGCTCAATATTTAGTCTTGTCAATAAAAGTCAATATAACTCTCTTGACTTTTAATTTTTTTAAATGTTTTTCTTAACACCCTTTTCCTAACCTCCTTACTCCTTATCTCACCCAATTTTTATTCTTATTTTTTCAATCGCACAATTTTTAAAACTTTTATTTTCGGGCATTCACTAGGTTTTCCTTTAGAGATTGATCGTGTAAAAATTCTGGTCAAAAATGACTTTAATTCGTCAATTTTCACAGGTGTCTGTACGGACTATGATACGATTATTTGGTGCCATTTTTGAGATCGTTTTATGGGTATCCTCCCCCAAAATCTGTTGAAAAATAGAAGATTTTAAAGATTTTTTTTTCATAGAAAAATACACGACATATTCAGGCATCTTTACAACGCCAAAAAAACACGTCACTCGAGGGACGAGGACTCGACAAATGTTAAGTAAAAGTACCATGAAAAAAGTTGAATCATTTCATGATGGTTATTGCAAAAAAGCAAAATCGAAAAAAAAATTCCTCGATTTTTAACAACGGTTTAAAAATAGAGTTGCAAAAAGACCGGTTTTTTTACGTTCGTTTGTTTATAAAAAAAATTGATGGACAAAAATCAATTATTTAGGACAGCGCTATAGCGAACCTAATGACGGAGAATATAGAAGAAGAAAAATCGATTATTTCGAAAAATTTGATGGGAGGATACGCTCAAATGAAATTATTACGAGTAAATAAATAAATTTAAAAAAGTCAAAATAGGCATCTCTAAAATCTTAAGAATTAAGCCCATTTGTTAACGAGACTTTTATTTCAGCAATACTGGAGGAAAACAGTGAAAATAGTGGAGAAAATAGTGGAGGAAAACAGAGAGGAGGTCGCACGAAAATTATTTATAATTATTATTCAACAGAATTTGTCTTTCATCAATATCTAAAGAAAACATGAGAGGAAGTAAGGAAGTTGAAAAAATGGTGTTTTTAAATAGAAAACATTTCTGAACAATTAAAACATCCATAAAAGTCGAAAGCTTAATATTGAGCAATTGAGCTCATTTTTTAGCAGATTTTTTTCATCAATATCCAACACGAGTAGGAGCAAGAAAATAAAAAAATATATTTTGCATCAGTCTAATGAACAATTAATAATTTTCAAACATGCTTACAGCACTGTTAGTAGTGTTCTTATGCTAGTCAGATATTCACATCTCCGTTTTGCAACAAAGGAAATTGTTGTTCATACAAATTTTCGTTGAATATTCATTTCTTTATTAATTAATATATTTGAATTTTCATGTTAGAAATATCAGTCGTTCCAATGAATACTACTTTTTTAACGCATGTCCTGAAATAAATGATCGAATTTTTCAATTTTCTACTGAAAAAAGACATTTCACTTTTTTCGGGTGGGAGGGGGCGGGGGTGTTCCGTTTTGACCGGCCCTCCCCTATATTATCGGGCTTGCGTTAGACCGAGCGTTCCCCCATGAAAAAAATTTATATTTGAAATATATTTTGCATTATATAAAAAATATATTACGCGTATAAAAAATATATAATTTTATACAAATCATTTGTATACATTTTTTTTATATTAAAAATACTTCTTTCGAAAATTGAAAATACATTTTTCACATGTTAAAAAATCTTTTTTGAGCAAATTTTTTGGAGCATATTCCTCAAGTTGAATTTTGCACACAATGCACTTGGAGACAAGAGCATTTTCCACACTTACGTAGGTATATAAAATACTTACACAAGTTTGTAAAAAAATATTTTTAATATAAAAAAGATTTATTTTTAATACAAAAAATATATACTTTTAATATATGAAAAAAGTATTTAAAAATATCAGTAGTAATGTAATCAAAAGTATAATATATCCAAAATACATTTTTAATATACGAAAATTTGCAAAATCATGGATAAAAAAGATATATTATTTCTATATTTGTATGTGGGGCATTCCATGCCAAACCGGCCAGTCCGTGACCATGACCATTTTTGATTTTCTCGAAATTTTTTCATTTTAAAGTAACTACTGAAAGGAGTTTTGAGGAATTTTTTTAGATTTTTATCTCAACCCGTTTAAAAATAATTAATTTTTCAAAATTTTGCACGAAATTTTTTCAAACGCTTATAACTTTTTCAGCAACAGAGATATCAAAATAAAATAGAAGGTAATTTTTTTCGTCTTGAATGGTAGTTTCGTAAAAAAAATACAAAAAAATTATCAAAAGGCAATTTCATATGTTTTTTTTTAGTTTTAATCCAAAAATATTTTTTTTTTCCAAATTTGGACCGTTTTGATTTTTGTGAAAAAATTCCCCTTTTTCGTAGACATATTTTTACATGTCTCAAAAAATTCACAGCTTGTGATATCCATTCCTTCTATTTTTTTCTCATTTTTTACCACGTGTAAACCAATAATTATTAGTTGTCAATCCTGAATTATATTTTTTTATTGTTTTTTTTTCCATTCATAATTCCATTCTTCAAGAAATTATGGATGAAAAAATTAATAAACAAAAATTGGAACTGATTTCCATGTTTTTTTTTTTAGTTTTCAACCAAACATTTTTTTTTACAAGTGGGCCATTTTGATTTTTCTAAAAAAATTCACCATCTTTCACGACACATTTTTACACGTCCCATAAAATCCGCATCGTGTGATATTCATAAATTCTATTTTTTTTTAATTCTCTGCCATGTGTAAACCAATGATTACCAATTGTTAATCCTTAAAAAAAAAAAAAAATACGTGAACTTGAATAGTCCTCCAAAACGCTGTTATTTAATAAATATTAAAGAAACAATTTTTGAAAACAGGTAGAATCGTGCTTCCTGTAAAGGTGTGTTGAAGCACTCGCTTGTAAATGTACTTGTCTCGAGTCGCTACCGCGACTCTTAATTCATGAATATCACACGCTGCGGATTTTGTGGGCCGTATAAGAATGTGTCGTGAAAGATGGTGAATTTTTTCAGAAAAATCAAAATGGCCCAGGATGTGGAAGTAAATGTTTGGTGGAAAACTGAAAAAAAAACATGGAAATCAGTTCCAATTTTTATTTATTAATTTTTTTCATCCATAATTTCTTGAGGAATGGAATTATGAATGAAAAAAAAACAATAAAAAAATATAATTCAGAATTCACAATTAATAATTATTAGTTTACACGTGGTAAAAAATGAGAAAAAAATAGAAGGGATGGATATCACAAGCTGTGAATTTTTCGAGACCCGTAAAAATATGTCTACAAAAAAGGGGAATTTTTCGCAAAAATCAAAACGGTCCAAATTTGGGAAAAAAAATATTTTTGGATTAAAACTAAAAAAAAACGTATGAAATTGCCTTTTGATAATTTTTTGTCATTTTTTTACGAAACTATAAATTTAAGACGAAAAAAATTACCTTCTATTTTATTTTGATATCTCCGTTACTGAAAAGTTATGAGCGTTTAAAAAAATTTCGTGTGAAATTTTGAAAAATTCATTATTTTTAAACGGGTTGAGATAAAAATCTAATAAAATTCCTCAAAATTCCTTTCAGTAGTTACTTGAAAATGAAAAAATTTCAAGAAAATCAAAAATGGTCGGCGTCACGGGCTGGCCGGTTTGGTATGGAATGCTCCATATATGAAACGTATAAAAATATGGATTTTTTATATGCGCGGAATATATTTTTTATATAATGCAAAATATATTTCTAATATAAATTTTTTCCATGGGGGCTGCCTCTACTCTTCATCTCGGTGTAGTAATAGACCTGCTGTGGTGGAATTCGCTCGCCTTTTGAATCTCTCGGAACGGAGGGCTTAGTGTACTCAACGTCTTCGGAGGCTACAGTGATACGAGAAAATTTGTGATATTCACGAAGAGGATCTCAAAAGCTGAAATACATATAAAGGAAGGTGCTTGGTGCTTCAGGCGGTTATGCAGATATTCCATATATAGATGACTTTGTAAGAGCCCTGGTGAGCTTGTGAGTGGTGGGAAACTTCCGTTTCGCCGTCTGTACGTTTTTCTCTGTCCTTGAATATAACACACATACATGTAAATCTCGTTTCCACGTATGAGCACTTTACTGTTGCGGAATTACCACAAGTTAGATACAAGTATAAACGGCAACATAGCGAATAGCTCGCTCGCATTCGCATCGAATGCACCTGGTTTTCGGTAAATATTGTATCGCCACAACTGGGCACTGAAGTACATTGCACTATAATTTTTGAATTCAATATTCCTCGCTTCCTGATTTCTGGAAGAGAAGCAGAGAGCAAAAAAATGTACGATAGCGAAACATACTTATTCATATTAATATATATGTCATTTTTAATCTTAAACCAGTCGATAGCCGTAAGAGGTTTGAAGCTTCGAGATGAAGAACGAACGATCAAAGGATCGAAAATTTGATCAAAAGCTGAAACTTAATGTTACAAAAAACTCTAGTCCTACATACGAATCTAGCAAATATTCATAAACATTTGAAATGTGAGAGCACAATAAAAAATGAAGTTTATGCATCAGCAAAATGCACAGGCATTAAATTTGATTAAAAATCTTATACTTCTCGGGTATAGATAAAATGGATAACGAATATTAATAGTGTTCTCGTACACCCCTTAGGATACGAACGTTTAATTTTCTCGCTCGAGGGTAAACGTTATAAATATTATTGAATTACGTTCAAATTCAGCGGCACAATATCCCCCACCCCTCGTTCTCTCTCTCTCTCTCTTCTTCTCTATTGCTTTTTGCGAACGATGAGGCGAATATGATTTTCTCTAAATAGGCAAATAGTCGCGAAATTAATCTATCAGAATTGCTTTGATTTTCGACGATTCAGCTCACTCATAATTATGTTTCGTGAATTAGCGAAACGGATATGACATACCCACATATTGCATTTCGCAGTATATATTTCACAGTTTTTGGTATATCAGTGACTCATGTTTTGGTAACAATTTCGTCAAATATTAATATGTAATCCACCCTAGTTAATAAATAATTATTATAGCTTTTTCATAAAACAAAATATTATAATGGACCTGTGAGAAGAATATACGGATATATATAAATTTGATCATTGAAGAAATGTGTATGAATAATGAAATTTCTAGGGATACGAAATAATGATATATTCCTCGTTAATTGATAGTTGAAGTATTATTTAAAATTGAAAGTAAATTTAAAAAATTAAGAAACAATATTTTTGTTATTTAGAACGTGAAAAAACACACGAGATTTTGTGATTGCTGCCAATAAAACGAATTCAGTCCCAGTAATTATCAAATCAAAAGAGAACTCTTCATGAACCGTCCAACATGTGGGTAGATCGAACATAATCGATAAAAGATGAATATTTACAAATTGAACACACAAATTTACCGGGAAACAGGAGGAAAAAGAAAGAGATGGGCACATGAGCGTATTTCGAAAATTATTCAAATCGCTCGCGTCCGGAATTAATACGTATGGGTTTCATGTATATTTTCCGTTTATGCAGCTTTTACCGCAAATAATTTGAACCAAACCTCATCAATATCCCACGACATTTTTAGCACTCGGATATGTATACATACATGTTATATATCGTGTATTGAATGGTTAAAAATCTAAATCCATACAACCGGACGACAGACCGATCTAAATAATAAATAAACGTTGTCACGATGCAATATCCTTTGACACAATATCCGCGACAGAATATCCGTGGTCAAAATATCCGTGGTCAAAATATCCGCGGTCAAAATATCGGCGACAGAATATTCGCGGTCAAAATGATTGTTCATGCTTGTGGGAAAATAACCATGTGTTTGTTAACGTTTGATGGGTGTTTGGGTTTGGGAGTTGGGTGTATTTCTTCGAGTCTCGCATAGAGCGTGTGAGCGTGTGCATGTTGTGCATATGTAAAATAGCTACGATCAAAATATTATGAAAAAAAATAACCATGTATTTGTTTACGTTTGTTGGGTGTTTAAGTTTAGGGGTTGGGTTTTTCTTTTTCAACCTTGCAAAGAGTAGGTGAGCATGTTGTGTATATGTAAAGTAGTTACGCTCAATATATATTGATATATTGATATATTGATATGATATGATATATAATATATATTGATATATTGATATGATGAAAAAATAGTTATTCTTTTTATAATATTATAAAAAGAATAACTATTTTTTTGTTCACGTTCGTTGGGTGTTTTGGTTTTGCGGTTGGGTTTAATTTGGCAATTGCATAGCAAGAATGCCAGAATGTTGTCCGAGGATATTTTGACCTCGAAGGTATGTATATAGAAGTGGGACTTTTCCGAAAAATGACGATAAATTTTTTTCCCGTTCCATAACTTCAAAAATCTTATATATAATGATAAAACGGTGGGGGAAGTCGACTTTTTTCCAAGGCGAATTTTCTATCATCAAAAAACTCATAACGCAAAAAATGTATTATGGGTTTCGCACAGTTATCAACGCATACACTGTGTATTATCAACACACTTTGTTTTTGTGTAAATAGTATTGTTTTTGTGTAGTGTTGTGTTTTGCGCAATATCATACTGGCAAAGTGGGGATATCGGTCGCGCGAGGCAATCGATATATATTCCAATCGTTTTCAAAACTGTGAAACTTTGCGTTCACTCTTCAATTTCAAAATACTGTAACGTTGTTTTGAAATAGAACTTATCGCGTAAGCTACAAATTTGTTTTGAACTTAAACTCATTGCGTACGCTGTAAATTTGTTTTGAAAATGAATTTGTAGGATTGTGTGAATCTAGGAAAATTCGTCTCCCAGAAAAGTTGTCTCTCGAAAATGCATAACACAACTAAAGAAGCGTGTATGTGTGTGGAATCGCGGGGTGCGTGAGATCGGGATGTGCGTAGAATAGTGGGGTGGGAGCAGTCACTTCGGCGTGTGTGCGTGGAATCGTGGGGCGCATGGAATCAGGGTGTGTGTGAAATAGTGAGATGGGTGCAGGCATTTCGGTGTGTGTACGTGAAATCGTGGGATGCGTGGAATCGTGGGATGTGTGGAATGAAATAAAACACACATCTAGCGAGGACACATATTCCGGGAACGAATTTTCCGAGGACGAATTTTCCGAGAATGCATTTTCCGGGAACGAATTTTCCTGTTACCGGATTGTGTACACACGAATACGTATACGTATATATACAACAAGTAATGCCTGTAATGCGAATAGAAGCGGAAAAATTGAATTTTCGGTTTTTTGTAAAAAAAAATCCATGAGGAAATTTCAAGCTCCCCCAATTGATTATCGTTATTAGTCATCTATTAACTGATAAAAAAAAAAAAAACAAAAAATTCATCGTCATTTTTCGGAAAAGCCCCAATTCTGTATATTTACCTTGGAGGGATATATCAACCGTGTTGTATTATAATGCAGATGAGCGTCGTTCGAGTGAGGAAGAAAGAGCGAGAGAGAGAGAGAGAGAGAGAGAGAGAGAGAGAGCACGTTAAAATAGAGCCAATAAACGACATTGAAACGAGAATAGTCGTGTAGAAATTTAGCCAACTCCTGGTGAATTTCCCGCCAATCTATCTTTCGGCACAAGTTGTCGAGTGAGTACAGGGTGTCTAGGTGTATCTAGTTGTGCAGAGTCAACACGACATTCGCAGCACTTCCTAATACCGTGCCTCTCTGTAATGTTCGACCTATATAATGCAAAGCATCAACATCACACATGTTTCACTGGGATAGCCAGCAAGTGTACATACTATATATGGATATAACAGAGATGAAAATACTATAAACACATGTATATACATGTTCCGAATATATAGAGTAATGCCAGGGCGAAACATACGCTTTATATACAAATTGTATGGGTATGAATTGTATGGGAATTTCAGCAGGAGAGTGCAGAAGGGGTATAGCAAGAGTTGGGGATAAATTGGAACGGAGGTTAGATGAGACAGCATTAACGAAAACGAGATTGGGGGTAGTAGCTACAATAATATATGAAAGTAGTTACAACTACTTATTTGCACTATATTCAGATCTTATCGCGAAATTCGTTTCTAAAGGTAACGGGATTAATGGATTATGTGATTTTGAAGAAAAAAGTCATTAACCATTATTATTTCTGATACACAGTTCATAAGATATTGAATCGTCAATGCAAACCAATCCAGAGCGTCGATAAAAGGCACGGAGTGAGGGTAGCGCGCCACACCAGCTTGTGGGCGTACCAGGTTGGTTGTCGCTATTTATTCATTATCTCGCCAACGAGGCATCGGAAAAAAATGGCTGGTTAATTTTTTTTCAGAATTTCACAATGTAACTAACTTTATTTCAAGATTTTGCGAATATTTCATATTGCGTAGTACTACACTACCAACAAATATATAGTTAGTTCGCAGTACAAGTTTTTACGCAAATGGACGCCACAATGAAAGTAGATTTTTGCACACAAATTCAAAAACACAGCCCGGAAATGGTGGATTTCTCACTCGCTGGAAGGTCTATTACCATTATTTACTGGTACATATAACTGTCGTAGTATTGCCACCATCCAAGCGTTCATCGTAGTGTCCTCGTTTGTTAAGGGTCCCATTACGCAAACGTGATAAAGCCGAAGGTGAACGAACGGCTAGCTCTGAGACCAGGAACCGGAAACTGCGGTAGGTTTCATCGCGTCAAATGTGCAAACGTTATATATGTGAAGATACACACAATGATAATGTTTCATCTGTATTGTCGTGCAACATGTAGTTTTGCTGAAATGTGGGTGGAAAGAGTGGGATTAGAGAGAGAGAGAGAGAAAGAGAGAGAGAGAGAGAGAGAGAGAGAGAGAGAGAGAGAGAGAGAGAGAGAGAGAGAGAGAGAGAGAGAGAGAGAGAGAGGAAGAAGAGTGAATAATGCATAAAAGAGAACACTTGATGAGATGAAATTTGGAGGCTGCTCGTAATTTCGTGTCTTCCTAAAACATTAACATTAACAGAAAATGAGCTTTAGTTATCCAAATTATTATGAATTAGCGGAATAAATGATATTAGAAATACTAAAATGCCGGAGGAAAGACAGTTTATAATTTTTTTTTGGAAGAAGAAAAGTAATTGGACATTCGATCTCGTTGGAGCAGCGAGTTCCAACATAGATATTATTCATCCAAGTTTCTCTCGTGTTTTCGCATAATCAAGAGGAAATAGCGGGATCTTTGCAAGTTTGCTTGACACAGCTGCATCCTAAGGACTCTTCGGCCAGTCTCTCACAACATCTTAGTAATACTCGGTGGTCTGGAGTCGCAATTGTACCTCGAAATAGCGTACTAGACCGTTGGAGAAACCCCGCAACGCGATATAAGTCTCTTTTGCTGTTATCATTCGTCTTGCCTCAAGTTTTACCCTCTTAGAGTTGTATTTTCATCTCTCTTCGTTCTTGCATGCGCTATAATAATTCTTGTTTTTCTTTTTTTCGTAGTGAATTGTTACTTGTCGCATTTTTTGAAAATAATTAAAGATACCAATTTAATAAAGTTATGGTTAATATTTTGTTTTACCGAATTGTCGGAACGATATTGGAAAAACTAAAGAAAAAGAAAAAAAACGTTCATTTCTACCGAGGATTAATGGACTCTAGAATTTAGTTCAGTATCAATTGATCGCCCCGTTAGAAATTGGAGTGAATCAAAATTTGAGCTATGAGGAAATAAAAACGAGGATGAGCTACTAAAAACTCGCATCAAATTGCTTTAAGATTGCTGACGATTGTGACGTTGTGTGTTTCGGAGGGTCAATGACGTCATATGTTTCTCATCTTCAACGTCCATACAGATGGACAGCAATTGTAAATAAAAGAGTTAAATTGTAAAGGGAGAAAGAACAAGAGAAATACTATTGTCAACTTCGAAACTAAAATACACATGTCGATGACAAATTGATCGTTCCAGGTTCACAGGTTTAACAGGTCCGTTTAACAGATGAACTTCTTAACTTTAAATTATTTTTACCCCATCACCCTCTGCTTTGAAAATATTAAAATGCTTCATCGAGTGAAAAATTTATAGAAAAACAAGATTAAGTATCCAATTATTCATCAAATGGACAAACGACATTAATCAAATTTTTATCTCTACCGCATATAAATTTGTAAGAGAAAAAAAAAGCTTGTCAATCTGTATATTTGACTAATTTATATTTATTTGACTCGACAACCACACAACGAATTTCAATAAATCTATTCAGGAAAAAAAGCTTACAATCGGGAAAGGAATAGAATGCATGCAATAAAAATTGGCGAAAATTCCGTGTTATTTACTTACCAAATAAATGTGTCTCAAAGGCAAGATTTTCAAGATCTTAATTGAATCATTTAAATCCGTTCTGAAAAGGACGATGTTATTCACGAAACGGTAATAGTAAAATATTAATGTGAACCTGTGTAATTGTTCATCGAATTATAAATGCAGTTAGGGACAGGAGAAGTCGCTTCTTGTATTATATTTGACTTTCATATTTTATTTTTACATATATTATGAATTCGTCCTCTTATTTCTCGAATATTTTATTCGGTTTTCGTCAAATTTTGCTTTAATTACAGGTCTATAAATATATATAGATAGATGAACAGAAAAAGAATATGTCGAAAGCGTATTGGTTTCTCGTTACAATTATTCAAATCTTTTCACACATTCATCACACGCATACATCACACATTACATTTTCTTTTTACAGAATTTTACGAATGACATTAAAATTTTGACTTATCTCGATTGTGGATTGCAGTTTATTGATGGCTCTTGCCCCGGGACTGGAGTGTGGTAAAGTCCATGAATTTGATTTGAGTTTTCCTGTGAACCTCTGGGTCTAGAAGACTGGCTAGTTTTATCGAATTCGATTTAGAGTCCAGAACACCAAAGAATTTTGATCCGCCTCGTGAGACGTCCCAGGGCGAAGAGAGCGAGATTTTCGGCTTGTGAAGAGAAGCGGTGCTGAATTGCCCCCTCTCTTCCATAATAATTGTTCGGGATCGATTAAAATCGAGAGATCGATTTTAGGAATGTTCCAGGAATATTCAATGTTCAACTTGCGGCTTACAATATTTATATAGTATTCTGTATTGCGGTTAAAAATCACAAATTTTGCTGCTTTGGTTTCAGCCTAAAATCTCCCCTATCAAAAATATAGATTATTTTTAACCTCTAAATCGATAATAGCTGTTCAAAATCCAAGCTTCAATTATATTATTAACAAATACGATGGCTCCTGATTAATCTGGATGTGTAATAAAGATTGTTCATGAAATACTCGTAGATGTTTGCGGACAATAATTTCAGAGGGGAACGTTAAAACAATGTATTTAGTGTCACTAAAGTTCATCGAGAGCCACAAAAGTAATTAACTATTCCATCTCCCATTAATTGCAAATTTTTTTTAACAATATAGTATTCGGTCAATCACGATAAAGGTATCGTCGTGATAATTGAAATAATGAGAACCGGTTACCCAAGATAAGAGATTGGATAGTGAATTTCATTTTCAATTCCTCGACGTCCGGGGTTATAAAACAGTCTCGTCTATGTCTTCTGAATAATTGTTGCGTACCGTAATTTGCGATGCTTATATAGGTTAATTTCCATATCAATGGGGTTTAAGGAGAATCAACTGAAACTTGGCATGGAATTTTCCAAACGTCGAAGCCGATGTGCAGAGGTTAGATGTTATTACAGCTGTTATAAAGAGATTTCAACATAAAAGTTGGCTCAAAAGTTAAAACACATCCCCTGACTTGGAACTGTTTATTTTCTAAACATGAACGATTCGCCATTCGTGCGTATCCCAGCACAGTACATTAGGTACGCGGTAGATGTGTCAAGATCTGAAAGGGCCAAGATATTTACGCGAGGCATTCCAACAGAGGAAGCATCACGGCGACGCCTCATACGTATGTACAAGCAACATCCTGCTATTAATCGACGATCATCAGAAGGCAGTCACCGTCATTGCTCATAAACACTCCATCTCTGCCTCAACCATTACCGCAGGCGCATTACTTCATGACGTATTGTACGGCTCGTACCCGAGTTGTGCATGCACAGACCGCGTGTGTAACAGACATCCACGGCCGTCTCGGCTTCGGTATGGCACGACTTTGCAGTCGGCCCCATCAAACAGTTAACGCCTAGTTTCCGTTTCAATATATCTCGACAAACCAACGAAGAAAGATGACAACTTTAGACGCTGCATGTGAATTCCGTTGAAATTAATCAACCGGATATTGCCTTGTAACGAGCATCCGATCAAGTAGTAAGGCTTGCAGCATCTAAAATACTAGACTTCTCTAAACCAAAGTCCGGTACCATTTATTGCACCAGGTAACCTGTGATGGGTTAAAAGTTATGGATTATTAATAGTGGCCCCGAATGTGGCTGTGTAAGTTGAATTTTTTGGTTGTAATCCTCATTTATCAAGGAATACACTAATCCTGCTTGTCGTGTTATCAGAGAAAACGGCGCATAGAATAAGGTACGGTGTATTGGAATGAAAAGAGTCGGTCAGGAGACTGTATTCATATAATTGGGTCAATGACCGGTTTAGCTGTTTAGGAAAAATAGAGTTCGGTTCTGGACAGGTATGGGAAAAGGATGGATATAGGAAATGACCTCAGTCGCACATCGATACTTTGTTTACATTCAGAATATGATTGACTTTTATTCTCATCACTGGTCAGAGAAGGATAGTAGATGTCTGTTTGGAGGAATTTATGTTTATTGGAATCTATTGGGTGTCCTAATTGTGGATTTTTAAAATATTTCGTCCCTTTTCCTATATTATTTGTTTCTTTGATTTAATGAATTTAAATTTTATTTAATTGACAGTATTTAATTAATTGTTGTAAAAATATATAATTAATGATAATTTTTCTAAATTCTAATTTTAATTTTAATTAGAGTGTGATCTGGGCTGTACCAAGATAAATTCTTATAACTAATGATGGCCTGGGCTGTGCCGAGATAGTTTTATATCTAAGGTGGCCTGGGTTGTGCCAAGATGATTTTTATAATTAGGAAATGTATCTTTTTTTAGTGATAGTCGGACGCTATGCCGAGAGACGCATAAAAAAAGTACATTTGAATTATTTATATCTAACAATAAGGTGGCCTGGGCTGTGCCAAGAGATGTTTTTTAGTATGATAGTCTTATCAACTAAAAGTAGGATGGGCTTTCCTAAGGATAACGTGATAGCTGGATGCTATGCCAAGAGGCACGTTATATGTGAGGTCGGGATGGGCTTTCCCAAGGAGCGTGATAGCCAGACGCAATGCTGGGAGACACGCGAAATGAGTGTGAACTTAAGGAAGTTTGGATTGGAATAAAAGGTAATGGGTCACGGAGACGTCGCCTTATATATGATTTTTCCCATGGTGGAAGAATTGAAACGGCTTGCCCTGAATTATGAAAAGATGGCTGCTGATATTGTCGATGCAGTATTTAATGAGTGAGTTTTGGAAAGCTCTCTCTTTACCCCTTATAGCCTAACTTATTCCCTCCAAGCATAAAAAAAAATAATAATAAGGGAATAAAGTTTATCAAATTTATTTATGGATCTCTGGGTTTCAGTTTCTTCGATGTTATTAAATGGCGAACATTTTTTAATTTCTTTTTTTTTTATGTAGATTTCAAGACATTATTGGTAGTACGAGTCGCACCGCTGCTGCTCAAATTATTAATAGAGAAAGACTGAATGATAGACCCCCTATTCCACAGTCGATTCGTTATCTTGGTACTATGCTTGAAAATTGGCCGTGCGCTGCCAATATTTATAAAGCACAGTTCACGGGCGACGACGTCATTTATATTCATAGTGCGTTCCAAGAATATCACGCGCTTGCCAGTTACTAATCATTCACATGAGAAAAGCTGGCACTGTAAATATTTGTTAATTACAAATATTGATGAATGTAGTATGGTTAATAAACAATTAGTTCCAAACCTACAGCTATCAGTTCGAGATCTGGTAGCAATGCTTTACTAGTTATGCGTATACAATCACG
The DNA here is from genome assembly GCA_963989365.1 of Rhimphoctona megacephalus. Classification (NCBI taxonomy): domain Eukaryota; kingdom Metazoa; phylum Arthropoda; class Insecta; order Hymenoptera; family Ichneumonidae; genus Rhimphoctona; species Rhimphoctona megacephalus. Next base: position 52,788,708 of record OZ022415.1, on the reverse strand, counting down.
CGATAATTAGATGGATCATTGTCGCAAATGTTACCAAACCTGCTGCAAGGCAATCAACAACAACTGTAACAAACTTACACTATTGCAGCTGGTATGTATTCTCGCATGTGCTAACAACGGATGTTTCGGATTCCATAATCCCTGTCATGCTTCATGCGCGGCACGGGAGACCTGATTATTCCTCAACGGGATAAACCGAAGAATAGAACAGCCCTCATCAATGACACAAGCTGGATCTTTGCTGGCACTTTTCTGCAAATACCAAGCCATAGAACATAGTACGTAGAACGTTGATTCTTAAATCAGTGTAAGAGTCTCTTTGAGTGCTGAAAGTGAGGAAAATTTTAATTTTACCATTTACACATGTGCGCAGAGAAAGAAAATACTAGATTGCCCGAAGAGTCGAGTGAGATTGATATCCCGCATCATTAGAAAGACAAGGAAAGCGCGGCAGCAAAGTGATTGAGTCGGAAACAACCGCAGAGGGCGGAGAGAGATCGGGAGGGATGTAGATAGGTCGTCTGCATCCCAACCGTCACGGCTTTATTAGGATGTTGGATCACAGCCAATGTTAGTCGATTGGGTGACATTAGACGCCTGGAGACTTCCACTATTGAACGTTCATTTGCCCTCAGTAGAATGTCTCTCTGTCAGAGTATTCCGGTGAGAAGTAATGAAGCTTAAGGACAGTTTCTCTCGTAGCTCTGGAACTCGCAACGGTGGTGCGCGCAATCACTTTCGCGAGACAATACCAGCGAGAGGGAAACAGAAAATAAAAGCGATTGACGACGGAGCTGGGTCACCGGAAACCCGTAACGTCGGAGAGTTATCTTTGCATGCTTACAGCGCTGAAATATACGAATGCGATTGGGTTACAGGAAGGATGGTATCGATGTTTACCATATAACTAGAACAAGCCGACATGATTCTTTAGCATGGGCGTTCCTGGCAGTGTGTCAGACACAGTTGGATGGTTTTCTGTTAACAGCATCCTTACCGAGATCTGTGATAAAAGACTTTTTGGTGCCTACAGAGAGAAACCTGGAACTTTCGAATCTTGCAATGTCTTCCTTGTTGGGCGATTATTCGACTTGAATAGTATGAATGTATGATGTAAGTTGTAAAATTGCCACGAAAAAACTTGCCGTTAGTTTTTTTTTCTTAATCGCATATATGGAAACAATCACTTTAGCTCTTAAGTTGAACTGTCATTCTCATTGTATACTCAGCTCAGTGCGAATAAATGCTTCTACTACCGTGGTTAACCGATGTTCTATCATAGGCAGACTTGCAACCGAAATATCAGCTCTGCCAGCTCTTCGCGTGTATGGACCAAGGCTACAAGATCCGTACACGTAGACTTGCTTGGTCATGGAGTTTGCCTTCTGCGTGTTTCCATGTGTCACGGATAAGTCCGTGAACGAGTGGATTATTATGGAGAATTTTGGCCTGTCTCGTTCATATTCAAGACAGAGCGGCATCCCATCTCTTTCTCCGTCAACGAGGGTCATGGATCTAGCCATACTATAGACGTGCAAGATAGCGGGATCACATGAACCCTGCATAAAATGAAGGCATCTGGAATCCAACGAGGTTGCGCGCATGTCGGCGTACTTCCGTTTCTCGGATCAAGTTGCATCGTTTGCATGTCTCGTTTCTCACATCTGCACATTTTCACGTGACACAAAAGCCGTACACGTATCTTTGATAGGGCCATGACGTTGGATCAGATAGACGGATCTTGCTTTTTAAGGGGCTAATCTTTCGATTGAGCTTACGGGCAGAATAAAAATAGTCTTTGTTAGACTTTGATTAAAATTTCCTTCAGGGAATCATACTCTTTGGGAACTCATTTGGAAGAAATGTTAGACACTGTACAAGACGGCTGTCATTTGTTTTATCAACTAAATTTATTGACAGAAATCGATAATACGTTCATGTATGGGAGTTGGAATATATCTTGAGAATCAAATGCTCTATGTTAGGTGATTTGTGAAGACATGTCGAGTCTCCGTATGAGCGGGAGGGATATTGAGATGTCCCCATCAGCAATGGCTGGAATCACCAAGGTGAATAGCCAGTCATATCGGAGAGTAATCAATGCCAATCCTCCTCGAACAGTATATCAATGCGGTATTACTTCGGGGAATATAGTCATCCACCCAGGGAGCAAGATAGGTCGATACATAGGTACGTATTTTTTCAGGCTTCATTCAATTTCCAGTGTCTCAATAGCGATTCCATCCATAGCGGAAGCATGAATTAAATAGCTAAGTAAATAAGATTTCACGGTACAAAGACGTATTCTGCATAGTCATGATAATAAATCGCCGTCTCCACTCATGCAAATAATCACCTCGGTCTGGATTCAATTTTATTATTGCATTTTATTTTCCACACGGATCATAGTACATTTACTCTTCGCTTCACAAGTTTATCAATACACAACACAATTTAACTTAAATTTAATTAAAAGTTTAAATAACGTTCTTTTCCCCAAAGAAAGTTGATCAAAGGTCCAAAGCACGTGTTTCCCGATTCGAAAGTGTACTGATGTGTTGGCATAGCAATTCAGTCACGTTTCAAGACTGTGGAACTGGAAACAAGGATTTGCGGTATAGAAACAATAACTTGATATTCTATAGCCACGGGTAAAGTTACTTTGGTAGATTGCCAATTCGGTTATTACCGGTATACAATCGGGTGAGAGAACGACAACGATCGTCGGCATTCACGGTGAACTCAAAAACAGCGGCTTCTTTTGGGATAGGTCCAAGGTCCCTAGTTTTTTGGGACTCAAATAAATGACTTGGTGTACTTGGAAGGTTTTCAAGGTCCATGTGATTCTACGCTGAGGTTTCATCAGAACCCAGAATTTTACCCCAGCTCAATCTCGGCTCCGGTTCATCTCTGAAGTACTCGGCAGTCTCTGGAATTGTATTTGTCATAATGGAAAAATACATAACAAATAGTGACAGGGGCAACAAATGGGAGTAAACGGTTTCTCATTGAAGTAAAATAGTACGCAACAATGCGACGCGATTGCGGGCCTCATAAGGTATCTAGCTGGTCACCGAGATCATGTTCCACATTGCTCCTATAATGTATATGGATATTATACACAAATATAGCGAGATTACATCATATATACGACGTTACACGCTCTTGGGAAAAATGGCGCAGATGAATGGAGAAAGGAAGAAGGGAAGGGATCCTCTTTCGTGCATGCATGCGAAGCATTGCTCGAACGTTACCGGCTAGGCGCCCATAACATACAGGTAGCATGATGCTGCGCTAGCACAGCTTGCAAAAGCCTGCATTACATAGACACGACTACGGAATGGCTAATGACTAATTTGCATTTTGCGTGTGACTTTGTTACCGCATCGTTACATCGGCTTTATTAATAATGCAACGTACGCGATGTGCCTCTATCGGTTTTTGCGTACACCCAACATACCCAATACCACAACATTAAATAACATTCGTGATGTTCCACTTGAATATATAGAAAATTGCACCTTGTGAAGGTCCAAAGTGGATGTTGATGTGGAACATTTTTTTCTATTTTATTATTTTGACAGTTGGAACTGGTCAGAAAATGCTACAGTTGCAATTACTACGGCAATTGAATAATTATGATTTTGAGTTCGTGATCAGAATTGACGTACGGTTTATCGATGCAATGTACCTACGAAAGAGGGGGTCATCGAAATCTCCTACAAGTCACGTACGTAGGCGCCTTTCTATCGAATTGCAATATCGAATGACCTCAATGCGTAGTACCCGTTCGAAAAATGCCTCGCAAATAAAATTTTTTGAAACAAACGATCCCGCAACATGAATTTTGATTTACTGATATTTTCGGCCATTCCTGACATTAATTTGTTGATTAATTTTTTCTCCTCGCAGCTATACTAGGAACGTCTTGAAATGTGCACAATTCACCAACTTTCAGTTCCAAAGTCGCTCTGTATACCAAGGCATACACTATGTTGCAGAAATGGGAATGGGAGTGAGAATTGGGGAAGGAAGAGGAGAGGGACGCAACCTCTTGGTATACATAACCCTGGGGCGTTCGCGAGCTCGCGTGTCTACTCGATATTACTCCCAAAAGAGAAGTATACGGCTAATTATCATTACAGTAGAGTAAGGTTACGGCGACATAACATGGATAGAGAAGAGACGAGGTAGTAGGCGGCAGGTAAAAATTAAGAATGATTGTAATCCTTATGAAATTACGAATGGTATTTTGTGGTGACGTGTACGACGTACCGTCTCTTCATGATTTAGTCCACTGAATCTCTTCCGTGGCAATTTGAATATAATTATATGAATCTTGACAAATTTTTAGACGAAATCAGTGTCGGAGTACTAAATGGAGATGCGATAGGACAAAGCGAACGAAAATTTCATCAATGCGTTTGAAGTTAGTCTCCAGAATGAACATAGACAATGGGTATTGTTTGTTACTTATAGCCTCATTAATATATAACATTTTTGGTTTAGCTAACTCAGGATTCTTCTCAAAAAACATGGTGCTTGTAGTTCTGGCTCTCGTGCATAACCCCAGTGTAAATAAAATCTGACAAATGGGGATCATCATGACAGCACCAAGGAAGGGCAAAATATTGAGTCGGTAAATTTATGATATCCGTATGCTCGTGTATATAGGTGGATATAAATTCTTTAGCACACCACGAGCGCTAGAGTTATTAATCCTGCAGTGTGATTGAGATGGGGGATTTACTCGGGAGAACGAAGGGATCGGCAGCTTTCGGGTGGTAATCACAAATCCCATTTTCACTCTATTTCTTTGACCACAGAATTTCTTGGATGATATTTCGAAACCGGATTACTGACGAAGCGCTTTTGACATAGGGTTCACAGCAGCTCAAGAGCTGTAATCTCAACATTAATCCTACCTCCTAAAATGACTATGAACATTTTTAGGGCATTTATTACTTACAAATCGCCAAAAAATTCCAGCCAGCTTCAAAAATATACGGCTCATTTGTCTGACCTTGGCGGAGTTGTCGCTCGGAGCGAGAATGATGGAATACCACATTGGGAAACCTGCCTAGTCGACGGATGACAGTGGCAAGGTATTTTGTACGGGTCGAGATAAAGTAATACAGGAGATAAATGGAGGACTTTGAACAATCGGCGCCAGAGAGATCTGGTCCGAATTTTGAGCACAAAGAGACGGAGATACGTTTGAGAGACCAAAGAGGATAGTTGGTTCAGGTGCGAAAGAGAACCTAGAGCGAAAAGATTACGGACAAAGACATCTGTATGAGCAGATATCAGGAATGAAAAAGTCGATAAATCGTATCGGTAGGACCGATAATCGTCGCGGTGCTGTCGTTCTCTTCTACTGCGGCCGGATAACACGTGCAGCCACAACGTGTGGTCTTGGTGGACGTACGTGTAACTCTCGGGTAACCACGACGACGACACATCGAGTGAAATGGATAGTCAGTCGATATCCCATCACCTTCAAGCTGATAACCCAGCCAACCATATACTTGTTCAATATACAGTGTTGTAGATGTAATTCCTTCGAGCGATACACAAATTTTACCCAGAAATCGAGCTTCTCGAGTTTTTCTTCCGAGAAGTGTTTTCACAAAATTTCTAACGTGACATACATTCGGTATACAGGTTGTCTCGCAAGATGCACTACTACTACGGAGATAGCTACCTCCCCCGACCCACAATTCTCAAGTGAAAAGTCCTCAATTTCATATCATTTTTCATTTTGCTGCGGCTGATATGGTCTGACGGGCACCACTTATTTCTACACGATCAATCGATTTGGCCATAGTCTAATCATTAATACCTGTGCAACGGAGTATCGCAGGAAGAATTGCAATGCCCATATAGATCATTTTCTTATGAATCTTCAACTCGTTGTCTGGATTCTTGTAAGCTTAGCTTTTGGGACACACTGTATTATATTTAAGATGAGGGCGAGGATGCTGGTTCAACGCTCGATATTCATGTAAAATGGAAAAGTCCTTCGGGAGCATCAGCTTCATCGCTCTTTCCCAATCGATTTTACCCACCGCCACCACAGGGTTCTTTGCCGTTCGCACTAGACGCATCTGCGGCAAGAGAAATTTTATAGAAAGATGGGGAACCTGTGGTGATGGAGCAACGTCAAAGAGCCTCTTCGCAACTTTCAACCCTTCTTTCTTACTTTTCTTCCCTTCACATATCCCCGAGGTGGGTCTATGCCTATTTTATATCCGTATTTCAGATATTTTAATGCTACTAGGAGTCATGAAACTGCCACGTCAGTATGCATCTCCTTGCAGCTTTTTCACTGCTTCTCTGCGCGGCCACTATCGACGAATGCGACAAAAAGCATGGCCACAAATTCGGTGAACTTGGAAAAAAAAAAATACCTATCCGTGGATGAGTGCCTGCTTTTTCAACGTGCATGAGCGCTTTTTAAGTATCCAATCGGATCACTTCGCCGTGAAATTTTAAGTATTTGTAGCTTTGTGCGTTTTTTTTCGATGGAAAGAGTGTATTCGAAAATTCGTGATAAATAATAAACCAACATCGAGGTTGGTTAGACCGATGTTTCGAACATATTGACCACGGGGAAAAAATTACACTTGTTTCGCTGCAGATACATCGCGCATTTTGTCTTCGACGACATATTAAGCCACTTTTAACTTAACGTATCAAAAGTGGATAGGAATTCAAAATGAATGTTTTTAAGCACATCTTTTAATGAAGGATGCTCAAAACAGTAGGATTAATCGTACGAAATCGTCCCTGTAAGTTCCTAAAAATCTCATGTTTCTCTCGCAACTGTACAGCTATCGTATGCGAACTCAGCTCTGCTACATCAGTAGCAGAGAAGCGAAGTCACGAATGTCTCGATGCTTAGAGCATATTCGCAGAAATGATATACATACGTGAATCCATATCTAGGTTTTCAATATATGTGAACACGGCTCATGATGTATGATTAATGTTGAACAGCTACGTCATATATCATTATCAGTAATATCAGATATCTGGTTAAGATGAGTCGGACCAAAGCATTATAATATTGCTCTCTTTAATTAATTCTGAAAAGCGCACGTATCATATCAGTTTAATATTAATAAAATATTTGGGAGGATGTTTTTTTTATTATTAAAGAAATTTGACCTAGTGATTCATCGATAAAATCAGCATCAAGGGTGTCTCGTTAAAGAAAACATACCAAACAACTTTTCTCATCGAAAATAAATTGTTTTTTAATTTTATTTTCCTTGTATGATTAAAAAAGTATGGAAGTATATGAACTGACAGATTGTCTCTTTTTCTACTTCAGCTAAGATAGGAGTATGCGAGCTTGAGTTGCGTACTCTGGCACCCCCTTGACCCGCAAAAGTGCTCGGGCTACTGTTTACCACTCTGACACTCTCACAGGGAGGGTTAAACCCTCGGGCATGTGTTCTTAACTTCGAGGAGAACTTTAGTAGTTTCGACACATTTCGACACTGTTGTTAAAAAATAATAATGTTATAACATTGTATTGTACTGCAAAAAGTCGAACAATAATCATTGAATTTTGTAGGTTAATCATCCCACGGGAAATTGGCTGAATTTTTCGTATAAATATTTACAAATGTGTAACACAACGGGTGGGTTCGTAAATGAAATGGTGATCGCCGAACTCATGGGTTCGCGGAAGAGCGAAAAGAGGGAAATAATTGAAATTAACAGATACCGATCGTGGTAAAATATTCGTGTGTTGATCGGAGCGAGAAATCCATCCCTCGGGACTCGCAATATTCCAATCTATGAATAAAACAAATATTTGTGTTGTATCTTCCAAATAACGCAAATATTTACTTGAAATCTTTGCCGAATCCTTTTTACGTTTTCCGCATGCAAATCGGGGGAAAAAACCACCAGGAATGGCAATCATACACAATTCGATTTTTTGTTACTTCGACACGATTTTATTTCTTGGATCCGTTGGTGCCTATTTCTTTTTAACAATAGTTCACACACAATGATTGTGTAAATGTTGAAATTCATTGAACACGTGGAAAAATAACAATAAATAGAAGATGAAACTTAATATTTTTGCAGTCAACACAGGAGCCATATGTTTGAAAAATTGGTTATAAAAAAACACGAATGAACCAAGACTTTTTTTTCGCGTTATAGTACCAATTAGGATAGTGTATTCATTTTTTGGATATAAAAAAATAGCTGAGATAATGAAAAATACACCGTGGATGCGATGATTGATTTATCGTAATTGGAAATAGCGATGTGGCATAAATTTTATTATATTCTGAGAACAATATCGTTTCAACGATTTTTCCATTTGTCAAAACTGTCGAAGGAGTGGACAACGGCGAACGTATCGGACAATCGCAGTAACAGAATTGGGATACGAATTCTCCGATCCAAGTTGTCACGCCTCATTGAATTATATGTGTATCAGCCCCGAGGCAAATAGACACATTGGATAGGAGGCTAAATGCCATCGAGTTCCATTGAAATCGCAACGTTTCAGCTGCCATTCACAGGTCTTTTGTTCACGGGTCCTCGCCCATCTTTTCAGTCGCAAAATACCCTTAACGATATATCAATGTTATTATGGAAAACTTACCTAATTATGTGGTGGAATTAATGACTGAACTGCTTCCAGAAATCTGAAATAAAGAATGATAGAAAAATTTAGAATGGACTGTTAAAAAATGAAACGCATATAAATTAATTAAGCGAAGCAAGATGATAAATTTATAAACAGTTAAAATAAAAATGATTAGTAAAATATTAGTAGGACCTAAGAGCTGGTTCTTTGCATAGGTTTTTATTTATTTATATGGACTCAATTGGGAGGTGAATTCGTCATAATTAGGCGGTAGCCTCTTTCGAGAATCACTCTAATGTTTACACAGTGGAATGAAATGAACATTGAGCAAAGCAATCCACAGAATTAACTGTGATATATTCGTCTTAGCCCCGAGACAAACTTGCCATTGCTAATTCCAAGTGCAAATTCAGTGATATCGTCTTTCATGAAACTTCGTACGAGATCGTCGCTCTCTCCCTCTGTCTCTTTCTCTCTTCGACTCACGAACGCAAATACATCACGATTCTCGCATTATCATCGAAGTAGTGAAACTCCAAGTTCTTAGGGAACTCTCGTCAAAGAGTTCTCAGTTTAATCGCATTTAGGTCAGGTCGTATCTCGGAGTGGGCTCTGCACACTCTTCAATCGTCGTTGTTCACTTCTCAGTCTTCGGCGAATTGTCATTCTCCACGTGAATTAATCAATGAATCAATTCTCTTAATATAAGTCAACGATAAACTTTTGTTAAAACCAGACTTTATATAGATTTTACTCGGGTTTGCGAAGACCAGGAGCTTGAAACGTTTGAACGATAAAAGTTTTTCGACTATTAGATGATTTGACGTTCAATTGTCCTTTCCGATAAAATAATAAAATCAGAAAACAAAGGGAAATTTCTAGTGTCAAGTCATCTTAAAACATGTATTCTTCCTTCATTTCTTCTCTCTTCCGAAACAAAACTAATTGTTAAAAAAAAAAAAAAAACAATACATATATGCAGTGACGTTCAATTGAAACGCATCACTTGATTTTTTTGGGCGTAGATTGACCGATTTGAAAACAGCATAATGATAATTTTTAGCAAATTTTTTCAGCTTTCAAATGAGCCTGGTCTCGTTTCAATCGGACGCCAAATTACCGATTGGCAGCGGAATTTGTGAAAAAGTGTGAAAGAGAAATGAAAAAAGTCACTCCGCTATTTTCTGTTCGACAATGCTAGACCAATTTATACTCCCTTCAAGCCAAATCCGTTTTTTGACGATATTTCGGGAACTAATCGATCGATTTCGGTCAGATTTCGCGAGACATCATTCTCTCACAACCTGATCGATTTGCCTCTTCCAGGATATGCTCTCGAGATAGAAATCTCCGCAGTGCGCCAAAACGGTTCGCTCGTTTTTAAAAATGGATCCGATTGAATTCAGCTTTGCAACCTATCGGTCCAGCCGACATTTCAACGACAGATCTTACGGGAAGACGTTCATTTCGTAGTTTGAAAAAAAAAAAAAAAACATAGATTTGACGCGTTCAGTACATGCTTTGAAATGAGAAAAATCTATGTGTTTTTTCAAAGCACGGAATGAACCTTGCCCTGTAAGACTTCCGGGACTATCGGGGGTACGATTTTTTCGTTGCAATGTCGGCTACAACGTGTAATAGGCTGCAAAGCTGAATCAAATCGGATTCATTTTGAAAGATTGTCCAGAATGTTTCAGTGGACTGCAGAGGTTTCCAGATCTCTATCTCAGGAGTATATTCCAGAAGAGACAAATTCATCGGGTTGTGCGAGATTATGAACAATGATGTCTCGCAAAATCTGGCCGAAGTTAACGGATTAGTTCCCGAGGTATGGTCGAAAAACAGTTTTGGCTTTAAGGTGGTATAACTCGGTGTAGAATTGTCTCACAGAAGATAGCGGCGTGGCTTTTTTTCATGCCAAAGAATCCTCCTTCTGATTCCGTATCACCTAGTGTGCCAATTTTTTTGAAGTATCGAATTTTCGACATCACGACGCTGCCTTTCGCACTTTTTCACAAACTCCGCTGCCAATCGGTAACTTGGCATCCGATCGAAACGAGACCAGGCACATTCGAAAACTGACAAAATTTATTAAAAATGATCATTTTGCTGTTTTCGAATCGATCAATCTTTGCCCAAAATCACGAAAAAATAAAGTGATGCGTTTCAATTGGAGGTGACTGTATGTATAAAATGATTGGTTTATGTTGTACTAATTTAATATTGTTTGGATGATAATCAAGCGTTATTACTAAGCATTAAATCATTCGGAATGTATTTTTATTTCTTCTATGATTTTAGATTCCATTTGAAAACATTTGTAGTCTCTTAATTTAGCTTCCAGTTATCGAAGTTTAAAACTTTAGTCGAGCTCGAATTATCTCGAGGTCTTTCGATAGAGTGTAGAGTCTGTAAAGCTCGAGGGTGTCGCTTTAAAATTTAACTTTGCAAAGCAAACTTAAGGGAGACTGGACCGCCTCGTCCAAGAGGTTACACTTCGAGGGTATGTAAATTTGAGAAAATTCGTTAAAGTTTGTGTGGACACTTCAAGTATCTTGTATATTTTGAGAAAGCTTAATATGGCCCTTCGTAGATACGCAAAATCATGTGAAGTAAATTTGCTTTAAAATTATTAGAAAAAAAGAGTGAAAAATTGAATTCAAGGATGTTCATGAAAAATATTATCGATTAACATTGGACGCATATTTTATATATTTTTATTTAAAAGTTTGGACAATTCGTATCCATATCATCATGTGACCAGGCTGAGCATACGCATTACCTCGCAGAGTGGAGGCTTGTATCCGTGACACGTGACCATCATGCAGCCTGTGGCGCACTTGCTGAGTTCTGATTCGAGTTCAACGAACGCCAGTGCTTGCTCGAGATTTAAGGGTTTCTTTCTTTCTTTTGGACCCGTAATTTCTCATCGTTCCACGGAAACTCGGACTCTTCAACCGGGTGCACCACTTGACGTACCGTCGTGATGTCGATAGCGCAATAGTTGGACACGAAACTACCCTCAAGAGAATAAGACACCACTTAGAGTCACCATTTGTCCGAGTACTCTACGGCCAACAATGATGTGACACCGTGAGGTCCGGGGTCTTTTTCGAGTGAGGTTGAAATGGGTTGAAATTATGCGAACACGGTTCTGGCTGACGCTTTTGATGTCTAATCTTTAACGCGTGTAAGGTTTCGTCTCGGACGGTACTCGAATCCTTGAATAGACGAGCTTTGACATTGACCACCGAATTACCGACAAAACAAATTCTAGATTGAATATCCAAATAGAAAACAATTCTGAACAACAATGACATCAAAGTCGGACACATTTATTATGAAGGTTAGATTATATTCGAATCATTTGACTCAAATGGTATCCCTAATGATTCACTATGGACCATATATGGCAATAACCATCTATCGATGACTGCTGAAATATATTGATGTGTATCAACAATTGGGTAGATGCGTATGAACATATTATTGAATAAGAGGTTGTGCATTAGATTATAAAAAAAAGTAGAGCAGTGTTCATACGTAACACAGATGAAGAAAGAGGCACATCACGTATACTTCGGAGTGACGTGCAATATTTGAGAACAAACGCTCGGAAGATGCTATCGAATGTGCCGAAACACTCACATCGTGCTTAGGGATTTATGAAATGTTATAAATTTGCATGGGCTACTCGTAACATATATTCGCTTGGATTCGATTAGCGAACCCGCACTTGTTTAAACAAAATCTTCCCTTTTTATTTCGTCCATCCTCCCAAAATTTTATTAATCGCATCAGAAAATATTTCGTTCTGCCATATTACTAGCCCAGAGGACTAAATATTGAGTCAGTGTGTGCACGCCCGAGGAATCAGTGTTGAAAATTGAAATTGGAAAGCAGCCAGAACTGCGAGATCCATCGGCACTACGAAGCTGCGGAGGAAAAATATTGCTAGTGAGAGTATTAATACCCGGGTGGATTGAATGAGCTTCAAGAGATATCCCAAATATTCGATGGATTCGGGATTTGTTTCGTGTGTCATGTGAAAACCCGTTTGAGAGTGATCAATTGGAAGGCAATATTGGAAATCAATTTGTATTCGTATGAAAGGAAGCTCGAGCCCTCGCGTGCCCTCGACTATTCTCAGGGTCTTGCTTTATTCAGAGGCCAATAAATGAGGGCTTGGAACGGTTTTGATGGTCGTTCGTGGTAGATTTGACAGTGGTGATGATTTGAGTTGGGGCGAAAATCGAAATGTTAAGATTGTGACAACAGATTTTTTTTCGCACAAGGACATACCTCTCTTACTGGCTCAGTCATAATTAGTCTCCTCTAACTATTGACCCATTTGAGAATGTGTCTAATAAAGAATGATAATAGATGAACTCTAAGGCCTCATTGAATTTACAACTTCGACCTAAGTGGTCGGTGATCTTAATACGTAACTCGGCCTTTGTTATTCTTATTAGCGCTAAGTGAAGCGTACAATGACACGAAACATGACTTGTATTTAGGACTACGAGTGTTGTTATTGAAAGAAACGGACCTAAATGTCGTGAAAACTTATCGCGGTTAAGAAATTCAACTTTCATGATCAGGGATCGTAAATTGTCTTACGAATAAGCTCGGTGCAAGCCTGCGAATCTCCCGAAGCCGAAATTACCAAAGTTTACAGGCAAGTTCTCTTCCCTAATGTGCCCCCATGGAATTCGACCATCAAACGTCTGCCGAACGAGAGACCAAACACGCCCGCTTCTCCTCCCTCTTTTACTTTCGGATCTATACTATCATTCGATTCAAGAAGCAGCCTCAAGCATTTTCATTGGCCTCTGTATGGCAAATGGATAATAATTATTTACGGTCCAACTAGCCAAAAGCTCTCCGTCTCGCTCGGCCGGAAACTAGAGATAACCAATTGTTCCGAACTCGAACCGAAATTATACCCGAGCCGCGTGTGCAGAGCACGTTATTTCGTTCAGCGCAATGATAACAAACAATAACGAAAATCCGCTTGTTAACCCGTCAACGGTCGCGCGTGAGACTTTTTCTGACATTTCTATGAAAACGATGAATACTTGAAAATTTCAAATGGCATGACCATTAGAAATATTTTCTAACTACTTTAAATTGATTTTTCTGTAGGCTGAAAGAGTTAGAAAATGTTTAAAAAACATTAATTTTTTTTATTTTATTTTATTTTTGTTAGAATGAATTATCATTATTCTTTTATTGTTTTCAAGAAATAGAAATGTTTGAAAGTCATAATTATTGTTCTGAAATAATTCATAATGTCCTATTTTTTAAATTAAGTAGTTGAAACGATACATGCGAGAAAATCTCTCATCGCGCGACCAACGCTTACGGTGTAAAACCTCTTGCACACGATGCTATTTTTCGTGTTGGATAGCATGCGTGATGAACTTTCGTAAAGCGCACATAAGCTATCTATCACCAAAAAGCGGTACCGTGTGCAAGGGACTTAAGTATAGCGCGATCAACGACGGGTTAAACAAGTCTTCGCTAAATAAGTTATACAACAGTTAACGAAATCGGTTATTAAATACTCTGTGCCGCTGTTTCCTGTTGATTAAACGTGGCTGGAATTTTCGTGTCATGTAATCTATTAAAAGAAAAAAAAAGGAATAATCCTACAAAAGAATCATCCCACCTCGGTGTCAAGTCGAAAAATATCCGTTATATTGTGTTACCACGATAAGCGTCGACGTAACGAAATTTGTCGATGTCCACGCGTTCCCGAGTTTCATCAGGCTTTCACATTATCTTACGCTCTATCATTGTTTCCCGGATGCTCTTTCAAAATTAAGTATCTTGCAATAATAGCATCAGGCAGCACTTTATAAAGCGACCAGATGGGATAGTTGGCGAGAAAAGAGGGGTGAGAGGGAAGACACAGATGACGAGGGAGGGTTACCGTGAAATTGCGTTTTAACTCGATATAGGATAGAACGAGAAGCGCTTACACATCCCAGCTTGATTTTTCTATCCTTAATGCTCCTGTGAAGAATGAATAACATTGTGCGGTTTTTATTTCACTCTGAATCTTCGGAACAGTCTATTTCATCTGATGTTTTATCTCACATTTTTACGGAATAACAGACGGAAACTTTATCTCAGGTTGTATCACGGGGAAAGAATAGTTTGTAAAAGTAAAACAATAAAACGCGAAGAACGTAACCGGTGAAAATCGAGGGCAAAGAATTTTCATCAAACTAGATAACACGGATAACTGAGTTTAAGGATTTATGACAGATTCCAAATTACGTGTGGCTTCCATTTTTTTGGAGACAACAGTTTGTGTACATTTGCACGTATTTTATTGAGCTTTGAAGGATAATTCAACATCTAGATGGTACGAACACTGTCGAAGATACGATCGGAGCATCAATTTATTTTGACTTCTGGTGTGGTGTATCCCATGTGACGTTATACCACACTTTTAATGTCAGTAAATTTAGTAAATTATTCTCCAGCAGATCAAAAATATAAGTAAGTTCTTTTCGAGTGCAGCTGAGTTATACAGTGTTTTTGATACTTTTTAGGGATAGTTCCGGCGATATTACCTAAAATAAAATTTTACTTTAATATTTTTTTTCCATTAGATTTTTTTCAGAATTTTTTGTCGAATTTTTTTTTGGTCTAAACTCGAAAAATTGTCAAAACGTAATTAAAGCTATTGCTCACTCTTTTAAGTTTTTCATCAAGAAAATTAGTGAAAAATTTTTCCACAAGTGGTGCATCCCATTTCCAACAGTAAAAAAAAGCCGGAAAACGGCCCCCTTCGAAAGAGCGCACCGCGTCCAAAAAAAAGTCGTAAAAATTATTTGGAAAAAGCGAAATGAAGCTAAATCTATTCTCTTCAAAATGCCGTTTGCGAAATTGAAATATCTTCATTTTTCGTGAACATGGGGCATTCCACGCCAAATCGGCCACTTTTGAAATTTGCATTTTTGATTGTTTTGATTTTTTTTATCTAATAGAGCTCATTGAAAGGAACTCGTCTGATTTTTTTCAAATTTTTATATCAACACATTCATCGGAAACGAATTTTTGAAAAATTTTCCGATTTTTTTCTTCAAATGTCAATAACTCTCTCAAAAATGCAGTAAACCGAATGGATGAGAGGTCAACATTTTAGTTTTAAAATGTACTTTCGTCTAAAAATACGCAGAAAATTATTAAAACATTACATGAATCAATTTTTTCAATTCTAAGCATGAAATGTTTTTTCCCACGTAGTTAGCCCCCTTCAATTTTGCTGTTAATTTTTTCTAAAAAAACTATTATTTTTTTGCGGAATTTTAAGCCTAGTGTGACCGTGGGGAAATCGTCCGTTGCATACTTTTATAATTAAAATATAGATTTTTTTTACAATAAATTATCTATAACTCCCTGAAAAATCGAACAAAGCGAATCGTCTAGAGGGTTGAAATTTTTGTTCTGAAATGTACTTTTGTTTAAAAATATGTGAAAAATTATTTAAAGTTTATATCACCTAGTTTTTCCAATTCTAAGATAAAATAATCTTTTTTATAGTGCTTGTACTAATGAATTTGTTTCTTTAATGTTTGTACAGAAACATGATTTTTTTAATGAATTTTCAGCTAAGTACGAACGTGAGAAAATAGCTAGTTCTATTTTTCAAATTGTTAATTTTATTAAAGATTTTTGTTGTTGATTAGACTAATATTTTCCTATATCATACTAGTCTTAAAATGCATTAAATAAGAAATAGTTTCCTATAAAAATTTAACAGCAAAATCAAAAGGGACTAACACTGCGGGAAAAAACATTTCTTGCTTATAATTAAAAAATTGATTTATGTAATCTTTAAATAATTGTTGACATATTTTTAAACGAAAACACCAGTCAAAACGGAAAATTTGACCCCTTTATCCATTTGTTTTGTATGATTTTTCAGGGATTTACGCATGATTAATAGTAAAATAAATCCATAATTTAATTATAAAAAATGCAATGAACGATTTCCCCACCATCAAACTAGGCTTAAAAGTCACTAAAAAAATGCTAGTTTTTGATAAAAATTCAAGAGCAAAATCGAAAGCGGTTAACTCCGTTGAAAATAACAATTCTCACTTAGAATTTGAAAAATTGTTGTATGTAATATTTTGATGAATTCCTACATTTTCTCATACGAAAGTACGTTTAAAAATTAAAATTTTGACCCCTCATTCATTCGGTTTACTGCATTTTTGAGAGAGTTATTGATATTTGAAGAAGAAAATTAGAAAATTTTTCAAAAATTCGTTTCCGATGAACGTGTTAAGATAAAAATTTGAAAAAATCAGATGAACTCCTTTCAATGAGCTCTATTTGAGAAAAAAAATCAACACAATAAAAATGCGAATTTCAAAAGTGGCCGATTTGGCGTGGAATACTCCATATATTAAAAATAATCTGATTGTGGTATTTTGTCGTGTGGTAGTTTGTCGGTGTTATTTTGTCGTGAGATAAAACGTTATGGAACCCATTTTTTCAGGTAAAATCGCCGCAACTACTTCGAAAAAGTATCGTGAATTGTAGAACTCAGCTACATGCGAGAACTCACTTTTATTTTTGATTTGCTGGAAAACGATCTGCCAAATTGACTGACATACACTTTTGAGAGTTCCATGAAATTTGAAGGCCTCGCCCGATGTACGTATGACGAGATATAACTATAAGAATATTTCATTGAGATGCGAAAACTAGTTGCAAAAAGGAATAGGAATTGAAATGGAATATTCTGGTGGTGTCGGACTCGATTTACTTAAATTGGGTGGCTCCCGTAGAAAAGATAGCATTCGTGCAAAGTTGCTGAGAAGCATGGCAAAAGTTTCATTCTTGTAACCAAGAAGGATCCCGTGGGGGAATGGCAAAAGTCGTGGTTATCCAATCATATAGCGAGCCACCGAGTCTGCAATTCGACAAAGACATTTATCAACTTTATTGCTTCGTCATTGTTTCACAGTAGCGGATATAGATACTTCGTTCACGTCGAAATTAGTACATCACAAGCCAACTCGTGACCATAAGGGGCTATATACGTAAGCAGGAAGCAACTTATAAGGCCGTTCCATCGCAATTAATCCTTCGATGAAGACTCCGGTTAGTCAATGGTAACGCTTCTCCCTTGGGCTGTAACAGTTGGTAGCTTTGTTTCATCTGACCACCGTCTCGACGTTTGATAGGGTAAATGTACCATATTCCGGGAGTTTAAGACTCCTTCAATTTTGCAATGAATTTGTAATTGTTTTATTTAAAAAAGTCATACAAAAATTATTTTAGCACGATAATACGTCAGTTTTCTTTAATATTGTATAATTTATAGCACATTAAATAACATTTTAAAAATTGAAGAAAATTGAAGAAAAACTATATACTTTTATTCTATAATAATGAAAACAAAATACTTTGATCAAACCAAAAGTTATTTTATGAATATGCAAAAGTTAATAAAAAAATAAAACGTCCCGTTCTAGGCACGTAATTATGTACAAATCGAAAAAATATCGAACGTAATTCCGTGCTTCAGAAAAACATGGATCATTTAATAAATACAACAATAATGGTATCGAGAAAGCAAAATTTTATTAAAAAATAATTAATTCTTATGTTTTGTGACCTTATGAAAATTGTCATCACTCGTTGTCACTTTGCCCAGTGAAAGTGCCTCGTACGACGACTCGTCGCCGACTGACGGATTGGCTCAAGATTGCGGTGATAGTGTTAATAACAATATAAACTAAGCTTGAGTTTTATACATTGTAGGAGTCACAGATTAAGTTTTCCGTCGAAATTCCCCAAAATATTGGAAAGTTTTCTTATTTTAACGTTTTGAACACAAATTCCCGGAATAATGTGGTTACCACTCCGGAATATGGTACATTTATTTAGTTACGTTTCAATGTTAATGGGAAGTCGTTTAGTAAGAAATTGGAAGGCAATTCCGCTACTATTGCCGTAGAGACGTGATGTGTAAAAATAATGGGAGCAAAAATAGTAAGGATCTGATAAGAAAACCGATAGGGCGTAGGCGGTCATTTTGTAAAGGTTTTCATGCGGAGAAGAGAGCGCGGTAAAATTCACAAACTTGGCAAGATGTCGTTAGGATGGATGTAGCAATCAACAAAGACTCAAGGCTGAATGAGGGCTGTCATTGTGTTTGGATCACAAGATGGTTTCTTAAAATTTCAAGACATTTTGCGTTAACGCGTAGCTTACTAAACTTACTATATTTTTTCTTGGTAGACTTGTACTTTTTTGTTTGTAATTTTTTTTTTTTGCTAAATATGGTTTAACACGCTGAAGAAAGGCGTCAGGGGGTGGAGAAAACACTCGACGAATTCAGGACAAGCGCTTGAGCAAGAATGGCCCAAGGCAACACATGTACGTTTCCTCAGCGCTACTATACTATCCGTAACCGTAGAAGCGTTGATTCTCCAGTTCCTTCGTTGGTATCTCGTTTACAAAAAAGCTAAGGCAAAAAATTCACGGTAAAATGTAGAGATATATGTATATAAAATACTGCAGAGAAGTAGAGAATATACGAGTACGGTTTGCGTTCTCTAGAGGTTTGAGGGGGTCTCGAGGTTTTCTCGAGGGATGCATGTTCGTCATATTTAATTCACGAGTTTACTGCGCCACTGTGCCCATCCCTCTCGTGTATACAATTCATGTTTCTCTCTTATTCTCGACGTGTATGTATACGTAGCTATTCTCTCCATCCATCTCAGAATCCTAAACCGCTATAAGTGTAAAATATACCGAGGGTTGCATGGGGCAGTAAGGTACCGGGGCTTTTGAGCGAGTGTTTCAGCATCTATCGCTCTCCGTCAGTCGAATGAAAGAGCAATGGAAAGACTCAATTGTACAAATGCCCCAAACAGCGATGTAATTCCATTACTACACTGATGTCCGCTCGTTAACTTGCTGAATTGGAATTCGCCGCGATAAAACCTTATCCTCAGCTGTTTTTTGAAAAATGACTGTGCATGTGTATTTTGTATCTTGATGAGGATTGTTCGCACTCCGGATCCAAAATTCGGGGATGCTACTGTACTGGGTTATTAGCACTTGTATCTGAATTGATTTCCCGATTGGCGTATGCATATGTTTGTGAATGAAAAGAACTAAGATACTTCCGATGATGACGATGAATAATTTTGACTCTTAACGATGAGAGCTTTCCAAACAAATTGGCAGAAACTTACGATATTGAGTATCAAATTGTCTCCTACTTGAGATTAAAACATTCAGAAGAAAATATGCGGGTATGGACGCTTGACAGAGGTTTCACCTTTGTTGGCCTTTAGGGACTCCCGCAGGTTGTATTAGGCCTGTATTAATTTGTAATTGGCCGACGCATCTATCTACGGCCCGTGTTATCAATTGTAGATATACTCATCCGTAGCGGTAATCTATTTTCATCGTGACATACTAATATATACTCGATGCGCAACCGAACAATCGACAATGTGAAACTGTATAATGTTATGAACGTGCGTTGTTGGCCCGCATATATTCGTTTACTAATGAATGCACGTATCACTTGAAGCTCTCG
Organism: Rhimphoctona megacephalus; assembly: GCA_963989365.1. Classification (NCBI taxonomy): domain Eukaryota; kingdom Metazoa; phylum Arthropoda; class Insecta; order Hymenoptera; family Ichneumonidae; genus Rhimphoctona; species Rhimphoctona megacephalus. The sequence goes on along the minus strand of OZ022415.1, from coordinate 52,768,507 downwards.
CACAGCCAGCACGTCGGTATCGAGGGACGTTCAACCCTCGGAGGATTTGAAGCCAAAGATCGTACGACTGGGCTACGGAACAGCAACATCTGTATCATCGGGTCGTGTCGGTTAACCTCATCAAAGCGTGGCCAAAGCTCCATTAATTGATAGGAACTCAACCGCTAAGGCATCGGATACAAGGGTTAACAACCAACAGGATTGAAACCCGATCGATCCGTATTTCGATAGTATACCGCATAAATTTTGCTTATTATAAAAGCCATTGTTTCTATACTCCAGAACTAATAATGCGATTGGGGTAGAATGTAGAATGACATTTAGTGGAGATGAATAATACGATGCCCGCGCTATCATTGTTCTGATTCTTAACTCTCAAACTCTACATTGGTAGACATTGCCGGCAGCCTAAAGTGTCCCGGCCTTTTGGCTCATGGTGTTTGGTCCTACGTTGCCTTCAGCATGTTGTGCTTTCAGCAGCCATTAGAGTGTTTGAGATTCACGCGAAGGCAAGTTGAAAGTAAAGTTTGTTCGTACCAAAAATTAGTTGGCCTACATTTAGCCATACGGGTTTAAACGCTTTGCCAACAGCAGATAGGTAAGAACAGGGGGATAATAACGGCTGAGGTACTTCGTTATATTACTCTGACGGCTTAGCTGTTGCTGCTTCGCCATAACGTCAGTCCTGTAAATGTAGACTCTTCTTATATAGGTGGCCTTTAGTTCGTTCGCAAGTTGGCAATTACACAACCGAAGCGACCAAGTACATCACCACTTTCCTTTCCTTATACTTGAAAAAGGCGACAAGCTCTAAAGATCGTGGACTTTGTGCGAAAATATTCATAGCCAGCTCCAAGTATGAAACTCTGTTCCTGGGGTTTGCGTGGAAGGAGCCTTTGATAGTAACGACAACATAAACCACCAACGCAACTAGACGGGTGCTAGGATTGAAACAGGGTGGTTGGAAAGCTTCGCCGAAGCAGCTATATCGAGGTTAGATCTTCGTACCTCTACCTCAGACCCTCTTCACAGTTCCATCGTCCTAGTTTTACCCAGCCAGCAGAAGGATTAAAGCATCAGAGCTTCCAGATTGTCGTTCGGGCTCGTCTCGCTAACAAGACCAATATCTACGTATCGGCGATTCATCGATTTCTTGCTTGGTAACTGCTCCTATTGGAACCATTTTCGAGGAGAACTATGTACGAAACTACCTCCCTCTCTCCTAACCACATCGACGACAATGAATGCGGTTGACAAACCCACCTGCGGGTCTTGCAACGGTCCTTCCGAATATTCATTCTCACCTTGATATCAATATCGTTCGCAAAGAGAGCAGGGCTGCCTATTGATTTTCCTTTTGTAAATGTGTGTGCTACTTGATAATCTGAGCTCAATATATTATTCCAAACTTTCTGAACAGAGTGTCAGAGCTTTTTGTAATTCTGATAGAGTATAATTACCAGAAAAGCGCTCTCCCAGCAACTCTTTCGAAATATGAAAGACAAGTCAGTTGTAACAATTCTGTGGCGTTTGGGAGAAATATGATACAAACATAGGAAACGCATATAATTTATTATATTTTTCCCAAATACCACAGAATTACTCAAATATTCCAAATACCCAACTGAATTTCGTCCTTTGCTTCGATTCGATTAATGTTGATCGCGTCACGTTAACGCTATAAAATTTTGTATTTTAAGCAACATTCCGCAAATACATAATTCAATATCAGATTATCAAGATATAATCATTTCATTTCTATTTCATCCAGGCCCACCGATATTTACGAAGAAAAAAAATTTGTACCTATTACGGAAACATATTGGACAATAACATTTATGCATGCAAGGCCAGCTATTTATCGAGTATCGACAATGTTGCTACCGATGGCGCCCCGATGAAGACTGAATTTTCGAAAGGGAAGAATTTTTTCATATTCTTGAAGTTCTATCATTTGATGTTGAATTTGACAACTCTTTGAAACGTACGCTCATGAAATTCTTTGCGTAATTTTATTTAATCAAAATTCATATCAAACTGGCGTCTATGGCCGAAATAAGGTGGCGAAAAAATGTCACGTCCACCCTACTTGCTTTCTTTGTAAAATAAATTTTCTCTGTGCAATCGATATAATTTAACCATTGATATTGGCCGAATGAGCTTGCAAGGTAGCTCAAGAGAAGGTAACATTTTCGCTTCGAGTAGGTAGATTCCCGCTGGTGCACGCAATGTTACGCTTATACCCTCGACGGGACATGCATGCGATCCACGTCACGGCAATTTAATTCCAAATGGCGAACGTGAAGAGACAAGGGTGGCACGTACCAACACTCGTTTCGTCTCCGAGAGGTAAACTTCATGTACCTATAAAGGTACAACGTACCCTGGCGGGTCTCTTCATACCTATGTAACAAGTACATCGTGTATTTCAACGTAATGCTGAAGGTTATCAGATTACTGCGGTGTAAGGTTCAGGGAATATATGAGAAAAAAATTGCTAGGCAGTGGCGAATCGAATGCGTATGGATGACGATTCAGTTTTTTTATGGATCCATAGATAATATAAATCGTGAAATATAAAAAAAATATTGAATAATGATTAAAAATTGTCTGTGCAGACGTTTCAATTTTCATTTACTCAAATCTAAGTACAATCGGATAAGTAGAATATGCTCTTTATAGTCTAGGAGCTAGTGAATTTTTTAGCGTGGCTAGCGCACGGTGGCTGATTTTTTTATTTTTTTAACAATGTAATTTTGTGCCATGTAACCGAAAACCATCGTCCTACAGCATGTGGGCACGTCCTTTGTCTAAGGCACAATTAATTAGGCATTAAAAACAATGAAACTGGAGATATTTCACGGTGGTCATTTTTTGCGGCATATATATCATTAAGAAATGTGCCATAAAACTACTGTGAAAATATAAGACGTTTTTCGCGATTCTAGGGTGTTATAAGACGCTGTGAACATGTAAAAAATGTAAATTTCGGAAATTCTTCACGGAACTCGATTTTTTTTTTTTAATTTAAAGAGAAAAAATTCGGGCAGTTGTAAACATGTAATATTTGGTGGTATAAAAAAAATAATCAAAGCATTAAAAATAAATAATTGAAAAAATAATTTTTACGAAAACGAAAAATGAATAAGTCGAAATTTTTCCTCCAATAGACTCGAAATTACTTCCTTGACATCCCGACATTTGATTCTTTCCTCTTAAACAAATAATCCATTTTTTATTATTTCGGCGCTAGGTCAAAATATTCCAACAATAATAACCCAAATATAAATAACCGGGAAAATAATATCCCATTTAAAAATAACCACTCCATAAATATTCCACACAATCATACCCAACATACGTGTATCAAGGCATGTACAATAAACATGACAATACATGACATATCGACCATAAACAACCACATACATCATACACACCATATACCATATACATAACCATATACAAAACCGTCGTGGTGAAGGTTTTTCCCTCCTTTTTGATTTAATACAATATTTAGCGGCATTTTCACACAAATAAATATAAGTATAATGGCCTTTGCACACTGCGCGCGATGAGCGATGACCGATGAGCGATAGCCAATGAGAGCTCCGCTTTTCTGAACGTCACATCCGTCGCGAGCTCTCTCGCGACGTCGCTCACGGAGTTGACGAAGTTTCTACTTTCGTCGCTAGTGACGCTCGCGATAAGCGACGGCGCGTTCTGCAGTCGACATTTTTAAACCAGTATAATCGTCTGTCTCTATCCAACACACGGAGAATAAAAAAGTACAATGAAAGGATGAGTTTTCGAACTTTTTTAGCAATTTTTCAGCACTTTACCATCTGTTTACCATGTAACTTCACTTTAATGTTTGCTGCCTCCGCTGCTGCCTGTTCTGTTGCGACGCTTGTCGCTCGTCGCTCGCAGTATGAACATAGGAAAATAAATTTTCATGAACGCGTCGCGAATCGCTCATAGCCCATTGCTCATCGCGCGCAGTGTGCCATAAGGCCATAAAGCGTAGCAGTAAGTTAAACATGTGGTGTCCATATTCATAACCACGCATTAATTGAGCTATGTTGGAATTTGTAACATCTATCAGAGAATGTCAACAATCAACAATGATTACGCATACCCACGCATAAAACGAACACAATCATACACAGAAAATCACCGCATAACAACATATCCCCAATCTTATGTTAACTACCTTGTATACATTTAATATATATTATTTAGGATACTTATGCATGGGGATATTTTGTGTTGGGTTATTTTTACATCGGGGTATTTTGTACGTGGAATATTTTTACATGGGATACAATGACTAGGATATTATTAGTAGATTATTATTATATGGGATATTTTGGTCGGACCCCTATTATTTCAATTAATACCTATATAATATATTTAAACAAATGCATGTAAACTCGTGTTACAAACGTTTCTCTCTTTTCCCGGTACAGTATGTGCGCTCGTGGACGCGCAAAATACCGAACTTCAGCGTCGTCTTACAAGGATAAAAACTCGCCAAAATTGTCTTACAACGGGTGCATTTGATTTGTAACTTTTTTCTCTTTAAATTAAACAAATATCGAATTCCCTGAAGAATTCCCGAAATTGATATTTTTTTACATATTCAAAGCGTCTTATAGCACGCTAGAATCGAGATAAATGTCTTATATTTTCACAGCAGTTTTATGACACATTTCTTGATGATATGTCGCAAAAATCTCCGTTTTCATTGCTTTTTTTTTTATGACTGATTAATTATGCTCAAAATAAAAGATGCGCCCACGCGCTGTAAGATGATGATTTTCGATTGCATGGTATAAAATTACATTGTTTAAGAAAAAAGGAGCTACCGTGCGCTCATACGCTAAAAGTTCACCGGCCCCTAGACCTAGACTGACAAGACCTGTGGAGAATGTATGACAAAATGTGGTAGATATAGGTAGCCGATAAGTGGACCGTATGAGATTCGGTCGTATGAACACATTCTCTCATAAGTAAATGTCTTGGGATTTCGAGAGAGCAGCGGGTTAATGCAAGAAAAAAATACACAATGGTGATATTGCAATAAAGTAGCGATTTAACAGGAAGCCATACAGGTTTATATTAAACGTCTACGGTAACAGGAGACAGTATGATGGAAATGTACATGATAAATGAACGAGGCTGGAGTCAAGCATAATCATTTCAGTAACGACATCAGGCTTGATAGTTTATCCAGTGGTTTACAGAATGTTCATCGTTACAATCCCTCTTTGATACGCGGCTCTACATTGTCTCTAGTCCTCAACTCTTGAATTTTCAATAATTTAGTCCCCTGCAATCATTCTTCTAAAAGTACATTTTTTCTACATCTGTGTGAGCATACTTTATAAGGTACTTTATAAGATCTCGAGAATAGGTTAAGTACAAAAAAAACGACAAATGTCGTATTCCATTTATTCTGCCTCCGTACCGACCACGCCTTCGCAACTTTCTTTTTTGCAAGCAATGTACCTGGTACGTGCATACTAAAGTTTTCCAGACTGGCAACCGTGCAGAAGACAGTCAGGCAAATTTGCTCATGAATTAGTTCATTTCTCAGTATTTTCCATAGATTTTATTTTCACGTGATTCTATGTCAAGTAAATACTTCTAAATTGGAAAAATATAGGGTGTTTCAAGAAGATTCGTTCACAATTTGTTCAGCCTAATTAGATCATAAATATTTGAAGAGAAAAGTCCATACGTACTTTTTGTCTGACGTGTCGTAAAAAGTGAGAGCCAATTCAGTGTGTCGTAAAAAAATCGTAGAGTTAGGGCAGCGCATCACACCCTTCCAGCCGCAGACGATTTGGCTATTTTCAAATAATTCATATTTCACGAACAACGCTTTGAAAAGATCTATTCCATTCATATAGGTATTATGCTCGTTCGTCAAAGGCGTAATTTCATCAATTTAGGTTTATTGCCTTAGTCTCTAGGACTGCCCGAAAAATTGGTGATTTTACAATAGTAAAACGTACCATGTTCTGGGCTGGTATACTATTTCGGGAATTTTAGTTAAAAACGATAAAATAAAAAAAACTTTTTAATATTTCGGGGAATTTTGAAGGAGAACTTCATCCGTTATTGCCACGTCTGTTAGACATTATTGTTGTCTTTATTCATTAATCCTGGTTTTCGAGTAATATTTTTTTTCTATTCAATAAAAAATCCGTTGTTCTGAAGCACGGAATTACGTTCACGATTTATTCGATATGTACACCGTGTCTAGAACGAAATTAGGGAATAGACATGAATATTTCTGGGACGTTTTTTTTAAATTAACTCCAGCAAATTGATAAAATAACTGTTCTCATAAATAAAGTATACTATAGAGTTATGCTGGAGATAATTACGTCCTAACGTATTTTCGACTCAATTTTTTTTAATTCAAGTTTTAAATAGAGATTATTTCGAGAGGCAGTAAGCACAGTGGTAACGTACGCGGCTCACGACCAGTGAGTCCGGGTTCGATTCTCGGCGACACCAATGGAATTTTTCAATGTGTTTTTTCTGCGCTCTCAGTGGTTCGGAGTCCACCTAAAAAAAATGTAGGTCCAAAGGTAAGGCCAGTGCCTTGGTTAGCGGTGACCAAAAAACAGGATAAGGTGTCTCTGGTGTGACTCTCCTGGCTGTAGTTCCGTCGGATGAAAGCTAAATGGACTATGACGTAGCTTCAACTACAGGATGTGCGAACCACAACTATAGCTATTCCGATGCTGACATCTACCGTTGCGCGACAAGCTCCGGTCAGGAGAATCATACCAAAGGCAAACGACTAGGGAGAGTCGCGGGTAGAAGTGGTTGAGGAAGAAAGAGTGGGGAGCACTAGCAAACCCTTCGGGGACGCAGACGGTTAAAATACCAACCAATACCAAATGGAGGCTATTTTTTTACGAATATGAAAATCTTCTCGTTAACAGTACTTTTTATTTCATTAGATTTTCAGTTTAGTCGGAGTATTCTTTTCCTATTATTATTGAATAAAAGAATAGTTTTTCCTCAATTTTGAGTAAATATTCTGAAACTATATTTTATTTTTTGCTCTGTTTACTTTAGCCCGGAATGGTGTTCCAAATAATTTTTGTATTTTAATTATTCCATTCCATGCTTCTATGTTATTCTATCTTTTAGCACGGAATTACATACATTTACAGAATTCCCAAATTTATCAAAAAAATAATAGAAAGTTGTTTGATGTATTGGAAACTTTACAATGTTGAAAAAAACTATCGTAAAATAATTTTTTCATAGCTTCCGTTAGTAGAACAATTACAAATTCGCTTTAAAATTGGAAAAATCTTAAGTATCCCGGAATACGTAACGTTTACCAGCGTTGTACCGAGAGATTCAGCAAAGTACACTTGTTCTTTTTACACGGGTCCGCATACAAAATAGTACCCATTACGTTCAAAACGCTCGCGAAATTACGCCATCGATAAAATCGTTTCTGAGTAAGCTGTTTTATGATTGCTGCTTCATCTTGTTCTCCACTGAATTTTACCGGAAACCCGCTCAATGTTTTCTCCGAAATAACAGACGACTCCGGACGAGATTACAATTTTTTTACTGCTCGAGGATAAAAAGAAATTCCATGTTAAAAGAAATCCCCAGGGCAAACACCAGGGTTTCCCATTAAGAGCACTCTTCTAATCAACGTAAGCTCAAGCCAACTGTAGAACTTGATTTGTTTGTCTCGTTTTTTTTGCTCAAAATTCGTGTAAACTTCTCTAGACAAGTTGGCATTGTGACAAATTAGAAAATAATAACAAGTTATTCGGATTACGTGCTTGAAAAAAATGTCAAGTACAAAGGAAATCCTATAAAAATTATGTTCACCATTAGCGGGAAGTTACTGTCAATGTTCTTGTCTTTGTATATAAAAACGTTGGCGCAAAGGGAGAGCGGTTGGTCTAGTGGATAAGAGCTCGGGCTCGCATGCAGCGGGTCCCGGGTTCGAATCCCAGCTAAATACGAATGAAAAAATTGGAAATGTTTCCAAGTGTTTACGGCAATCCCGGGTAGTTCGAACTCCGCCTTCATAAATCCATACCCAAAACACCTCATTGTGATGCATGCGCGGTCGGTGTGCTGGCTTTGGGTGCTCTTCGTGGACGGTTTTAATCATGTGGATGGGTCATTTTAGCTGTATACTGGTTAGCCCATTGCAGCATTACAGCTGAGCCTATCTAAGTACCTCTGATGACCGTGCTCGACCGTGCTCGCATTACCATCGGAGGAGGTTAGTTAGGTGTCCGCTGTATTGGCAAGGTTTTCTGCAATTTCTGTTCGCCCTCGGTAAATGCGATACAGTCGGGGATAAATCGGCTGCAGTCGCACAGCGGAGGGATACGTGGAAAGGGGTGGGAGACAAAAAAGGGAAGGACCCTGAGCACGGAAGTAACAATATAATTGTTACCAATCCAAAATAAAAAAAAAAAAAAAAAACGTTGGTGCAAATACTGCGAAACACGATGATCAACAGGGATTCAAATTGACTCGGTGAAGGAGAGAAATACAGATTAAACAAACGACGAAGATCAGGAGATGGGAAACGGGAGAGTAGATAAATCGAATCCGATAATGGTGAGAATGATCGATAAACTTCAGTGGAACCAACACAGCATGGAAACATACGATATCGAGACCATGGAACGTACCTGTATAGATGTAGAAAGGACAGAGAAAGAAATAATCGGCGATTCCTCTTCAGCTCTTTGGCCATGATCCAATTCACATCTCTATTTCAACCGAAGAGAATGGCAGGCTTCCATTCGATGAGAGGATTCGTACTCTCTTTTTCTCTATCAATTTCCATACCTGCTCCATCATTCAGTGTTTAGGCTCCACTAGTTTTTCCATCTCCTCACTTATGATGGAATAAAGCTAATCGTATTCCGCCGAATGGTGACATGACGAATCCTCGACGAGAGAACTCTTTCCGAATTAAAAAGGGATTTCTGAAGTGGCGTAAAATACTGAACAATACTTTGATCACCGGCTTGTAAGAAAGTCGAGTTGTGCGTTGTTAATTATCTAATATCGGGTAGCAAAATCGAATAATTTGTTATGTTTTTAAGGTGACACTTTTGTAATTGGATCAGTTCCAAATTGAATTTGAGTCTATCGGAAAATGCTTTTAATAGTGGATTCCAAAAATGTCGTTAAACCGTGTAAATTGTATCGGTGTTTTTTCTGCGTTCTTCAGGTATGTTAAATTCCACGTGCAAATAAGTAAAAGTCCAACCTTTTAGACATGGTGGGTGTGTGATACAGCTCCCATAGCCCGAAGCGTTATCTTTGAATTTCAAACTAGCTGCTTTGCAGTACCTTTGCCGACTCAAGTTATGGAGGGTGGAGTTCACCCACCATGCGAAGGCTATATTACATCAAGGGAGTGGTATTCCCTCTTGAATAAGCACTGTTTTCGAGAGACAGCGAAAATCCCCGGGAATCTATCCTTGACCCTGTATACTCGAGGCTTTGTAGGGTTGGGTTGAACATGTTCATCAGGATACTCAACATCGAAGGTCGTATCCAGGAGTCTGCAACAGGAGTTTTAGCCACTCAGGCGCGAAAAGGGTTGTCAAAAAGGGAGATGGTTTACGGATCAAGATGATGCCGTCATGATTCGAAGCAGAGTTAATCGGAGCTTATCCAACAAGGAAAATGGGAGAGAGCAGTTTTACACCTATTAGGTTCGATCGGTATTTAGGAGAGTCATTCAATGTGGCGTGGGTTGCAATGTGGGTCCGATGATCCCTGCTGTCAAAAAAGATGGCGAAATCTCAATGCTGCTGGCCTCTGAATGCAAATATTGATAACGTTGAATAGTCAACTTCAGGACATGGCAGTTCAAATTGAATTCATAATTCCAGGTCTCGTGCAGTATAATTTAATGAACATCCTCCCTTGTTGGATTGATTATAGATGGAATAGTGTTCATCACGTCATCCATGATGAATGCTATCTCAGCGTATAGGAGTGAAAAGTAAAGATTATCGTGAAAAAAAATTAAAAAATTCAAAAGAACGTTAAGGTTTCGGAAGTATAAAGAAAATATTGAAACGTTCGTTAGGCTTTGGGCCTGGGGCTTCTGTTGGTGCTTCTGATAAAATATAAAAAGTAACGTGGAGGTGTCCATCTGTATTCATCATACGTGTTCGTGACAACAGAAACACCAAGTAGCCAGTGGGCTTCCGTACATCAACGATAAGCGCTTAGAGGGTCATTTGGTTATGGATTTTTACTTGAGGCCATGGAACGTAGTATTCTTGGCCAACAATGAAAAGCCCGAGAGCCCTCGGACTCTTGTTGACCTGGTGTTGACGACAGAACAAAATTCGCCATCAACCAGTCAGCGATTCCGTCCACCCAAACAAATCGTAATAAAAATTGTTCTTGGTTAAAGCAAGGAAGAGAATAGGGAGTTAACTAACGAATAAGCTATTGCATATATATGGTTATATAGAAATAGGCGACGAAACGAGATGCGAACGTCAGACTACACAAGATGGAACACGTACTAAAAGGTTGGGTCGAGAACAAAGAGAAAAAAGGTCCAGGTAAGCCGGTCGTGCGCTATCGCGGCAACGCTTCACGCGAGAGGCCCGTCTCTGCCCCTCCTTTATTTCGCTCTATTCTCAACCTGTCAGCGTTATCGTTATCGTGATGAGAGTTCGAGTGAAGAATATAGTACAGCGATAAGTGGCGCCACATCTGCTCTGCATTGTCGATCTCGAGGTTATGTCAAACTTCTAAGAACCCTTCGTTCATCGATCATTCCAAAACTGAAGCTACGATCTGTTAAATTCACGTATTTCATTATGTACTGTGACGTAAAATTTTTGAGCGTGTCACATTTAATAGAAAATTGGTCGAACCTCCTCGACCCTCCCGCTCAATGCTCCGACCACAACAAAATCTCTTAGGACCGGGGCTAAGGCCTTACACACATCGATTCGGTCAGTTGTATTGGCGGCTGAACGAGAGCGAGAAAGACAAACAACTTCGGCCAATTACTGTCGTCGTCAGTATATTTCGAGCAGGGATCATACACTTGGCCATTTCCGTCTTCAATTTATCGCTGCCAATCTCTGGATCCTACCCAACAACTATAATGGCTAACGAAATCATGAAGATTGAGGATTCTCGTCGTCGCGCGTCGTTGGTTACCTTTTCGCCGTTACGATATTTCGTCCAATGTATCTCATCTCCCGAAAATATTTTCTGACATCGACAATTTCAATTGGAAGGCTCGTCCACGGAAAAATGGTTAACACCAAAAGCTAGTAGTTTGAGATTGAATTTTCGTTATAATTCAATTTCGAAAATCTCAGCTCCGTCTCACGCTTATTTAAATTCCCCTGTATGGAAACCTGTATATCGTATTCGAGAGACAATTGAGAATATTCGGTAATTAGGGTAGGGGGAGAGTTCGCTGTCTCGCCTGAGACCCATCATCGCGATTGTCGTTAGATTTTCACGTGACATTGAGCGCGACGGACGTCCGAGATCATCCTGAAAGTACGTAATTTTGCCTAACGCATTTCGTACGGTCGGTGAGCCCGTCCCGATATCTTTGACGTTTTCTTTAAGAATAAAATAAAGTCTAGGCTTTTATAGCCCTAGAGTTCGGCTCGATTGTTCAATTTAACGGTCATGGCGACGGTCATGGCGCCTTTTTGTAATTTCGTTCGGTTTCTTTCCCGCGAAGCGATTTGTGTTACGACACGGGAAAGGAAAATATTGTGGCCGGTAGCGAAAATCTCATATTTTTGTCCATGTGTTAAATAAATTATGTATCGGTTTCGCAGGCATCGAGAAAAGAGCGCGAATTTCGGCAGTGTTAAAGAGTGTAGCGTGAGTGTGTGTATGTGTGTAGCCGGGAGAATTTTGTCAAGTTCGAAAAGTCCGGCCGAGTAACCGATTTTCGGGAGCTCGGTACTTTATTTTTCGTGTCTTTGGTCCAACATCGATTTTCCTGTGTTTTATAAAATTCTTCTCGCGAGTAGAACCGCGGTAAGAATGGTAATGGACTAGGTTAAGGGAACCGTATGGTCTAGAAATTTGAAAAAATCGATTTTTTTTTTTTTCGATATGTCGAAAGTATAGTATCTCAAGAATATACTGTGAAATTTTCATGCGGAAATTCTCAATATTACAGCTTCTACAGCCCATAACGCAGGTAGAGAGCGGTCCGCGCGCTCCTAACGGGTCTAGCGCTAACCGGTAACCTAATCGGAGCGCAGCAGCTGTCCCAAGCCTTCTCCGAAAATATATACCTGTATATAGTACATACTATATACCTATATATACTTTTCCCTTCCCCGAAATATACCTATTGTCGAACATTTGTGAGGGAAACGGTCATTTCGCTTTCCCCTGACTTGATCAGTACAACGTTACGTTTTGACGAACCAACATCGAAAATTTTGAAATAAAATATCAGAAAATATGGATAGAAAGCAAGGCCGTGACTCTTCTAGACGACCATCTTCTGTAGGTCGCAAAAGATATTTCAAGGGCAATCGATTCACTATCGAAAATACTAGCTGCGAGTATCGAGCGCCAACCGTAGGAGCACGGACAACTCCAAAGAGGCTCGGACAGCTCGAAGAAATGAAAGGAGTGAGGAAATCTTGAATTATGAACGTTCCGAAGGAATCCTATATGGTGCCGGAATCGCGGATTAACTGTAAGTATTCAAAATTTGCTCAATTTTTGAAAATATCTGTACCTCAAACTTTAAACTCATTTATCTCGAAACGACTTTTTTCGGCACTGCGCAGGTGAAAACAAAAAAACTATTCAACCGAATCACTTGAAATTTGGATATGTTGTTCACAACATGTATGGCTATCGTCGGAACTACAATCATAATTTTATTTAAATAATTTCTTATTGTTTATACTAAAAAACTAGTGAAAAAAAAACCCGATTTTACGAATTTTTTTTCAAAAGCGCGCCATTTTGTCAATTTTTAATTTTTTCGTTTTGTTCTAGTCCCGACCATAACTGCACTCTTTCTGATTAAGAATCTTCTTGAATTTTGTGTTTCAGATGAGTAGAAGTCTCGGATCGATCTTCACCGTCCGGGTCGGATTTTTCGAGAGGGTCGTCTTCAATGCCAATTATATGATAATAAACACTGTTTTTAAAATTAAAAAAAAATTTTTTTGTATACTTAATAAAGGTAGTAATAAACCCGAAAAGTTAAAACATCGATTTTTAAATTTTTTATGGCAAAAAAAAAATCGTGAAAATAGGTGAAATTTTCGTGCTCTAGACCATACGGTCCCCTTAATTTTATATTCGTGTATGCAGGATCCCGGTCGTGTGAGTGTGAGTATGAGTGTGATCGCGTTCGAGCTTCTCTCTCGATGACCGTTTGCGCGCGTATAATACTTTGTAATTGTATCCCGCGAATGATTTTCTCGTAATTTTCTCTATTGTACCGACATTTAAAATTATAATATTTTTGAATCGGGATTCATTCCGTAATTAATATGATTATTAAATAAATTGTTAAATTGAAGGACAATCTGATTTTCATCTTGTTCTCAAATTTTTTCAACGTGCCTAACTCCGCCCATTCTGCTGCAGCAAAGCTGGTCAACTTTCTCTCTTTTTCTCCCGTTAAGTCGCTTAGGCGACTGCCGCCTAAATTAATAAAATTAATTAACGTGGAGGAAGAGAGCGAATTTTGTGACAATCGCAACTAGGAAAATTTACGCCACAGTACATACCATAAAAACATTCTTGAAACAACAAATGTGATCGATACGACATTGATGAAGAAAAATGCAAAAACGTTCAAGTACTTTATTTTTATTTTAGACTGATAGGGGCTAATCGTTGATTGAAATGTTCAACGCTACAACAACGTTTAACTCAGTATCAATAGTTCATAACCCTTAGCCCTAAGTATCTACATGGGGACATTTTAGCTCCAGCCGACTTGTGGCTGGCGTTTTTTTTCTCGTTGAGTTCATGGGTTTCCGGGGGGAGGGGGATAATTTAAGTTAAAAGCTTTTTAGTTTTTACACCAAATGACAACCTTCTATAGCCTCGTTTTTACGCTACAGGCGTTTAAAAATCAATTTGGGGTCAATTTGTCCTCATGTAGAAACGGCTTCGGAAAATTGATTTTTTTTCAACATAAATATGTCTTGCACGTTTAAAAAGCGTGCGTTTGAAAGATTATGTGTAGCGTAGATATTCTTGGCAGCCTTGTCGGTCGAAAAACACGTGTTCGTGAGCGCCTCTGAGGCACACGGCGAAGTATAGGTGGCAGCCTTGTGTGCTTGTGTGTGAGAAGGACGCGTTCAAATCGGTAGTTACCCGATTCCGCGGATTCAATCCGATTTTTCTACTGGAATGCTTGGCCAGGCGAAAATCAACAGCTTCATCCTCCACCACTTGACCGTTGTTGAGAAACACAACAGGTACGATTTCCTGATTGAGCTAGCGAGAGATTTGGCCACGTCGGTTATAATAAGGAAGCTAAGCACGAGCGTGCAATCGATACCGTTGCGACTGCAAATGGGAACCAACATCGGCGTTGACGATCCTGGTTATATACCATGGATCTGATCGACTTTCGAATCGACACACGAGTACGGTGTGCGTGCTGGCCTAAAGGAAAAAACCGAAAGTCCCAGAACATTTGCCCTCGCTGTAAGCTACCACGATGCGACGCACATCATACACTATTGTGTCTAAAATGTAGACCGATACCTTAAAATATGTTTTCAACATTCAGCGATTTATTTTTTAATAGTCAAGAAATAAATAAAAGCGATACCTCCTTCAAAAAACGTTTGTGTTGCATTTTATTCGATACCTGCTTGGGCTTTGACATATTAAGATCTAAAAATACCGCAATTGCACCCCTTGCAGTTTTGTAGAAGAAATATTAAAATTAGTTTACTATAATTTTTTTCTTATATGTTCATGTCTCAACTTTATAGATCGATCAAATTATATAAAAAAAAAACCAATTTGATAACAAAAATTCAATTTTAAGCTATGTGTGCAATTTCTCGAAAATTAAACTACACTTTTTTTTTGAAACTTCAATTATGAGGAAACTAATCGTTTCAATAGTTTATGGCTTTCGGATGGATGCCGTGTAGAGTTTGCGAAACGTCGACAATACGCTGAAACTCTAGACGGCATCCATCCGGAAACCATAAACTATTGTAACAATAATGGTCGTGAAAGCCTCAAAACTGGAAACTAATCGTTTGTCGGCATTGGGCTTTACACCATTTGATTAGTCGGGATTTGTAGCATTGTTTAAAAAAAAAAATCTTCTAAAATGTGGGTTCTACAAATAGTTATGAGCTCGCAAAGTGGCCGGGGTCAAAATATCCCAATGTAAGGACGATATAGTATAAAAAAGTCATATAGGAACCTAGGGTTAATGATGACCAAGTACTGAGTAGAAACCCACTTAACAGGTTTAGCAAGGATAAACCTTATCTCCACCGTGTGTTACCGATGGTCAGAAATGTTGTAGTGTGATTCGTGTCACGTTTTTATCTCAAGGTTAAACAAAGATGAGCGCTGCCCCCGTTTGTTTTGCGGGATTGGAGATTAGATGGAACGGCGGTTTGCATCTAATTGGTGCTTCGCTGCGTTCAACAGCGGCTATGAAGAACAGGTAAACCAACAACACGAACATACGCTCGGGTTTATGGCTACCTCTAACTCGGCTGGCTTCTCGCACTTCCGTGGTCGTAGATGAATAGGCTGGTCATTGCGAATTTACTGTCCATTGGGACACCTCATTCATCACAACCGCGTGAAAAAGCTGGTGGCTTGGGAGAAAGTTCGAGTCTCTAAGTCAGGAGTTACAACAATGTTACTCAGCACTCAAACAATCGGCTTTCTGTGCCATCGCATACCTGTGTAGTAATGAAACGCTGGAGCTTATCTTGGCGGATCTCCGATGGCACTCCAGGTCGAGGTCATGCCAGAATCACTTGACTGCTTAGTCCATCAGCCGTATTACACCGAATGAGGAGATAAGCTTGTTGGCAGTGAGAGGTTCGCAAACTCGATAATCAAACCACGCTCCGTCATCACTTATCCAGATACACAGTCTCCGTAAAGTCTCGATTAAAGCTTACGTAGCTTAAATGGCCGATCATGATGGACCGGAATAGTTTTGAGATTGTAGACACTAGCTCGACTCCGACCTATTTGCCTCGTCCATGTGATAACCAGGCAGCACCATACAAATGCCAATCGGGTGATTAATTTGACAAACTTCCAAAAAGATCAGCCAAGGTATCTCTTAGTACATCAAGAAAAATCGGAACGATCAAAAACGGGATAACCTACTCACTCCTTGCTTTGTTGCTCCTGAAGCTCCGTGTATTCTGTGTTGACAGGAAAATATCGGAAAAGACAACATTCAGTTTTTGTATGAGAAGTCGAAGGTTATTGGTTTCATTTGCATAAATACCACACGTGTCAATTGTCCGATGTAGGCCGAGTACCGCCGAAATTCCATGAACGAATAAATCCAACGAAGGAAGATCCGGAGGTTTATGTCGAAGGGCAAGAGACGTTCTGCTCTTTTGTTTTCAATATCCGTTCTATGTGTTCTAGGTTCGAATTGTTATAGTGCCATACCCAGTATCTACTGTTGTGTTAACGTTGGCTTCAACGTTGTACACAACAGCCGATGGAGAAGAAGCACAGTAGGCGTTCGTTTTCATTTATAGCTTCGCATTCTGTTGTGACTATGGAAATAACAGGATAGAGGATAAGAGGAGATTGTTTGTAACGTTGATGGAGGCTATGGGAGCAACGATTGAATCAAATGATCATTTGCTCGCAAATCGAATGCGTCTGAACGAGGAAAGAAAAAGGAGGCAAGGTGAATCGAGTGCTTTTTATGCTCCAACGCCCGTATCTTAAAAAAACCATACTTACTCGAAGTTTGGATCTATGATGCTGTTTATAGCGTAGCAATACCATGGAAAATGCGGCATTTAAAGCAGTGAAAATAGTGCAAAGGGCGTTAAAAGAGCATGGAAGGGTGGAGTTAGCGGGCCAAGATGATTCTTGTCATCTTTACCAGCAAACCAGCAAAGACGCGTTACTATACTGGACCCTGAGGTTTGTCAGTTTTATTCTAGCTGCGGTAGAAAGCGGACGGCGTTAGTGAAAATGAGTGAGCTTACCATCGAAGAAAAGGTTTTTCTCATTCAGTGCTTCTACACAAGAGGAAAAATTTACAGTGAAGCATTTAGAGGATTTCGTACTAAGTTCGGAACTAAAAGAGTTTCAAGCGAAACTACTCTTAGAAGGTAAGAATCAATTTTTTTTATATTGATTTTTCTATAATGTTCCATAAATAATCTTTTTCTCGAAGTTTCCGCAAATTCTCACGGCAATATTGTTCTTTTTTACAGAGTAATTGATAATTTTATACAATACGGAACTCTGCAGGACCGTAGGAAAGATTTACCAGGCCCTTCAGTCTCGGTAACTACGGAGGAGACGATCAATGAAGTTGAAAAATATTTTAAAGAAAATCCACATTCTTCGATTCGCAAGGCCGAAAAAGCTTTGAAACTGAGTAAATCAATTGTGCATAGGTTTCCACGCTATTTTCAAAAAATGCACCCTTATAAAATAACCACGCATTAATTGTTAACTGAAGACGCAAAAGAAAAGAGTTCTGCAACACGATTACGCAAATGTTCGAAAATGAAGAATTGAGTGAAAAAGCAATCATTTTTTCTGACGAAGCGCATTTCTGGATGAATGGTTACGTCAACAAACAAAATTATCGCTTTTGGGGCTCGCAAAATCGTACAGTCGTAATGGCAACGTCTCTTCATCCCTGGAAAGTGACCGTGTGGGCAGCCATGTCAATAAAAGGTATCTACCTGTATTTTTTTGAATCTACTGTCACCGGAGAGATATACAAAGGAATGTTAGAGACTAAATTCTTTCCTTATGCGAAGAAGAGAGGTCTCGTTAAATGTTTTTATTTTATGCAAGACGGAGCAGCTCCTCATCGCACACAAGAAGTATTTGAGTCCATCAATAAAGTTATGGCGATCGAGTTATTGGCCTAGAGTACCCACGCTTTGCTAGAGGAACAGGATTAGAGTGGCCACCTTATTCGCCAGATCTCAATCCTTGTGATTTCTTTTTATGGGGCTACATTAAAGATCACTGCTATGAAAATAACCCGAGAAAAATAGATGATTTAATTAAAGAAATTAAGAAGATCGTCAATGGCATTTCAGACGAAACATTAGAACATGTTTTTGATAGTTTTAGGAAGCGTTTGGATATTTGTGCCAATTCAGATGGTTCTCATTTCGAAAATATATATCATTAATACCTCACATTCTTCACTGTATTTTTAAATTAATAGTTTGTACTAAATAGTTCTTCGTTATATATAATAAAATAGACGTGAAATGAAAATGACGACTTTCCTTTATTAAAAAACATTTAAATTTTCCCAGTCCTTTCATTACTTAAAAAATAGTGACTCATTAGTGTTCACACATTCCTATGGGACACCCTGTACAATGTGCGGATATATGCATGTATATATACTCAATAAATGGACTGCTGCTAGCAAACAATAGATGCGAATTGGACTACTTAAAGTATCAAAGGGATCTCCCTTTCTTTAGTAGTCTATTTTTATGTTCATGCTAGAGTATATAAATTCATATACACAAGAAAAAATTTATTATGAACTGGTAGACTAAAGCTTTTACAATGCCGGACCTTAAGCGCTCTCGCTGTTACGGCAATGGACGAGGACGCCGGAAGTCCATAATTTTTTTTCCATAATTCTCACTATATATATATATATATATAACTATCTCTTCTCGGCAATATTATATTTTTTTAAATTTTATTTCATACGTATGTATACAACCAAGATATCGTTAATTGATAACCACAATGGCTCATTATTAATTCAGGAGACGTAGGTTTTCTAGTATTTTTTAAGGGGTTACCCCCACTTGCGACTTTAAAAAAATCGATTTTTTTTTATTGCATTTTTTTGAAGTATAAGTATCTGAGAATATGGCCTGAAAATTTCAAGTCGATCCGAACAAATTTGACTGAGATATGAGCGTTGAAAGAGAAGAATCCGTTGTGTAAACGACCGGCTAGTCTGCCGCCTGGCGCGCTCGACACTCTCTCCGGTTTCAGTCCATTGTTCTATGAAAAGGGTCGTATACCTGGCATTCACAACGTTCATATAATAGACTGGAATTTGTAGAAACGAATTGTCGTTGCCTTTTATGGTTTAAATTCGTCAGTGTAGCTCGAAAGTTCGACTATATGAGACGTATTTATTTCCGCCGTTCACAATATTATAAGCGCAGTTTTTATTTATTTTACATTTAAAAATGGATCGAAAAAAAGGTTCGCAAGAAACAAGAAGCAGTGATAATTTACGGAAATCTCGACTAAAAAAAAGGAAGGGTATTTTTAACCCGAACCTGGCCGAATCGGAAACTGAAAGTTTCAGCACGTCTGCGAAGAAACTGAAAGATAATATTGATATGACTGTGAATCAAAATCTTAATATTGAATATCGCATTTTAAACTTTTGTGTTGTGTTTGCTGCTATTTCAAGTTTAGTGACGTGCAAAACGTGTAATGGAAATATTAAATTTGAAACTGCAAATGCAAGACGACTAGGCTTCAAAGTCGTTGTGAAATGTGACTTATGTGCAGATAATTTGATACCATCTTCTCCTTTTGTGGCACATTCGTATGAAATAAATCGTCGATTTATATTCACTATGCGAGTTCTCGGCATAGGATTGGCTGGAGCACAAAAATTTTGCGGACTTATGGACATGCCAAGGTTTCTTACCGAGACTACATATTCAATAATTTTAAAAAGTATTTATGAGTCTGTGAAAACATGTGCAGATGTAATATTTAAAAAAGCCGTACGAGAAGAAATTGACAATACACCTAATGCAGCAGGCGATGCAACTTCTAAATTAACAGTTTCCGGAGATGGATCCTGGAGAAAGCGAGGATATACGTCGTTGTTCGGAGTTACATCAGTCATAAGCTACTACAGTGGAAAAGTACTTGATCTTGTGGTAAAAAGTGCGTTTTGTAAAATCTGTGAATCGTGGAAACATAAACTAAATGATGCGGAATACGAAGAATGGTACGAAACACACGAAGATAACTGCAGTGCAAATCACGAAGGCTCCTCGGGAAAAATGGAGGTGGACTCTATTATCGAAATCTTCAAGCGTTCAATAGCAAAATATAATGTCCTGTACCGTTACTATATTGGAGACGGAGATTCGAAGACATACACTGTGCTAGTAAATTCTCATCCTTATGACGACGTAGAAGTTATAAAAAAAGAATGCATCGGACACGTCCAAAAGCGTATGGTATCCCGCCTTCGTAATTTAGTAAAAAAAAAACAAAAAGCTTGGTGGTAAAGGAAAGCTGACAGGAAAATTTATTGACAAGCTCACTGTGTACTATGGAATTGCTAGTCGACGCCATTCTGCTTCTGTTCACGATATGCATGAGGCAATATGGGCGACCTTCGAACATTACAGTTCAACCGATGCAAATCCACACCATAAGAGATGTCCAACCGGTGAAGAATCGTGGTGTTCATATCAACGAGCTCAGGCGAGAAACGAGGCTTTCCAACACGATTACAGACCACTTCCATCAAATGTATTGGATGCCATCAGACCTATATACAACGATCTGAGTAAAAAAACTTTACTCGAAAGATGCGTCGGTGGCTTCAATCAAAATAACAACGAAAGCTTCAATCAACTTATTTGGAAAATCAGCCCAAAAATCGTCTCGAGTGGAGCAATCGTTGTAAATTTAGCAGCTTATATTGCCGTTGGACTATTCAACGAAGGTTCAAAATCATTATTATTTTATTTGAACTCAATCGGAGTGAGCTGTGGACACAACGCGCACGAATACGCTGATAAAATGGACGAAGCACGGATTGCACTGGCAGAGAGACGTGCGGCCGAGAGCACTCGTGAAGGAAGAATGTTACGAAGGCAACACCAAATTTCCGTTTTGCAAGCGGCATCGTCGGCGGAAGAACTTCTGTATGGACCCGGAATAGTTGACTCTATGTAAGTTTACAAAAAAAATTATTTATTTCTTCGTGTAAACTGAAATTGAAACTTTAAACGCGTTTTTCTCGAAATGGCATTTCTGAAGTCGGTGACCAAGATTACTCGAACACTAATGAACCGATCTTCTTGAAATTTTGCAGGCTTATTTAATACATAAAAATGTAGTCTTTAATCGTTCGATTTTTTGTTTCGAAAAAAATGACCGTTTTATAGCCAAAAAACGGCCGTTTTTTTTCGTTAAAATCGAACCATTAACTTTGACTGTCCGCCATTTTGTGAAAAATGAATAGTTTTTTAAATCCTTCGATTAAAGACTAGTTTATACTTATATTTGACTAAATCCATCCCCATTTTTTGTTTCAGATGATCCACTTCGCCGCAATGTTGGTCACCGCAAACCGTATAAATAAAAACATTATTTCATTGACGGCCATTTGCCACTTAACAATGTAATATTTTTCAATAAAAAAATTACTGAAAGTTCTTCAAGATGTGTTATTTAAGATGATATAGTGATCGATTAAAAAAGTTTTGTAGTTTTCTTTAAAAAAATTCATGAAAAAGGCCTTTTTTTGCGCTACAAGTGGGGGTAACCCCTTAATCATTGTTAGAGCGTGTATCTAGAACCTCGGGATAGCCGAACTTTTTTCATGTCGATGTACTCTTTCACATCTCGTATGTTCCATGAACGTATAACCGTGTCTATACATGAGAGACACAACGTTCTTAAGCCCGTTGATAATCCTCGAAGCCCTCGGTCGTTAACTCTGTCTCGCGTTTCACTTATGGTTTACCGAGCTTTTACTGGGATACAGTTCGCTACGTCTATCTTTCGTTTGCATATGAATATAAGGGTAGAGATGTTGCGCTGGCCTCGTCAACTACAACTTTGTCGTTCGTGCTTGTATGGCACGTCAGCATGTGAAAAATACGGGGATTATGTGAATTATCTTTCAAGACAATTCTTTAACAAGATTTCTTTACACCTCATTTTTGTTGTATATTGGAAAACGATGATTGTTTAAAACATTTTTATTATCAATTTAAAGCAAAATCTTGACTTAGAATGTTACTGGTTTAAATTCCATTATATTTTCAGTGCAATCGGCCTATTTCAATAAGACTTAACTATCGTTCTTTCTATTTTTTCCTCTTGTTAATTCTTTTACAGCTTCGACGCCAGTAAATAATTTTTTTGACTTGCCTTCATAAAAGAGCCGAATAGCAGGAGACTTACTACAAATTTCGCGCATCTGCTGCGGAGATAAAGACCATGAAAGACGAGGCGGGAAACCGTATAACTCCGGCTTGTGCGAGTAACTCGACGATTAATTCTCTATGAACTAAAACGAATATACATGCGCGGTACGCCGCAAACCTCCCCTGATGCATCGTGTGTCCGAAAAAGTGCATTACTCGGCGGTATCGGATGGCAAAAAAAGACGAGTACACAAAAGGTGGATGATGAAGAATAGGGAGGACAAGCGTAAATAACCGAAGCGAAAAACCCTCGGGTTGCCAGTGGATGACAGATTCAACCAATTCCAACGAGAAACCGCGTCACGATCGATACACAGCGAAAAAGTTGCGGTTTTAATTTTATTCCAATTTAATCACTTGTTCATGCAGCCTCGCAAAGAAAAT
The DNA here is from genome assembly GCA_963989365.1 of Rhimphoctona megacephalus. Classification (NCBI taxonomy): domain Eukaryota; kingdom Metazoa; phylum Arthropoda; class Insecta; order Hymenoptera; family Ichneumonidae; genus Rhimphoctona; species Rhimphoctona megacephalus. The sequence continues at coordinate 52,745,678 of OZ022415.1, read as the reverse complement.
ACGAACATAATGTATACAAGATACTCAGAGTTCGAACTAATAGAAAGAGTTCAGCTCAAAAGTGGGTTTGTTTGACCCGTTTCTTACTCTTCATAAAGGAGAAAGCGGAGAGATATGGAGGAGGTATATATAGGTTTCTAGAAACCGTATAAAACATCCACCGTCGTATTTATACTACTGAAAAGTTTCCGACAGCACCTGCGTTCTGGTCCTAGTCCCGAACAATTTTACTCTCGTACGGTGGTCGCAGGTCCACGTACGTCTCCTCAGCGATATATCTGTACATTTACAGACATATAGCATGATTGCCTCGCGTTTTAGCATTCATTTTGCAAGTGAGTTTCGAAGTAGCGCCGAGTTGGGACGCTTTGCTCGCTCTTGCCACGGATAGAATCCCCGGAGAGCATGTGGCACGGACTGTTTCGTGATGTGGTTGTATACGTATATATTTATGAATGCAAAACTTCATAGAGTACACATCGTTTTGGGATTTCAAGGTATTTCGGTATCTGGGTCTCGGACGGCGGTTGCGCGATTATCGGAGTACCTTTTTTTTATCTCGTACCGGAAAAAGGGGGCGAAAAACTAACTCGCGACGCGTTTGGATTTAGAAAGGACACAGTTTCTAGGACATCAATTTTCTGATGAGTTCAGACCTTTGGAGTTAGTTAAAGCGCGACGTTGAGCTAAAAAATTCATATTCCTTAGTCTTTATTACGTAACCCTTTTAACCCTTTGGTCCGTGACTGATAAGTTGTTTCGCTGGGCACCTCCGTTTGGGTCACTACTGCAACCAAGTCATCAAATTGCAATCAACTAGAATACTTCATAGTTGATAAGTTAAACTGTTATATTAGTACGCCGACCCTTTTAACCCTACTTTGGGAGAGAAAGTTTTAGCATCATCCGTGATGCATAGCCCTTTTGTCCCACGTATAGAAACCAACGTTGGATTATGGCCATCAAAATATACCATCATCGGTATTTCGTTTGATCAAAACATCCCGTTTCCGACTGGATAATTTTTTCGAAATTCTGTTAATTGAATGCTCATTTTGAATCAAAGAGTTGGGTTACATGACGTGCGGCAAAGAGCAATATTATGCGGGTAAATCGACGCTCCAGCGAGCCGCAATTACTAACAGAAGTTGCTCATTTAGCTTCGTCGGTCGGTAATTAACGGGAAAAGCTTCGAATGCGGCCTTGGCATTCGTTCCTGTTTGTGACGAATGTACGCCCTCGCTTCCTTAATCAGCAATAACGATCCACCACGGCGGTGATAATGATGCGAAGAGGACACAGAGATAGCGATAGAGACAGAGACAGAGAGACGATAGACACGAAATTCCTGCAATAAAACATCAACACGAGAGCGCCTCCAGTGAATACGCGATTGTTCTGAAAGAAAAAAAAATACAAACAAGTTGCTTCATATATTTTATGATGAGACGACATTGCCGATAATTAAGGTCGAAGCTTCAGTAACTAATGAATTGAAAGAAAGGATTCAATTAATTAACGAATAGGATAAGTTATTGAACGACTACAATTTGCATATGTTTATATTCTCAAAGTTAGATTAGAGGGGCTTTTTCTCGATGAAACGAGTTTTTTTCAGAATATTTTTTAGAGCGCTAAAAGGAAAAAAGTGCTAGATGCTAGGATTCATTAAGTTTTTTTTTCAGTTTTGTATAACAAATATTGTGCAGGAAGGGTGGTGAATAAAATAATCGTATCGCGATGAATCGCGGGTCAATCTCCTTTCTCGGACAAATCCAGGCTTCCATCGGATTGGAGAAGTGTCACCACGTAGACGCTGATCTAACAGGATAAAGCCCGACTTGTCAATGTATCTCTGTATATACTTAAACTGGTTTGCGGTTCGATCGGTTCCGACGAGAGGGTCGACGAGGAGAACGGGGAAGTGAAATCCGTCACGCTTAGGTCGCGATAATGGAAAGAAGAACAGGGAGAAAACGTGCGGGACCAATTGCTTCCGGCTCCATATAATACATCGAAGAAATGCTCTAGAAATTGTAGTGTTTCAGAGTGGCGAACAAAAAAAAACGAGGAAAAAACAAAAGAAAAAGAAAAAAAACGAAAATTTGAATTGAATATTTATGACACTCGGTATCACTGTGGTCGCTGCATGCAAATCGGAGGATGCGAGGGGTTAACCCAAGAGCTGGGTATGCCTTGCGATCTGTTTTCCTGCGCGGCTTAACCCGTGTTTTACCGGCATTTTCCTCGACACATCATGCCGCGTTTAGAGCTCCGGAATATTTGTGAGGGGTACAGTGGAGTCTCGCAGAAATTACGCTGCGATGAGTTGACGCGCCGGCGCGCAGCGAACCAGTAAGTACGGGATCCCATTCCCCTTCTCTTTCGAAGACTCCGTTCTTTTGTTCTCAAATGAGCAAACCCCACGAGGGTGCTTCGGCAACGCCCCACCTACTTAACTGAACCGACACAGAGGAGGGATCTATGCGAGTTAGACTGTACATATATGGACTGCACTGCGGAAAAGAAATGTAGCAGGGACGAAGTATTCCGGAGCTTGAAAAAAAAGGACATGAGTGATTATCGAATAAAAGGCCACAATGGAGGATGTGCGCCAGTATGTATAACCGCTCGACAATCTGTGGCAACGTAACTCGCAAATAGAATCGAACATTCAATTTCCTGTATTAGCTGACGGTCTCGGCATGTCATATTTCTCTCTTTCCCTCTTTCCCACTTTCTAGATCGAGTCGACAAATATTGTGTGTCCTTGCGTGTTCGGGCGTGTTTCAGGTGAGCCTTTCGCCGCGTGAAATTAATCGTCTGCCAACGATAATAATACGACGATTTTGCGCGGGTTATATAGTACGGCATTCCCTGTTCGGAAATGTCTATTCATCATTTATTCTTTTTCTACATACGTAGCTTGAGCACGGGCCAAGCTTTCGTACAACAATTTTACCAGGAAATCATTCATATGGCGATATTTGTCTGGAATGTCCGTCATCTCACGTGTATCGTGGCAATTTCAACAAGAACGAACATTTCGCAGCTTTGTACGCTAGCTGTCTCACATGTTAAGCTTCGTCACAGTTTCCACATCAGCAATCGATTAAGGGGGCTATCATCCACCTTTTGGTTTCCTTGCATTCAAATTAAAAAATCGAAAAGCACAATTCGTCGTCTCGATTCGACGGTGAGAAATCCTCAGACAATTTTCACACCACCTGCTTCTAATAAATATTAAAATTAATTGAAAAATATTGGCATCTCGTCATATCCGACGGAGAGTCGAATAAATGATTTTACAAAGTTTTTTGTTACATCGAGAAAATCCATATTCAGAGGCATGTTGGCCGAGGTTAAAATTAGCAAAGGAAAAGGCAAGGATAAGTAATGAGGATTAATTTAGGACGGTAATGGCTTAGCGAATTGAGTTTGAAAGAGAAGCAGCAAAAGTAGCTTGATACACGTCTGTCCATCTTGGCTTGTGAAGGCAGTTGATTAATCATGGCCTCGCCACGAATTGAGTTGTTTCGTGGCTACGTACACACATATGCATATACTACAAGATACTCGTATATATGCTATCGTTTCTTTGTTCCGATAATCCGTGAAAATGGCAGCGTATATAATCCCATATCGCATAGTTTATAGTGCTCAATATGCAAAGGCGTTTAGTTGGGACTTTAATGTAGATGTGCTTGTTACGATGTTGAAGTTTGATTGCTGTTCCGGGGGATATTATGATCGCAAGAGAAGGGTGTTTTGTGCGGGGATGAAAATTCGAGTCCCGACACGCTCGCCAGGGTAGCTAAGGGGGCGGATGGCTTGAAGAAATTTCGAAGGGGGCGAGTTCCGGCAATCGGGTATACTTTGTCTAAAATTCTCGTCCATTATTATGGCTAATGTATCATATGGTACGAGAGTTCTAGTACCACGAGAATATTACCATATAACACCTACATACCGCTGGTGGATTTCGGCCAAGTTAACCTACTTGGCGCGGCTCGAAATAGCAAACCAAATAATACGATGTGATGAGACAGCATACGTAATAAGCGGTCGATCACAATCCCACAGATATCCTGCTCCTGTCATGAAATACTATTCTTTCTTCCGCTTGCGTTATGCTCGATTGTTCTTCAACTTTATATATCGACGTTGAGAACATTGAATTAACATAAAATTACGTTTGAACACCCATTTTGTGATTTTTTATGTTTTTCGCCAGCACTAAGTCACGTCTATTTTTCGACATTTTCAACTTAAAACCTATTCTCATGATCTGGATAGAGCTCCGGAGTTGATTAAACGAACAATGCCACTTTCTACTCAGTTTTTTTAAATTTGTTTCAAAGGTGAAAACAGTGTTGAGTCGATTTTTCGAGGATACTTGTCCGTCGACTATTGCCAGTCAATGGTGGAGTGTTTATAGAATAGTATTGGGTTTTGCCACTTTCATTAACGCGGTTCCATAGCGTTGCTCCGGAAATTAAGCGGTTTCGCGATAATGAAGAAAATAGAGAGCTGACGCAAGGCGCCTCAACGCGCACCCCTTTGAGCTCACCGGCGATAATGTTGCGGCGTTTGATGCCGAATCAACTTACTTCTTTTACAAGGAGAAAAAAAAAACATTGCACTAACCCATTAACTTTTAATAAGAAAATAGATCTTTTTTCAACAATTACAATTTTTGAAATTATTTATACTAAATAATTTTTCAAAGAAAAGAGACATCTGAAAAAATCAAAATTAGGCCGCGAGCGCTCAGAGCAAAAAAGTGATAGAAGCACGAAGCACGAGACGAGTACAAAGATCGTCGGATTTTGCCGGTACGGGGGTTGTCGTTTGCGCGTCCAGTTCACGCATGCGGCGGTTACAAAGCTCTTATGTACATGCGCTTGTTGTTACTCACCTCTATGCGTTTTCTAGCCTTCTCCCTCCTGTTTACATAAATTCTTGCAAAGGTACTCACTATGAGAAAACCCCGTGCAAACGTTACAAACGTTCATTCATAACGCAACTATATAGCTAAGCTTCCATACCGCGGGTGTGGCGAACTGCCAGTTGACCTCACTCCGGGTCGCTCTGTTAATGGTCGTACAAGGAACATTGTACTGAATTCACTTTCCGGACTAAATATTTCTTTATATGTATTGTGAGGTTTTGGGAAAAACTCTTCGATAATAGTGTCACGATAACTTATAAATCAGTTGGTGTAATAAGAACGATAGTTATTGCAAAATCAAATTCGATTAAATCCAATTTGAAATTGCTGATAAACTGTATCGAATTATTTGTTAGTCCACTTTTTGACATCTCTTTTTTTGAAAAATATCGATTTAAAAGATCAAATTAAAACTTCCGCAAAATGTATTGTTCTATCGAGTTTTTGAATTTCATTTTACAATAATTAAAAGTATTGGGTCAAGCTTTGGCTATGGTGTAAGGGCAGTACCAATTACTTCCGGTACCAGTTGAGTTACGTAATAAAGTAATATTTCGAGAGAACGAACACAATATCGTCGACCCTTTAAATGTCATAAAGTTAGAGTAGCCCAGCTTATTTTCCTTCCCTTGTATATATACGAGACGCACGATAATTTTCACACTCCTAATTACTGTAGCTCGAGCGGCAATGACGACGACCATGTCCAAGTGTTTGGTAGGTACATCGGGGTGCTCCGTGACTTTACACGAGAAACGCACATGAGTATTATTCGTTATATACGACCAACTCCTCGGGCTCGTCGGGTGTTTCAAACGTCATTGTTCTCTATTTTGCGTTTAAACTAAACTAAATTAGCTCTTGACACGTACCGTGCGAGTATAACAACCTCGTGTAGACAAGGAGGCTAATTCTCACGGTGGCAGGATTGACCCGGTTCTGCGCGTTCATTTCTCTGTCACGAGCGAATTTAAAGGATAAACTTTACGGAAGTACAATTGGTCTGATACTGCATTCGATATTTTTCGGAATTTTTAACAACAATTATATTTCTCAAAACGTTGTATCTAATTGAGTTAATTTTTATTATTTACATCATCATTACTTTTTCAAATAAAAAAAATTTAAGTCCACTCAATATAAATTTTACAGAATTATTTAGCATGGTATTTTTTATGTATCCAGGTTTTCTGGACTTTTTTAAATCCTCCTGTGAATGGTAAATAAAATTTCACCGGACTCATAGTGAGTCCGGGGGGAAGTAAGTGGAAAAAGTTAGTGAAACGAGGAGGGTGCTTTTCAAAGATGGGAAAATGATCATTTTGCGGCTGACTATTCACGGGCTGACCATACTACTAGTTTCTCAACGGTTACTATCTACACTACACTCTTTTTCCCTTTTTTACTCTCTTTCTCTTTCCGCAAATGTTGATCGTGTCCTTCAACGATTCCGTGGACCCAATACCACCCAAAATACCATTACATGCCGGGTTTAAGAAATAACGATGAAATATCCACTGGATTCGCAGTTCTCTCCCATGTTTATCCGCAGTAAGAGCTGCAAGTTGGCAATACACATTTTCGAGTACCGGATGTTTTACGCTTCGCGAACTAGCGTCGGTCTTTGTTTCTTACTTCGCCTTCGTCCTACCCCTTCGTATTTTCGTCCTCATAGTGCATCTCTTTTCAGGAAATTACACGCTCCCAGAACTCTTAAAAGATCTGGGTTATTCACCCTCTTTTTTCCACGGACTTGAATTCGTTTTTTTGTCTTTTTCTTTTTATTCATGGGTTTTCTTCAATTTTTCTTCTGCGTTTAGATTCTCATGTTGTCAAAAAGTTTTATTTAGTGTAACTAATTCCGATATTTGTTTCATCCAATTTAGGTACCGTCAAGACCCGACGAATTTTTGAAAGTTTTACTTGTGAGTAATCAAGAAGTGTTATTTTATGTTGAATTTTTTATTTTCTTTTCAAATAACGTGGGTAGATTTTGCGCAAAACACAAAGATCACGAAAATGTTTCACGGGTTTGATTCTCATTCGTCGCTGGGGAAAACTTTTTTCAGCCGTTTCCGAAATAAAGAAGAGATTTTTGTGGTCAGATCAATAGAGTTTGGTCGCTCTAGCCAAGAAAGAAGAAGGGCTCGAGTTCGTACAAAGTGAATGGGTCGAGAGATATTCCCTCGACTCATTCGGGATACGTTATACTTGACGGCTTTGGACATCGTCTCGTTTTAACGAGATCCGGGCTGGCCTACAATCTTTCATTATCCTTGTACGCCGTCTCTCTTTCCATTTTACCCCGTTTTCTTTCTTTCACTCTTTATGTCGCTTTTACTCTTGTTTTCATTCCCCCGAGTCAGTCATGAGGCAACGCGTCGAAAGTCACGTCGACCAAGTGCTTGAAAAATTTCAGTCCATCCTGAGACAGCTGTCTCTCCGCATAAAGAGAAAAGAAAGAGAAATGAGGATCGAGAGGAAAAGAGCTTGCCGCAGGATTCACCGCAAGTATTCTATGACGTTATTGTAAAAATTATTAGCGATGAATCGTCGTTTTCGTGATAATTTGCGTGTTTGCAAAATAAATTTAACTCGTCAGCGGTTATGCTATGAAACTTTTTCTCGCACTTTCTCACACTATTTACCAAATTAAGCATTTAAAATTATACACGTGAGGAAATCTCTCATCGCGCGACCGCTGACGAGTTAAGATATGAAAAAGTTTATTCAATCTGAATACACAACAAAGGCAGTTTGTGTTTCAATTCTTTTTATACGCGTGGAAGAAAACTCGAAAGTATAGAAAAAGAAGTTGCGCTAAAAGTGAACGAATTATAATTTTTTGCCAACTTGCTGCAAGATATTTGCGGATATACTGGTCCAAAAAATTCAACGACCTTTAAAATTAATTTGAATTGTTTACACTCAACAATGAGCACTATCATATACGAGTGGAGCACACACTTTCGACCCCCATATTGTACATATACACGTAGATAAAAGTGAGGGAAGTTTTGCTCGAATCAGGAACGAGGCAAGGGTTAGCGAATTATTCCTGATGCCGATAGCGGAGAATGGACGGACGGTGAACAACGCACCTATCTGTATAGATATATATAGGCGTATATACGACGACTGTCGCGTCGAGTGCGAGTTTCGGATATATGGAGTGGCGGAATTGCGGAATCGCGGTTGAACCACGCACCAATTGAGTCTACTCCGTTCTCTACTCTCCTTTTCATTCTCTCTCTCTCTCTCTCTCTCTCTCTCCATATATATATTGGTGTATTTGAGATACACCTTTGTCTAGTTGGCGGGGAGAACTCTCGGTTGACCGACTATGGCACACTATACGGTAGCCGTTTCGAAATGACGTCGTTTCGTGGACGTGACCAAATGCGACCGCCGCGTTCTAACGACGCGTGCTTGTGAACGTCACCCCGCAAGGGTCCCGGCAACCGTTGCTGGAACAAGGCAGCACGTGATATTTCGATCTTCCCAACGAGTTTATGTATACGTGTCTACATGTGTAAATTACAAGAATTTATCCGTACAGGCTGTTCCAAAAAGCAGCGCACGCGTGCAACAAGAAGGTTTCTATCTTCTCCTTGCACGAACCAAATGCCATTGAGGTTTATTTTATCTGCATCGTTCGTGATATATCGATGAATTAATGGCTGGGCGACCAGTCGTACGCTTCGATCAAGAAGTTCGTGTGACGACGAGCGTCGCGGAGATACGTTTGCCACGCTCACTATCTTGTCGCTATATTGGATTGGACAACCACTAATTTTTTAATATCTCATCAACACTACATTTTGAAGTAAAAATTTTCAAAGACTTTTTTATTCAGAAATGTGCAACCTTCTCGAGCTGTAAATCTTGAGCATATTTTTTGTAGCACTCTGTACATGAAATGGGCGTAAGTCGTTCTCTCTCAATCAACTTCGTACACGTATGCATATATACGCGTTAAACAACAAGCTCGGTCTCAGGCTCCCTCGGTTATCAACCAGGCTTTAATAGGACTAAATGGAGTTCGAGATCGGGAGGCTTCTATTGATGCCGGGGCGACGGGGCGGACCCATGCCAACTCACAAGCACACCACAAAATGTATTTTAAGCGCATGGGATATTTTATCCCACTCCGATGAAAGCTACGATCTCGTGGCGCGGTCAACATTTTCCTCCTTATTTGACGTTTTATGTTTGATCAAAAATAGAGTTCCCATTAATGAAATATTTTGGATATAAAATATCAGTTTGAAAAAATAGAGTTATTATTTAGGCAGAAAATTATTTAAAAAATTCAATTAGTCAAGTCTTTGTTCCCTGAATTAACTGCAAAGTACGATAATGTCCGATTAGGTTATTGCTCGTGTCAAGTCGGTCGAAAGGGCTTAGGGAGGCCATTAATGACCTCGGCGAGCTAATTAAAAGGGCCAGCGAGGTGGATCGTGAGAGTGGATGACAGGGGCAAGCAAAGAGCGAATACTCGTGACTCGAAACTTCCTCCGATGAGGTAAATATGTGCACGGAAGCTGAGAACATTATTAAATAGAAACTCGCGTGTGTTTGTGTGTGGATCCCCAGCCAGTGAGTTCATTCTAACATTGCAAACCATGGAAGCTCTTCCTAATTAAAATAACTTTAAGGCTGTATCCGAGAGAAATGAAAAAATGCTAAAAAAAATAGATGGGTGAATTTTGCTGTGTTCTTAATCGGGTTTGCGCGTTTTTACGCACGATCAAAACGAGATAGTCTATAGTGAAATAAAAATGTAGCACGATGACAAGTCACTGGGCTCAATAAATATTGGGTTGGCAACTAAGTTCTGACTCACTTCAGATACACAGATATATTTATAATTTTGTTCTTTATTTAAACATGTCAATCTACAATATAATCACCAGCCGTGGCTATGACTTGCGTCCATCTAATGGGCAAGGACTGAATGCCGCGCTCCCAAAACTTAGCGTGTTGCTGCTCGAAAAATTCCGAGATTACGTTTTCGACATGGTCGAAGTCTCTGAAGCATTGATCACGCAGGAAAGTTTTAAGGCCTCGGAACAGGTGATGATCCGAAGTTGCCAAGTCCGGGGAATACGGCGGGTATGGAACTGTGGTCCAACCAAATACTTCCAATAGCTGGCGGGTAATTGAAGCAACGTGGGGCCGAACATTGTCGTGCAATAAGTGCACCTTTGTCACTCTTCTCCTCTTTGCTCGCATTGTAGCAGCCAATTTGCGAAGCTGCTCGACATATACATTGGCGATCACCGTCTGTTGTCCAGAGAGTAGTTCGTAATATATCATTCCGCGTGCATCCCACCAGCAATACAGCAAAACCTTTTGTCCGTGGGTCTCTGGTTTGGGCTGAGCTGGCGCTTCTATTTCGCAGCCAATAGGCCTTCCATTCATTGTTTTCGTAGAGGATGTAACTCTCGTCTCCAGTCACTAAATTGCCAAGAAATTCCGTGCGTTTCGGCTGCAGGAGCAACGACTGGCAGATGGACACTCGGGCAGCCCGATTGGCATCGCTTAATTGATGAGGTGTCCATCTCGCCAGCACTCGCCGCTAGCCGAGTGTATGCAGCCGGTTCTCGATCGCTGTATGACTATAGCCGAGTGCCTGCGTCAATTCCAGAGTGGTAGCATTTGGGTGCTTCTTCAGCTCTTTTGATATGGTGTCGTCTTCCAATTCAATAGGTCGACCGGAGCGCTCTCGATCTTCCAGGCCCGTATCTCCGGCAACGAAGCGACGGAACCAGCGGCTCACTGTCGATTGTGTTATGGTGGCCTCTCCGAGAGCAACATTGATATTGGTGGTTGCCTGCCTCGTACTGCTGCCACGCCGAAACTTGTAATATATTACGCCTCGAATAGCGCGCTCGTCTATGTTGAGAATTAGACTCCCGCAGACGTCCGCAGCCGGGCTTTTATACCCACCGTGCGAAAGCTTCTGAAACATTCTAACAGTTTCCAGTTATGGAAATTTTCTAGAATATTTTAGAATAAAAAAAGGGAGATTTAAAAAAAAGTGAGTCAAAACTTAGTTGCCAACCCTATATATACAAGATTCTCTTGGCCACCCTTGGGTGAATTTAAATACGGATGCGACTATCTGCGGCATGAAGCTTTGTATTAAACACGATTGATAGATTGATAGGATCCTCTGTAATAGTGTTCATGGTGCCGTCTCGTTCCGATTCTTGTTTGTGTGCTTTTCCAACACATATTTAAGTTGGGCTAACGGCGTCTCTCGAACGACCAAGGCTATTATTACACTGAGAGTCCTCGCGGGTGCGAATTATCCGGTAGATTAAGAGAGACGTGCGTACCAATGTTTGCACACACACTCGGAGACGAGCGTTGAACAATTTAGTGTGAACGAGACAGCGGCGGGACGATCATCAATAAAGCGGTTGGGGTGAAGAAAAAATTGAGGGAGCTCAATCAGAAGAAGGGAATAAATTTTATCGCGGCTCTTCAGACGAACGGCTGCATGAAAATTAGCTGTGTGACAATTTGCTAAGTGGCTAAATATTACAGTAAGAATATATGGCAATAAATGTGGCTGTACTTTAAAATACAAATAGTTCGCAAAACAGAAAGATTTTTACAATCTACAACAAGGAAAATTTAAAGGTAACTGCGAATTAGTATAAAATGATTGGAAAATACTGATTTAACGGGACAGACCTAGTTGGAACGTCAAAAAAAAGGCCTTTTTTCCGATTTTTTTTTGGTCAAACGATAAAATAATTCACAACAAAAGTTCTTCCGTTTAAAAGATACATATGTAATGTATATGTTGCAATTTTTTCAACGCAATACATATCGAAATAAGCTGGTGACCGTCAATTGCCGAGGACGCTGCAAAAAAAAACACGGTTTGCGGTGATCAAGCTCACGCTGCAACGGCTCATCTGAAACAAAAAAAAACGGAGGGGATTTTTAGTTAATGATATAATGCTCCGGTTGAACGAAGGGTTTTGAAAAATTTCCATTTTTCACAAAATGGCGGCCGTTAAAAGTCAAAAGTGTTTTTTTGACCAAAATATCAGTTCCATTTTTTGCTATTAAAAATAAAAATAATTATCCAAAAAAAAAATCCTTCGTTCATATGGAGGACTACCATGTATAGAAGAAGTGATATAAATTTCAACCCGATCGGTAAAGCCGTTCTCGAGCTACAGTGATCACCGACTTCAAAAACATGGTTTCGAGAAAAACGCACTTAAAGTCCGCTACCTGCTTACCTATGGCTCAGACACGACGTGCTACAAAGTCTTGTATTTCGGCGAATAATGGTCCGATTTACATTTACCTGGGCGGAAAATGTTCGTAAGAGATTCTACTTTTTGAAAATGAAATAAAAAAAAAATCGATTTTTCGAAAATTCTAACTAGGTCTGTCCCGTTAATAGCAATGGTACTGTTAAAAACATGGTATATATGGGGGAGGGCCGGACAAAGTGGAACACCCGGGCAAAGCGGAATACCCCCCGAAAAAAGTGAAATTTCTTTTTTCAGTAGAAAATTGAAAAATTCGATCATTTGACTCAGGACATGCGTTAAAAAAGTAATATTTATTGAAACGTCTGATATTTCTAACATGAAAGTTAAAATATATTAATTAATAAAAAAACGAATATTCAACAAAAAATTGTATGAACAAAAATTTCTTTTGCTGCAAAACGAAGATGCGAATATCTGACTAGCATAAGAACGCTACTAACAGTGCTGTAAGCATGTTTGAAAATTATTAATTGTTCATTAGACTGATGAAAATTTTTTTTTTTCTTGCTCCTACTCGTGTTGGATATTGATGAAAAAAATCTGCTAAAAAATGAGCTCAATTGCTTAATATTAAGAGACGACTGAAAAACTGTATACGCCTTTGCTACGTGCACAGAAGAACATACAAAAGGACCTTTTGTCGTTGAATCCTCTTTTGTTTTATTTTTCACAGGGCAAAGGTTATAGCAATATTGAGGATAACTAAAAACACAAAACAGAAGTTTTATTTCTCGGTCTTTACACGATATGAGAATAATCCTGGTTGTCACACATAAGTATGAAAGTATCTGAATAACAATGTGGGTAACATGCGAATATAGGCCTACGCGCTCCGCATGGCTTCTCAGGAACGACTGCTCGCGTCAAACCACGCAGAACAATTCAAAATGTTCCGGGGTTTACATTGTGAATTACACGATATTTCTGGCATCTCGAAACCAGACATTTCAATAATGATCAATTATCGCGAATACATGGTCGACTATGATATGCGTCAACACGACTTTTATTAATGGTTTAATTGTTTAGAAATGTTTTCTATTTAAAAACTCCATTTTTTTAACTTTCTTGCTTCCTCTCATGTTTTCTTTAAATATTGATGAAAGACAAATTCTGTTGAATAATAATTATAAATAATTTTCGTGCGACCTAACCTATTTTCCTTCAGTATTGCTAAAATAAAAGTCCCGTTAACAAATGAGCTTTATTCTTAAAATTTTGGAAATGCCTATTTTGATTTTTTTTTAAATGTATTTATTTACTCATAATAATTTCATTTGAGGGTACCCTCCCATCAAATTTTTCGAGATAATCGATTTTTCTTTTTCTATTTTCTCCATCATTAGGCTCGATATAGCGCTGTCCCAAACAATTGATTTTTGTCCATAAATTTTTTTTTATAAACAAACGAACATAAAAAGTCCGGGCTTTTTGCAACTCTATTTTTAAACCATTGTTAAAAATCGAGGAATTTTTTTCGATTTTGCTTTTTTTGCAATAACCATCCTCAAATAATTCAACTTTTTTCGTGGTATTTTTACTTCAAATCTATTGAGTCCTCGTTCCTCGAGTGACGTGTTTTTTTGGCGTTGTAAAGATGACTGAATATGTCGTGTATTTTTTTTATGAAAAAATTCTTTAAAATCTTCTATTTTTCAACAGATTTTGGGGGAAGATGCCCATAAAACGGTCTCAAAAATGGCATCAAATAATCATATCGCAGTCGATACAGACACCTGTGAAAATTGACGAATTAAGGTAATTTATCGTCAGAATTTTTACACGATCAATCTCTAAAGGAAAACCTAGTAGGTGCTTGATCATAAAAAATTGTAAAATCGTGCGATTGAAAAAATAAAAATAAAAGTTGGGTTAGACATCTCTGAAAATAGAGCTTATTTTTTAACAGAACTTGTTTTTCATCAATATCTAAAAAAACGAGAGGAAGCAAGAAAGTTAAAAAAAGGTTGTTAAAAAATATTTAAAAAAATTGAAACATCAATAAAAGTCAACAGAATCACCTCTAAATATTGAGCAATATTGATTGAATTGATTAAACAGATTTTTTTTTTCATTAATATCTAAAGAAAACACGAGTAGAAGCAAGAAAATAAAAAATAAAACAATTTGCATCAGTTTAATTAACAATTAATAATTTTCAAACATGCTTACAGCACTGTTAGTAGTTTTCTTATGCTAGTCAGATATTCACATTTCCTTTTTGCAGCAAAAGAAATTTTTGATCATACAAATTTTCGTTGAATATTCATTTTTTTAATAATTTATATATTTTAATTTTCACGTTAGAAATATCAGTCGTTTCAATGAATACTAGTTTTTCAACGTATATCCTGAGTCAAATGATTGAATTGTTCAGTTTTCCACTGAAAAAAGAAATTGCGCTTTTTTCGGGGAGGTGTTCTACTTTGTTCGACCCTCCCTTATCTTTATATATATAAATCTGTTGGTAAAAAAATGTTTGGCCACTTTTCAATCGAGAACCACTGAACCAATTTCGATGAATCTTTTACAGGAAGAAAGCTCATGATTCAGACTAGGTTGTAGGCTGTAGAAAATTTCGATATAATGTTTTTTAAACAAATGTAAAAAAAAATCAAATTTTTTATTCAATGTTCAACTTTAAAAACTCATCAGTAATTAAAAAATACAGATAAACGAAAAAAACGAATTATCAATTTAAAGATAATTCAAAAACGAAGAGAATGAGCGGTGGCTGGGGTGACAATTTTGGACAGAAAAAAAGTTACAGCTATTTTAGTGAAGTGATAAAAAATTTGAAAATTGGGTATCCTTTAAAATGGAAAAAGAATGGGAATCGGATAGGCCGTGTAATATTTCAATACATTGTTTAATATGGAATTGATTTTTTTCTCTCATATAATATAAAACTGATGAAAATATGAATAGCCACAATAGATGTGGATGGAGGCTAGCGAAGCCGAGGGTATAGCTATGTGATTGATTTAAATTATTTGTATAAACATGAAACTTTTTAAAAAATATATTTTTTTATGTACATTTTTTAAATATAAAATTTAAGAGATTTATTTTTTTCAAGTGGAATAAGGTGCGTGGTTTTTAGTGGGTAAGAATTCCACACACTGGCGTAGTGCGGACCCTACCCTGTGTCTCGTGTAAGATTTTTCACAATCACTTAAAAAAAATATATATTTTCGTAAATGCACAGTTAGATGGGCCTACTAGATGTGTCGTGGGCAAAGCCCGAAAGCACAGCTAGTGTGTGTGTGTGTGTGTGTGTGTGTGTGCGCGCGCGCGCGCGCGCGCGCGCGCGTGTGTGTAGATATATATTGTGACGGTTTTTTTTTTACCGTCACACCAAAAATATTCTCTATGGGAGAAAAGGTGAACTTTTGTCTCTCCTGCTCGATTCTCCGGCTACGCGACGATCTCACAGGGCTTGCCTAAGGCGATACATTTAAAACTTAATATTAATTTGCGTCCCGACTATTTTTTTATATTCTTTTTCATGTTGAGCTATGTTGAGGAATGTGTAGAAGAAAGCGGGAACAACTTGTCCGATAACGAGAGATATATAATCGTTGGACTTATTCGCCGATAATTCAAACGAGAGAGATAGAGAGACCATGGGGGCTAATCATCGTCGTTTCGTCAGCGTGTTTGAGCAAGCCTGTCACGCTTGGCTGTCTCCTGCTTCGTATCAGCTGTCAATAACTGGGTTGTTCAACCAACATCTTCGACGAGAAATTTCGTGGTCACGTCCACTTTACGGGAATCAACGACGAAAAATTCAAGAACAGCGATATTCTCGCTCAACATTGAGATGGCATATTTCTGCTACACGATCAGGGCAGTACCGTCAGATAGGTCGTCACCCTTTTTGTATTCTCATCGGAATTATTATCGTATCAAATAACAGTTTCCCCAAAGTAAACATTTTCCCGAATAAGTCTGATAATTATTACATCGTTATTAAAAAGGCTCCGTTCCCTGCGAAATAAACTATAATCGAGTCAGGGGTAAACGCTATAACAATCGCGACATTATTTTCCCGCTAAATATTCATTGTTCGGGGCCCTGTCTAACGCTCGTAGAAATTATAATCGCGACGGACCTGTCAATCATATCCAAGAATGTTCGAGAAGGAGAGGGGAAAGAGGGAGAGACCACCGTCCTGTGTGAGATCCTCAAATTCGTTAGATTTTCGCCGAGCATCGAGTAGGACGGACGTGTGCGACTGAGAGAGGAAAGTCGTAAGTTCGTTTCATTCTTACTGTCCGAGTCTGGTTATTGAGTTGTTCCCGTAAATATCACTCTTCCAGTGTATTAATCGCATTGTTCGAACAGCCAATTTTCCGTACAAAATCGATTAAATAACGATCCGTGCGTTCTTGTAAAACCTCGAGAAATACGGTCGCGGCGGCGGCTTCGCCTTACCTAAAATCTATGCCCATTATTTTATTACCCGGTCTTGGCCCTCGCGGAGCGAGCCACAGATATAATTCCGAATAAAATCTGAGTCGTGGCTGTGCGCGAAAATCTCCCGTTTGTGGTTGGTATAAAATAATCATCTGAGTTGGCGTACGTTGTAACTCGGGAGGAAAGATCGCGAAATAAGTGTGAAATTATGTGTGCGTGTGAGTGAGGCTGAGTGAGTGGGTCGGGAGAACAAAGCGCGTAGGACAATTGTTGGCTTGGCCGAGTAACCGAATATCGGGGGCTCGGTATTCAATTTGAAACATCGATAGTTTGTTCCTCATTTTACCATCTTTACGATTTATTGTCTCGACCGTGAGTAGATCCACGGCGGGAACAAATTCGAGTTCGGATTAGAGTGTTAAAGTATGCAAGATCCCGACCAAGTGTGTGTAGGTGTGAGCGTGCGAAGCGTTGTATGAATTCGCGATTTTTCCCCCGAAGTTCGTTAGAGACACGTGATTTTCATTATTCCCGGTAAATTTATATTTTTTTGTTGTACCTGAAATTTATCCCAAACGTACCGTTTAAATTTATATTTGTGTAAATTCCATTTTTAATGATAATTAAATCTGTCATAATTTCAAACATAATATCTCTTGGTCTACGATTATTCTCGAGGTCACCCCGCTCATCCCGCTGAACAAAGTCGGTCAACTGTCCGCTTTCTTTTTGTCGTCGAGTCACTTCGGTGACTGGCGCCCAAATTAATAAAATAAATCGACGATAGAAAGGAAGTGAACTTTTGTGACATTACTACCGTGGAAAATTTCGTTACAATATATATTCATATTTAAGAGAGATGTTCGTTTTTCTGTGTTTGTCGCGAAAACTCTCATGTACTCGCACAAATAATTCTAAACGGAAATTAATTTAATTACACGAAATATCGGGAGATCTCCGGATTCGATCACGATATTGCTTCTGCCCGGAATTTATATCGTAAGCCACTTCGAGGACATTACGAACACGTGGTAAAAATAAAAGATGTTAAGTAAGGCGAAAAGCGAAAGGCAAAGACGCCGCGACCGAATTTACTGAGTTTCGCGAGATCGAACACTTTTACAATTTTTATTCAACAAGAAAATTGACGGGAGATTATTCTTAACGTTCATTGACCGACTCGGAAAGCGAGAAGGCGAGAGATTGTATGATAATTATCGCTTCGTTAGATACGTGTGTCCCGCTCAACGCTCACCGAAAATCTCCCCGAATCGAGAGTCTCTCGCTGGACAGTGGGCTCTCACCCCTCCTACTCTCTTCCTTCCGAATTTTCGCGAACTTTCGTGACAAGTTCGTCACAATTAAACCAATTACAGATGTTAGACGGGACCCCGGATATTTTACGGGAATAATTTGTTTAAGTATTCTTATTGTTAAATAACTCCTAGCCCGAATATACAGTTCGTGACAGCGAATAATAAAGAAAATTAGCACTTGTTGTTCGGGACCAGGAATACTCACATTTCGCATTTGTATTTTGACACTCAATTTACTTTTTAGAAATATGCCCCGAACTGGTATACTTGAAACTGGAAATCTCAGCATTTATTACTTATCAATCTTTACTAGGTCATTTCATTTTCATGAGACCTTTTTTACATGTTCATATATCAACGATTATTCTTCATAAGTTCATTTATCCTCTAGGTAATATTTCAATCAATTAAATAAAAGTTCAATATTTTAACTAATTTCATTTAAATATAAATTAATCAAACATTATTCCTTCATCAGATAATTCTGCAAATTCTCGCGTAGAAATAATGCTGCAAATTCTCACGAAGAGATAATTTTGCAAATTCCAACGAAGAATTATTTCTCAAACTGATACTCGAAAAGCTTATACGAAGGTTCAAATTATTGTCCTATTAAACAGAAGATCTGGATTTCGATTTGGGTCACCCCAAGTTTTTTTTTCCTAACTACTTGAAAATCATCGCCACGTTGATTTTTTCTTAACTATTTTTATTTTTATTTAACAGGTACCGCAATAGACTACGACAACAGTGGTGCTGCAGTGGCACAGAAACATTCAAATAACGACGGTGAAGTAATGGTAGAGTAACAGCGGACTAACGATAATCACTGTACCAGGCTAGGGCAAGGTACAGAGACGGCATAGTAGCGACTGGTAAATATTGATAAAAAATCCTCATTTCCTTCATAAGTAATACACACATACAACCGTTTCTTTTTATACGTTGTTTAAAACTTTTCGCTGAAACTTCGCACACGGAAGTGTAGTAGAAACCGTGTAACGTTCGGCACACTTGGTATCGGATTCTCGTAACAATGTCTCCAATTCCTTATATTCGCTTGAGCATTGATTTTCGTGCGGCGGATATGCGACGAAAACTGATGCAAATTCGCGAAAAATGCGATTCTTAATGGTTGAATTTCGCCAATGAAGATTAGTATGGTAAGAGGGGAAAAAAATAAAAATTTAGTATAGTACACTTACCTGGTGCGGCGATGATTGGTAATTTTGCAGAAAACGACGACAACTCTCTTGTTTTCGTCTCCAGAAGCGATGGTGGGTCGCCGATATTTGGCCATAAAAAAATTATGGCACTCGAGAACTGGGTATTTGCCGTCGATGTAACAGACTCGCGGAACTCAACGCGACACTTGTGCACGTCTGCGATCTTGTGTACGTATACTCGTCATAAATGTACGATCCTGCAAACAAGAGTTCAAATAGAATAAACTTGAAATCGGATTATGTACATCAAAGTTGGTACAAGTTATGGGGAGCTCAATGAGCAGAGCAGTTGTCGAGAGCTTAATTTCGTTCTCTCGCTTACGTTCGGTTATGTGCCAAGCGTTGGGGAAACGAGAGACATGATTAGACGACGTCTCATTGTATATGTACATGCCACCCGGTCAAATATATCAAGTTAGTTAATACATATGTTTTTAGCCCCTTTGGAATAACGATGCATAAGATCATTGTTGTACATTTCTCAACTACACGAATCGATCCTTTGAGAAACAAAAACATTCATCTTTCCCAGTCTGCGATAAATTTCATTTACCAATCCATTTATGCATTGCTATATCTTCCTTTCTATCTTTTTTTATCTCTTTGCATACTAATCTACAAAGAGAAAAAAAGTTTGTCTGTCTTCTTGTTTCACTACTTATAATTTAAGAGAACTATAATTAAATACAGATTTTGATAATAAATCTTTCAGACAAAGGACTCCTAATCCGCAATACGATCGATCCAATTATTTACTACGTGGCGGTAAAAAAAACGGTATGCATGTGAAAATTAGCGAGTCTACCTATCTAAGTATTAACTTAGAGAATTCGCATAATACGGGAAAACGATGATAGCGATAAAATAAGCGGCGTAGAGTTTCGATTTCCAAATAAAAAAAGTGCTATGGCAATTGTAACGATAGTGGCCAAATTTCTAAAAAAAACAGATCATACTAACAAGGAACACTACTTTGGTGTCCGCCTCCGATTTTGTTGAAACTCCTGTATATGAAAGAGCATTAGAAACTAGAAGAGATACGTATTTTTTTTTATCGGCGGAAAGACAGTTCTAAGGGGTGAAACCACCCTTCAAAGTCAGGTATGTCAAGGGGTGATTTTGCAGTTTCACCTACAAGCGCCCCATCGATTTCGATAAAACAAAAACCAAAATACTTCTCATATAAAACGATGAAAAGTCCACCATGAGTACGAAAAAAAATTAAAAAATTAAGAGGTGAACCGCCCCCGCGGTTATCTATTTCTCAGCTCCCATTAGAAAGGGGTGGATCCATTTGAATGAAATAGATTCTATTTTTAGAACAACATGAAAACAAAGTTCACGTGGTTTTGTATTTTTTTTAAATAGCAACCTTATGGAGGTAAACTACCCCCACTTGAATTTTCTTACCGCACTTGTTTTTCTTTTGTTTGGAATGTCTCTGCTGATTCGAAATATTTCTGCAAACTTCCTTTCTACTTCCCCTTCATCGAAAATTTTAATTTTATGATTTTAGGCGGATATGCATATATGCATTAACCTGAATAGGGGCGAGGGCAGAGAGCTACACCTTACTCTCTACTATTCCAATGTTTATGGGAAACTTGTATGCTACGCATATACGAATATAAGTACTCTGCTGATCTACTATTAGTGTTGCCATACGACACTTTTTTAAATTTTAAGAAAAAAAATACAGGCCTGTTGAAAAAAGCCCCAAATGTTATCAGGTAGTCATGATCACCTAATGTTTTTCTTGGCATTCTGATACTCGCGATAGACAGTTAAAATTAGTACAGTAAACTCTTGGTAAGTTTCCGACCTGTAGGGCTGTAGGGGTGGAAAATGGAGAGTATCGAGAGCCACCACTCTCTGTTCTTTTATTTCACGATCGCGTGTGGTTTTAACTGTTTATGTGTGTGTATCATATATGGATACATGTATCTTTAAAAATATGCATGGAGACATTCCACGCCAAATCGGCCACTTTTGAAATTTGCATTTTTTATTGTTTTGAATTTTTCCTCTAATAGAGCTCATTGAAAGGAACTCGTCTGATTATTTTTAAATTTTTATGTCAACACGTTGATCGGAAACGAATTTTAGACAAATTTTCCGATTTTTTTCTTCAGATATCAATAACTCGCTCAAAAATGCAGTAAACCTAATGGATGAGGGGTCAAAATTTTAGTTTTAAAACGTACTTTCGTTTGAGAACATGCAGTAAACTATCAAAACATTACATGAATACATTTTTTCAATTCTAAACACGAAATGTTTTTTCCACACAGTTAGCTCCCTTCGATTTTGCTGTTAATTTTTTATCAAAAACTATTATTTTTTTGAGAAATTTTAAGCTTAGTATGATCGTGGGAAAATCGTCCTTTGTATATTTTTATAATTAAAATATACATTTTTTTACAATAAATTATCTATAACTCCCTGAAAAATCGAACAAAGCGAATCGTCTAGGGGGTGAAAATTTTTGTTCTGAAATGTACTTTTGTTTAAAAATATGTGAAAAATTATTCCAAGTTTACATCACCTAGTTTTTCCAATTCTAAGATAAAATAACTTTTTTTCATAGCGATTGTACTAATTAATTTGTTTCTTTAATGTTTGTACGGAAGCATGATTCATTTAATGAATTTTAAGCTAAGTAGGAACGTGAGAAAATAGATAGTATTATTTTTCAAATTGTCAATCTTATTAAAGATTTTTGTTGTTGATTAAACTAATATTTCCCCACAATTATACTAGTCTTAAAATGCATTAAATGAATAGTAGTTTCCTATAAAAATTTAACAGCACAATCAAAAGGGACTAACACTGCGGGAAAAAACATTTCTTGTTTGTAATTAAAAAATTGATTTATGTAATCTTTAAATAATTGTTGATATATTTTTAAATGAAAGCACCTGTTAAAACGAAAAATTTGACTCCCTTATCCATTTGGTTTGTATGATTTTTCGGGGATTTGTGCATGATTAATAGTAAAAAAAATCACAATTTAATTATAAAAAATACAATGAATGATTTTCCCGTCATCAAACTAGGCTTAAAAGCCATTAAAAAAATGATAGTTTTTGATAAAAATTCAAGAATAAAATCAAAGGGGGCTAACACTATGGAAAATAATATTTCTCGCATAGAATTTGAAAAATTGTTGTATTTAATATTTTGACGAATTCCTACATATTCTTCTACGAAAGTACGTTTTAAAACTAAAATTTTGACCCCTCATCCATTCGGTTTACTGCATTTTTGAGAGAGTTATTGATATTCGAAGAAAAAAAATCGGAAAATTTATAAAAAAATCGTTTCCGATGAACGTGTTAAGATAAAAATTTCAAAAAAAAAAAAACAGATGAGTTGCTTTCAATGAGTTCTATTAGAGAAAAAAAATCAACACAATAAAAAATGCGAATTTCAAAAGTCGCCGATTTGGCGTGGAATGCCCCACATACATGTTTGACGTATATAAAAATCAAATTGACATATGACATCCTTAAATTTTTAATTGATAAATGTGAAGAATGCTGCAACTTCTTTTTTACTTTGTGTAATAGTAATTTTTTTGACGCCCGCATTATTTATATTATATATTTACGAATAACAGACAATCAAAAATTATACTTAACCCGTCAGTGGTCGCACTATGTACACTTTAAACATTGGGCGCGCGATGAGAGATTTTTTCACATGAAACTTGAAAACAATTTTGCTACCGTGATTGTGACTATCAAACATTTTTATTTTTAAAAAACCATAAATTCAACGATAATTGACAAAAAAATAATAAATAAATTCAAACAAAATTTTAAACTTCTATCATACAGAAGAATAAATTTGGTGAAAATAGAAAAAAATTCAAATGCTTATGCCTCTTGAAATTGTTGAGTAATCGTCGTTTTAATATAAGTGTGAGAAAAAGTCTCATAGCGTGACCGCTGACGGGTTAATGATCATAAATATCATTTTTTATTATATCACACTGATAAAATACAATTGTTTAAAATATTTTAATAAACATATCATTATTCGAATTCCCGTATTATTTAAATTGATGGCAACTTTCTTGCATTTTCCTCCAGTCTCTCACTGTACGACCATCGAAATCATATTTTCGAGCAAGTTCGCTTGTTAATAATTTGTTGTTATCTAATTCTTTTAAAATAAAAATGTGATGGAGAAGGGGTACAATATTAGTGTTAGTGAGTATACATGTGGAGGGAAAATAGCTTGGCTGGAAAGTGATCCAGCAGAAACTTGCCAAGAGTTTACGTAATCGCCTCTTACAGCGCTTAGGATGTTTTTATTAGATGAAAATGGCATCAAATATTGCGAGATGAATAAATATTTTTTTATTCTGATACTTGCTTTAAAAGGTGTACTGTACTTCGTATTGTACTAGCATGTATTTGAGCGAGATTCGAATCGTATTTTTTTTGTGCTCTTGGTGTGCTGTGCTTAAAATATTTACCAGTATGAAAGTCAATCCAATGAACGTTATTCAACTTTTGCTGGCTACATTTGGGACTATGAATATAGAACAAACTCCTATTAACAATGCAGAAATAGAGCTGAACGATAATTAAAAAAAAAATTCATTGATTCTATGCAAGACTACAATGGAGTAGAGATGATGGAGGAAGAGACTTTGGATTTTCAAGAGCCGTATAAAGAATATGAAGCAAGTGCTGTTGAAGATACTGCACGGCAAAACGATGAAAAAGATGTTGATTCTGAGACTTGTTCGAGAGACGATGTGCTGAGCTATGATTACAAAAAAAAAGCTGTGCAATACTGGAGATCTGGTAAAAAAAAGAATTACAGTATCGAAACTATCAAGCAAAAATACAAACTCGTCGAATCCATACGACAATTGCGACGCTAGGCAAATCAATTGAACAAAAGTGGTACTTATAAAGAAAAACTGGCTCGAATTTCCAAATATACATTGCGGAATATGAGAATTGCTGTAAATGCTGGTGTCATTGTTCATAATATTGACCCTCAAAAGTGGGCTTTACAGGCACAGAAAGAGATAGGCCACGAAGATATGCGATTTAAGGTTGACCTATCGCAGCAGCTAGTCAAGAGACACCCTATTATTTTGAAAACCGTGAATGAGCCATGTATGATAGATTTAGATATTATTTTAATAGATTACAAAAGTATAAGACTTTATAAGTGTGTGCCACGATTATTTATGGAATTTTATTCATTACGAAGTTTTTTAATATGAATCTGATTTGACTCACATTGTCTAATCGGCCATACTACTAATATACGTGTCAACACTGTCTCCTGCAAGGAAGAATTTAATAAAAAAAAAATATGATGAAAATCTATTGGAAGAATGTCATCAAGGGTATTGTTCTAATATGTAATTGTTCTAATATGTAATCATAAAAAAAATCCAATCTGATATTCTGAATCTGTTATTTTTTTTCTAATAATCTTTTCGAGAAGTTTTTGTACGCGCAAGATTTTTATTGGGGTTATAATTGTCAGAGATATTTTTTACAAGCATATTATTCCGGGCATCGTTTGGGATAAATTAACTCAATAACTCAGTACTACTGTTCAATAGACACAGCCTGATAGCAGGCATATTCGAATCGGCCCCGTTTTATTCGAGGTTATGCAGCGTTGCCAGATCTACGTAGTCAGAGCGGTGGTAGTAGTAGACACCGACATACTAAGTAATTAGTCAACTAAAACCAAGATTTTTATTATAATTGTTCGACAAACCTCATTTTTTATGGTTTTTAAATGATTCTTATCATTTTTTAAACATTTTAAAATTTTGTTTGAAAAAATAATTCTAATTGTGAAAACTACACAGTCATGACGCAATCTCTGTCAAAGCGAGATTTGCATAAGCCATGCATTAAATTTCTAAATTTTATCAATTGTTTATTGTTGTAACTAGTCGACGATGGGCTCTAAAATTTTGCAGGCATTTTCCTGTACACTTCAACTGTAGAATTAAATAAAATTTGAATCATTCTCTAATAGTGAGGTTCGCGATTGGTCAACCTTAAAGCCTCGAATATATGTATGGATATTATATCGAATATAGTATGTATGGAATATGGGTATGGAAATTCAAAAAAGAGCATCGTATTGTCTCCAGAAAAATAAATAAATTTGTAACGAGGAAAACTGTAGAGGAAGAAGCATTTTTACAAAAAAATGCAGAAAAATTCGTACTCGATGTTAAATCACTAATTGAGAAACATGGATCGGAAAATGTATACAATTCGGACCAAAGCGGTTTTCAACTGGAAACTCAGCGCAAACTTTGGCGATGGAAGGCTCAAGAAAAGTTTAATGTGTTGTACAATCAGTCTCTTCAACAACCCATGGCTATACGATCCAGCCTACAATAAACAACAACGGGAAATTCATTTCTCCACTTTTTATAGTTTTAAAGGAGGCAAAGGGTGAATTTGGACCAAGAGTAGAGAAAGAATTATTTAGACCAGAAAACATCGTCGTAACAGCATCCAAATCTGGAAAACTTACTTCTGGTACGTATTATCGTGTTAACTATTCAACGTTTGTTTTTAAATATATAATTCTCAATATATAATTTGCTGTATGTTCACAGACCATTTTTAAATTTGGTTGGAAAAATTTTTCTTTCCTAATTTCGGGAGTAACAACGTATTATTGATAGATTCCTGGAGTGGACACTACCCTAAAGTTGTTCGCGAAGCAAACCCTCATAATAAAAAAAATCATTCCAATGATTATCCCAAAAGGTACAACTTGAAAGATTCAACCGCTCGATGTATTTGGATTTGAGATATGGAAAAATTTTGTGCGACAATTTTCAGATAGTGTGATGTTAATGGATACTGATATATATTTACATTCGTGGAATAATATAATTAAACTGCAATCTCTTACGCATAATCAACTATCATCTCCACGTTATACTAATCTTTTTAAATATTCATGGTTTAAAAGTAATTATATAACCGAAAAACCAGAATATTTTGAAAATCCTGTCAATTTTGGTTTTGGTCAATCGAAAACACACTGTGAAATACCTGGTTGTAATGATATAGCAGTTGTAAAATGTACATGGTGTAAAAAGTCTTTATGTTTGTAACATATTTTTGATGACTATCATTATTGTACGACGTATAAACTATGATTGCTAAAAATTATAATACAAATGAAACCATTGCATACGGTTTCAATGATATAATATAAGATAAATATATAGTAAATAATAAATATATGGTAAATAGATATTAGGATTATATATAAATATGATATTTTGTAATAGGCGCATAAAAAACGGAAGAATGTGACTTCAGTTTTCAATATAACCACCAAATAAAACCCGTTTGTAGAAGAGTATTCATTATATTTACAATTGATCAATTGTCAATATGTGTTTACGTTTGTAGTAAAAATATGCTTCTGTAGAGGCGAGAAAAATAGCGTGGAACGTATTCAGACATAAACATTGGAATAGTAGTGAGTAAAGGGAAGCTCTCCACCCTGAGGTTACAAATATGGATGCAAGCTTAAAACCTTAAAATTCGTATTGTCGATGGAGGGTAAGTAGATTCAACGAAATAGATGCGCCAATTTCGAAAATACGAATGAAAGGAAAAATAATGGGCGGGTAATTTATCCTCTCAGGGTCTGATATTAATTTCGCAATATGAGAAACCGCCGATTCGGAGTTTGTAGAAATATTTCGAATCAGCAAAGATATTCCAAACAGAAAAAAAAACAAGTGCGGTAAGGAAATTCAAGTGGGGGTAGTTTACCCCCTTAAGGTTGCCATTTTGAAAAAAATAAAAAACCAGATGAACTTTATTTTCATGTTGTTCTAAAAATAGAACCTATTTCATTCAAATGGATCCACCCCTTTTTAATGGGGGCTAAGAAATAGATAACCGCGGGGGTGGTTCACCCCTTAATTTTTTAATTTTTTTTGCACTCATGATGGACTTTTTATCGTTTTAGATGAGAAGCATTTTGGTTTTTGTTTTATCGAAATCGGTGGAGTGCTTGTGGGTGAAACTGCAAATCACCCCTTGACATGCCTTACTTTGAAGTGTGGTTTCACCCCTTAGAACTGGTTTTCCGCCGATAAAAAAAAAATACGTGTCTTTTAGTTTCTAATGCTCTTTCATATATACAAGTTTCAACAAAATCGGAGGGGAACACCAAAGTAATGTTCCTTTAACCTTTAGAGGACGGGACTGGTCCCTTTAGGGACCACCTGTTTGGTCGGAGATTCGTCCTGAGTTATACATTCGATTTATATATGAATTACACGATTTGAAATAGGTCGATTTGCACTGAAAATTTCTCGTCCCCTAAAGGTTATGTAGGACGGCTCATGAAAAACATCGAAAATCGTTTTTATTCGATGTGTCAATTTTCGAAAAAAATGTCAGCCTTTCAAAGTCCAGCTTCCTCTTCGAAACCGATTTTGCAAATAACACAATGCGGTGCAACTTCTATAAATGCACATGTACTTTCTTGGAAGATCCAATGTTTACAAATAAACACATCCGATATTCGCCATGTATGATACAGAATGGCATTTTTCATCTCAAACCGTATGGCCGTATAGTTCTCTTTAAATGATGACAATTTTTATTACCACGTTTGTGAAATGTCACAGCTGCTTTTGTTCAAAGCGAGATTGAAAAAAATCACATTTTATAAAAATATAGGGTAAACTTTTAGAACCTCAAAATTCTCACCGCAACATTTGGTTGCTCGACGAGGAAAATAAAAACAATATGGTGGCAAAGGAGAGAACGGAGGTGGTGTGTTGGGGTATGTATGCAATAGAAGCGAGGTTTCTGTATCGAAGAATGTGTAACACGATCGGCCTTAAGAAAGCATCTGGCGACGATGGGCTTCACGGAAAAAGTTATTCTCTGGAATAACAGCGTGCATATGTATATGTATAGTGTAAGATGTGTGTGTGCGCGTGTATAGACTTGAAGAATAGTCCTGATTTCAGTATTCCTCGTAAATACACCAGCAGCCACTCTTTACGTTTCAGGGGGTCGTAAATCCTAATCGAATCTCCTCTCGTTCGTTTCAGACGATCGAGAGGAGATTCAAAATATATGGTATGGTTATACACTCGTACAAGTTGTCCCAAAAGTTATGCCCAAGATGTCGAGCATACGAAGTATTATTCTGAAATGAAGTCTTACGCCATTTTTTTCTCAGATGCAGCCTTGCCAAGATATTTTGATTTATTATTATTAACTTATTCGTTTCGGCTGAATGGGCGGGATTCCCCCACTATGAACTGTCACTTCCAGACACACCGGATTGGCTACAACCGATCAATTGATATCTCATTAAGGGAGTTCTGCTCGAATCTCAAAAAGATGGCTGGTCTTCGAAATTTGAATAGCACTTTCGGAAACATATTCCGCGTGTATTTGCAAAATTCAAACAAGATTGACCACCTACTTTCTGAGATAAAAAATCGTAAAGTTACCTCCAAATTGCACAGAGCCTTATGGCACGTTTTGTTTTGATGAGATAAATGATTTAATATCATGTATTAGTTAAAAAGGTGGTGGCTCATTAAAAATTGGATCAAGTACAGACTTATATATTACATTGACATAGAAAAAAATGGACCTGATTTACCGCGCATGTCATGAGATATAACGAGTTATCTTATGAACATTTGTCGAATGCCTTGGGATATGGCCGCAAAAGTCTTTAAAGCGGCAACTTTGCAGAGCAGAAAATTGAGACAGAAAGAAGAAAGAGAGAGAGAGGTAGACAGAAAAATCAGGTTGGCAGCAGTGCGGCTAGCCTGTGTATAAGCATAGGGACCCCCGGCGCCCCGCGCGTCCCTCAAAATGCGAGCAGAACTTCCTTAACCGTGCATTGTCGAGAAAAATGTTTAGGAACTTTTTTCGCCATCTACTCCACCGGCGAATATAAGACTAGACTTGTAGAAGATAGGGTATACATGCTTATACATCGCGTTTTTTCAAGTGTGCAAGAATGCAACAGCAAAACAAGCACAGTAAATACGTCCCCTGAGATGAGTGATACATACAGTATAAAAAAAGTAGTGATCCCAGTTATCGTGTTGGTTCGGCAATGATCGTCATGCAGTGCTGGGTGACCGTACATGGGACTAACGGGGGTGAAATACGATAGGTGAATATGTGTGTGTATATATATATATATATATATATAACATATGTGTGTATGTATGTATGTATCGGATTTATTCCTGTGCCTGCGAGCGGTCTCGTTACGAGCAACAATGACCCCACACGATCAATCCCGAGTTTCTCCCTCTTTCTCTTTTCCTCTCATTTCTCGATTCGCGTGATCAACGAAAATTCCCGCTCGTTCGGAAAATACTCTTTGTATCAAGAGGATCAAATCGCTAAATGAAAATCGACGCACAAGAGAATGAAAGAGAAACAAATTCGTGATCATACATACGCGAATGCATTAAATCGGAGCATGCTGAAAAATGATTCCGTATTAATGACAAAGTCTCGTGTATGTTTGTTAATATCAATTTAAGGACAGAACGATATATGTGATATATATTTCTCTCAAATGAGAATGAGTTAACATTTATTATGCGGTGTTTTTCATTTGAATTATTCTTTTTGACGACATTTTGTATGCATTAACACAGATTGTTTTTACGTCATGATTACACGCGTGTACTGCATTCGGGCAATCTGCCAGGACAAGGCGGAAGAACGTCGTATATCATTGATGAAAATCTGTAACGGTATCTCCCTGTTTTCCATCATACAAGTAAATCACGGACAGAATCAATAGAATTCGACAATTGATGTTACATTTCTCGTTACATTCCCACATGCAAATATTCACGACAGCAGAGACCCAGCTAATTTACAAGCGGAACTCATTTAGTTTGAATGATATGGCGATGAAAAGCTGGAAATAAAATTTCGGGCCAGTTTTTCCACCCGCCAAGATTTTCACTAAGATTTCTGCTGATTGAGTATATTGTTGAACATTTTAACTCCAAATTGCATCAGAATTTGTGTCTGAATTGGATTCTAGATTTAATTTTGGACCTAAGAACCGCAAAGATAACACTCGAGAGCAGCAATTGGTTATATAAAAAAACCATGAAAAATTGTCAGGGGAACTGCTTAGGGTGCGAAGGTGAAAGATGAAGCCAATTCTACGAACATGAAACCCTTGCAGCGGGCAACGAAGCTTCGTTAATAATTCGTCGGATCGAAGGTACTGCGCATCGCGTTTTCAAGATTTTATCGCGGAGTGGAGGGGGGGGGGGGGAGGGGGAGGGGGCGCTGTGTTGAGAAATACAAAACGTATATATAAATATATAACATCTAAAAGAGCACGAACACAAATAAGCATAAGAGGTTAAAGAAAATCTCGAGTGTTTGACGACCTAGATCCATAAGCTTTTTCATTTAAGCTCGATTTGCGTTAATCAGTAAAAGATAAACGTGGAGAGAGCGATATAAAAAAATGAACAACACGTAAATATATGGTCTTCCAATACCAATGGTCATCCGCGTAAATATAAGTTCAGGACTGAATGGCTTGTCAGAAAGTGCCTTTATACCCCCCTCGTGATGAGTTGTTATTTTTAGTTAGTGGTTAGGGAAGAGGAAATTGATGGTGGGACACCCTGTATAATATCTGTAATATCGGTGTATGTGTAAACCAAGCGACCTTTTCGATCCCTCTTTATCCGCTACGAGATACGTCAAGAGGCGTCACAATTTATATACGCCATATTTCCTCTCGAGATTTCCGCTTACTCCGCAGTGAGTCACGCGTGCGAATAACGCTATGGGGTGGAAGTCAGGCTGGATAGAGAAACGAAGAAGCAGCTACAACGTGGCAGCAAAGGATTGCGTTTTCATCCCTCTTTCTCAACCCCAGTTCGTCAAACGAACGAGTTTGATTCGTCGATGCTATTCCACTCATTTTTTCCAGTCTTCTCGCCCCATTTCTTTTTCTCCCGTTCTTTTTTCCATCCCTTATTTTCTCTCTCGTAATTCTCTCAGACAAACCCCTTCCTCTTATTCCTCTTTTTGCCTCTCCCGCGCCACTCTTGGGAGACCAACGAGATGCAGAATTTATTCCGATACTAAAAGATCCCTCGTCAGCCTCGGATATATCAGCATCTGGTACACAGTGTAGTACCAGACTTGTAGAAAGCCCCCTTCGTATTTTCTTTTTTTCGTTCTCTTCTTTACTTTTCTTCTCTTCTTCATCTCTCGCTTTATCTCCCAGACTTCCTCGGTTACAGCTAGACGCAGATTTTATGCCACATAGCTCTCTTCGACTCGAAGTAGTGAAATCCAAGTTAGATTGTTCATGTACAGACCATATTTTTTCCCTATCCACTGTTAAGATCTTCGAATCGTACTTGATCATCAATCGCAGGAAATGAATTCCGTCGCGGTTGACAAACAATAATAAATTTCGACTGTATTTTGGCAATTTAATTGTTAACTCATTGGTTTTTTTGGGAGTCAGGAGAATTAATTTGGGAGAAGCCTAAACGTTAACCGAAGAGATTTTATCCAGAATTAAATGAATGATCTTTCATTTTAGATTCTCGTTTTTCCTCAATATTTTTCATTAACGTGTCAATACAATTCCTTTATTTGAGTCGAGGCTAGTGAAAGCAGCATGAAAAATAAAGCCAAAACCGAAGGAGAATGCCAAGAAGAATAGAGTGGATATTCGGTGTGATGGGAGAATTTTAAAACACAGAGGTCGACGACAGAGGAAGTAGAGTACACCTTCTGATAAATTATGCATCATTTCTCATGAGAGAGTTTTTCCACGAGAAGAACTCAAACCTTCAATCGGAGTGGAGAGGGGAGATGCGGAATATGGAAGATAGGTGAAGGCAAAAAGAAACGAAAAAGAATGAAAAGTAGATGGGGTCGGACGAAGAGCGGTTTTTCCGCTGTCACGAACACGATCCGGGTAAAAGATATGCGACGAGGACGTGAACGAAGATGGGCTTGGTTCGCGTCGTGTTGACGTGGCTTCCCCGGGCAGTCTTGCAATTGTCAACGGGGATCAGTGACACCGCTGGATAACTTAACGTCGCGTGAGAATGACGTTCGGTGTCAGCAAGTTAGTAGTTACTAGAAAATCTCACGAAACTAGATACAGATCGTAAAAATAGTAGTTGACTTGGTAATGTTTGGATAGCACCAAGTTGGGTCGGTATCAGATTAAATCCCAGGGAGCGTTTATAGTTGGAAGACTCTGCGTGAAATCGATTCGATCGTGTCCTCATTGAATTCCGAATTTTTCAACGTATTGAGTTTTTAGAAATCTCGGACGAGCACATGCCATTAACCCAATCGAAGGCGAAATAACCACGAAGCCGATTCCGTACATCTTCATATTGCGGTATAAGCATCCGTATTATTCAGCTATAATAACCCACGCAAGAATATGTTTGGCTTCACGATTAACAATTAGACACACCTATCACGTACCTCCGGGTCCATGTGGACACGCACCAGGTGTTAGAATCACGTACGGCACTTATCTCCGGGTGTCCGGACGTCGACGCCACTTATAGAATCATCGGTGGGTATAAACAAAAGGTTATATGTATTGGGCGACGTGTACGGGGGGACGCCCGTGAATACTAATTGCCAGGGCACGCGCCGTAGACAATCGATATTTATAGCTCATTTGGCTCTTAGCTTTCTCAACGTTTTTTTTACCACTGAAACAGAGTGTGTTGAGAACTTTAAATTATACTAAACTTTTCAATTGCTATTACAGTTTACATTAAATTCTGAAGATTATAGCTTATATAACTATTGTAAAACACTCATCGTGGACTTGACAAATCACCTCACGGCCAATTTATTCGCGCCGCATGGTGTCGTCCTATCCAGGAAATGAAGCTTTGAGAAGCATATAACTTGGTGTATATGCACAATTTGGAGTAAATGTATCCAATCCTCGGAGTGTTATATCCATGGGGATGAACCCCGTAAGTTTATATATAGGTATGTTTCGACCTCTGACCGCCAGTTTACCGACACACACCGCCCGTTGAGTTATACGTCACGTTACAGTTACATGTTGACGCATCGTCGTCCAATGTACCCACATTTGCATAAAGTACCATTTAACGTGTCATATACGTTAGAAGTGTTGCACAGCACCAGTATAAGATATCGTATGACTGAGACTCTTCGCTCTATGGTTCTTGAATAAACTAAACTGGAAAACCAAATAGCCAGTTGGACATACGTAATTCTAGCTGCTCGGAAACAAATTTGACCAACCCAATCTATGGCTGTCACCCATCTGGAGAGTCCGCTTCGGTAATAGACCAAATTCAATAGGCATGTGGAAGATTTGTATTTGCACCCAGTTTTTATTATTATTATTATTATTTATTATTTATTATTAACGTTAAGTTAATATTAAAAGGCAACCCTGTGGCGATCGTATCAGTCATTTCAAACGTCAACTAGGGGAAAGTGGGGTAATTGCGAACGCGGGGTAAATCCGAACACCGTAATATCTTTATATTTCGAGACCCCCACTTTCACGAGCATGTTCTCATGCGATAACCCCATCGATGTTTAGTATTGTCATATTGTTCTATGTGTGAAGTCTCATATTTTCTTCGAGGTAAGATCCCTTAAGGAGGAACATCAGCTTCAGCCAAATGGCGATAGCTCAATCAAAATTTGAGGATATATTAATGGATATATTTTCTATGGCCTCTCAAATTTTTAATTGATTTCATTCAGCCATTTTCTAATAAATCACTTCCAAATGTCGAATGTTTAACACGTAGTCATATAGGCCCTATCTTTTTTTTCTAACTTATCGACGGTTGTTAATTTTTCTGAATGTGAAAAGTTAGGTTATACATGTTAAAGATTCGAGGTTTGGAAATGATTTATTAGAAAATGGCTGAATGAAATCAATTAAAAATTTGAGAGGCCATAGAAAATATATTCATTAATATATCCTCAAATTTTCATTGAGCTATCACAATTTTGGCTGAAGCTGATGTTCCTCCTTAAAAAAATTTCGTACACTTTGATGTAATTTTTGTCTATGATATAACTTGATGAATTTACGGGATAATTGATTTCAATGTTGTTGAAAAAATTATTTTAATATCCCAGTTTAGTATAACTGTCAATAATGCAGCTTAAACTGGAGTCAATTCTATTGTTTTTATTATTATTAATTAACATTTGATATTTCGTAGTTTGAGGTAATTGCAAACGGCTTCTGTGGGGCAATTGCGAACGTTTGGATTTACCCCAAATTGATTGATGACTTTTATTTCAGATGCCACGTAAATATATACGGAAAAAATCAATAGACCATGTGAAAAAAGCAATAGACCATGTGAAAAATAAAAATGTGTCAATGGGATAAGCATCAAAAATATCCTCCGTTTCAAAAACTACTATTTTTTTATATTTAACGAAAAATGCTCACACGGGAGCAAAGAAAGATCGATGTTCTATTTTCACCATTATTAAAACATTCATTATTTAGTTTGGATATGTTTGTGACAGGCGTGGCAACTCATAATTCAAGTTGTTTGGCTTTACCCCGCCCAAAGGCTGTTCCAAATTATCCCAGAGGATCGGAATAAATCCGAATTTACAAAGTTTTGTTTTTTGTTAAATATTTAACGATTGTTTTGTATTTTGTAGAAAATTGTATCGGCTGTCATAGACAAGACCTCAAAGAACAAAATACAACGAAAATTGATTTTAAAACTACGTAATTGAATTGATTTTTATTCAATTTCCCTTAGGTGTTCGCAATTACCCCACTTTCCCCTACTAGACGAATTTAGAGTTATTCAAGTTTGCTGGAGCAGCCACTGTTTTATCATAGAGATTATTGCAAAAGTTTGCAACAAATATACATAAGTTGCTCAGGGCTGTCCTTGTTTTGGCTCTCAAAAAGCAACATGTTCGACTCTTATATTGCCCAAAAGGCCAGCTTGTGGGTTGTAACAATCCCACACCCGATTGTAAGAAAGGCAACAAATGTACAGAGCACACCTCTGGACAAAGCTACAGCATCATCAATTCGATTGCAGACAGGAATTGTTATGGTGAATAGGTGTTAACGATCAAGGTCAAAGGGATAGAGGCCGCTCGGTATTTTTGCAACTTCTTTTCAATATATATGCAGTAGGCAGACTACCGTTGGAGAGTGAGGGTAATCGAGAAAAAGCCAAGAGAGAAAATGTTATGACCCAATCTGTAGTTCGGGCCTACATACATCCTCGCCGAGGCCGTAAGCCAACCGTCTCCCTGATGCCATTCATAAATTTTGCAATATGCGTGCATCACAACTCCCCATTACGGGGCATACACGGACAGCACAAACACTCGTATTACTGATGCGATATTTCTACGTTTACGTATGTACCGTGACGTATAAACGAGAATATTAATATAAATATACCACAGCTCCATAAGCGTACATACATGAACGTCGGATTGTTCGAGCTTATGAATATTTTGATGTTAAACTGGTTTTGAGAAAATTCATCATACATTTTGAGCGATTTTCGTTCGTGATATCGATAAGAGCGCAATAGGTCTTGTTTGATTTCCCAATCTTGGATAACAAAGGCCCAATTTCAATATCTTTTGGGTTCATAACCATCAATCCACATCGCGGTTTTTTTAGCCTAATAGGAGGAGATGGCTTTATCAAGTTTTGTCGCTACCAGGATTGAAAGTGGATCTTCACAGTTTCGGTCATTCAAATTCATAAGTTTGCTAGTAGAAAAAAAAATAGAATACGCGAAACGGGAAAGCTGGAACAATGTATCAATCGAGCCTTGCAGGGTACGAACCATCCTTTATAGCGCAAATCCCTACCATTTGTTTTTTTAAAGATCTCACACCATCAACGCTCGCAGAATACTAAGAAGAGAGTACGCTAGCTGCAAGGCCCTTGAATTGTTTTTTGCTGAAGGAGTTGAGAAGCCGTAGAGGCAGAAGAAGAATGGTATTCGAGGATATTATACCTATTTATTCATTCTAGGTTGAATTAATTTCGCCTCGTATCTGAAGTGGATTAAGACAAGTAGACAATGAGATTCAATGCAGAGGCTGATACCACAAATGCCAGTCTACAATAAAACGTTGACGGGAATGTTACCGGAGCATGAGCCGTAAACGCCCTCTACGGGCATAAATGGGTCAATGATAAAACACCCTGCTCTAGGAAGTTGAAATTCGAAGATCAGCCAAGTTGACGTATAAGACTTGATATAACTTGAATTATAACGCCATGTAAAGCCATGAAATACATTAAGACTATGCGCAAACTCTTTTACATACGAAAGGAAGGTTACTCATCATGTCGTCTTCATAGAGGAGGATATCCGGTGCGGCAGTTTGTGTTTCCAAGAGTTCCTGAACTAAGAAGAGCGCCGCACGTACGCGCAACCGAGGCAAAGCTCAACTTCTTAGGAACTAGGACACTTACGTAGGCGCAAAACATACAAAACAAAAAAAAAAGGATACAAGAAAACAGTGGACGTATGGAACGACGAGCTAAGGGTTTGGAATCTCATTACAGCAATAAAGCAAGCGGCGACGATCGTTTATATAAACGTCATTCGGGATATATCGGGGGCCCTTGAAGTTTCTTTTTACAATGTAAGGATCGAAATTCGCCATTAACGACCAGGTTGAAATGAATTTGAGTTTTATTGCGATTCCGAAATGTATAATCAAGCACAATGCAAGGGCAATCAAAATGGAGGCCCTTGGTACGTATTTGGAAAAGATAGACTAAACTTTCGAGTATTTTCTATAACTTCATAAACCTGCCTAAATCCCCCCCCCCCTTCCTTTCACTCCAAGTCCTGTGAATACACTGACTTAGCGAACTTTCACGCGATGACGTAAGTACCTCGGAGGATGTCATCGAGAGCTCTCAACTTTCTTTTGAGAATCATCAACTTTACCCGATGATAAAGAATTCCAGGCTGATTATTCTCTTCCTTAGAACCATTGGAGTCAAAGATGCTCATGTACACGTGGAAATGCTTTTCTGGCATTCATTACTCTTTTCTGGACTCCCGCAAACCTTTAGTGTCATTATCCTCTCCCTTTGGTGGCCTTTCTACTCTCTTATAATGCCATCATAGCCAGCCAGGGTACCGCGGCTCGTAACTGAAGGCATTAAACTTTTGTCATCTTTTCTTCACGCTACTTCAATACAGAATGATGCTCGTAAACTAAGTTTAGCCACGTAGGGTCACAAGTTTTCATGGCTCTTTTGTCCTTAACCAATAACACATCATTACCCATCACAGTACAATGATTAAGGGAGCCCTCGTGTACAAGAAGCTCTTTATTCCTTCCCATTCGATTGCATCAACTCGTTTCACCTCGCGATCTCAAAAACCATGGGCACGTTTCACTCGAGGACACGTTAGCCTGGGTGCATCACCTCTCGATTCGACGAACCCTACCTCCGATCTTTCCCCTTAGCCAACCATCTCACATTGCTTTTATGTGGGAATTGAACCCCTGTACGTTGACACCGAAATTCTTATGACTGACGTTTAATCTAATCCACTAGCGGCACCATTGGGCATCGTTGGACAAAATTATTTTAAAAATGCGATAAAAAAAATCTTGATTGTTGTTTAATGATATAGTGTACCCAGCTGTTTAGTGAAAATGGCTAAAAGCATATGAAAATGATGAATGCAAACAATTCAATCGAATTATTTGTTTATCAATATTGATGACACATGTCATTGTATGTAAACACTCTAGTACTAGAGAGTATGCTACGAATTTTGAATATGATCTTCAACGGAGTTGATTCAGTTTGTCTGTCTGTCACACTGTTCATGTCTCTTCCGTTAACTATATGTGTTGAAGCATTGTAACCCGATAATTCGACCGTTACCACTGACTATGACACGTTTAACGAGCTATAATTCAATAGACTACATCCACATGCGATGTTTATGACCGGAAGCATTGGAAACAGTCCCCAAAATCCTTGAAGCGAAATTCACGCCTATGCTTGATGCGATTACGTGCAAAAAATTGGGTCTATTAAATGCTATTTCTACTCGCGCACATAAAAGCATACAGTTCTGAATTTATCATCGAAAATTAATGGCATTAATCTTTTTGCTTAATAGATTGTGCAAAATGGAATATTCTCTTTGAATTGGAGGAAACTAGATACACGGAGAGAAATATTTTAGAATAATTGTAAGAAATTCCGGCCAAAATTGCTGTGTTTTCCCATGATGTATGTGCCATTGTCAGGCACAGTAAAACATGCGAACAGTCCGTATAAATGCCACGAAAAAGCAAAATTAAAATCAATGGTGCCAGTACGATAAAAAGTAGTGTCCTGGTACTGTAAAATTTTATATGACGATTGCCAATTTTTGCTTGCCTGAACATGAATTTAAATAGTGCTCATTTTTTAGTTTTATTTCCTAAAAATAATAATAATAATAATAATAATATTAATTAGTATTATTATAATACTAATAAGTTAATGAATTGAAGATTATTCATCAATTGATAATTCATTCATCAAACAAATGATTTATTTATTGAATAAAGACATCATCGATGAGATCAAACATTTTCAATTTTCTTTAGTTCGTCTTCAAATCAGGGTTTCAAATTAAGTATATGTATGTGCCAGGACACGGCTGCGATAGGAAGAATTATGTTGGATTGACAATTTGAAGTTGAAGGAGAACACCACTCAATTTGCTACTTCTTTCCATCCCAAAAATTCTTTTTTCCTTTTCAGCATAAAACAAATTGTCCAAGGTTAAAGACCATGTCATATCATTTGATACATCGGCATAAAAATAATAAAAGTAGACGAAAGGCTGATCTGGCCTGATCGTCTTATGCAATAACAAAAGACGAAGTTTGAACCAAAAATACCAAACAGCGCGGTAAAAATTGCCTTGCACTGTATTAAAATTTCTAACCCATCTGAGATTTAGTTGCAGTGGAGCCATTAATTCTCGTTCACAGCGAGTTAAAAAGCAGCAATTTTGTTTGTGATGGGACTTTTTACAGTGCTTTTTTCTGAAATTTGACTGTGCCATATTACAAAAATTCATAAACTTATGTTAAATACTGCAATACTCATTGGAATCTTTAATTTTTTTTAGATAAATCGTTCCAAAAAAGTCTTTCGCACCCAACTTGTAGTGCAGAGCACGGTAATTTTCGCGATATTTTTCTCTCCATGTACAATGAGCGAAGGTAGATAATTAATACTTAATTTACTCATTTAATTAAAATTAGTCAAATTTCGATTATTTTATGACGATCAATGATTTGAGGGTCAATGAAGTTCCCAATTGAATAATCAAAAGGACTTTCATTCATATTAATTATGGAAGCCAATTGAAAAATGTGAATAAAACTCAATCGTTCTACTCGGCGAAGTTTGAATTCTTTTTGCTCGAAGGTTTTTTGATTGAACGAAGAAAAAGGGAAGGAGAAGGAGAGGCTTGTGCTTAATTCAAATCGTAAAGTTTCCTCTTTCATAGCGCCGACTCATTCAGTGAGAGTTTAACACGGAGCCAGTTTAATGCCTATTGTTCTCTTCAGGATGAGATGAGAATCCTTAATGTCTCTTATTTGTGTTGGCTGAAAGAGTTTTACATATAGACGTTCATACACGAAAATTTTCAACTTATGGAAAACAACACTTTTGATAACGTACGCTTTCGAACATTTATCTTTATTACAATCCTTTTTATATTGTGTATTAACCAATAGATTTTGAGTGACAAATTTACTAATTGATTATATTACGACAAAAATGATAGATTAGCTTTATTGAAAAAGAAAAAAAATGAATAAGTTGAAATATCAAATGATTTTTCATTTCAAGACCCATAAACTGATGGATCAGAATAACTGAAAAGCCACTTGCGTGTAGGACACGGTGGGAGCGTGAATGATGGGCGATCAAAGTGTAGCCATACATGATCGAACAGGGTATAAAGCTAGTCCCTTGGGTTCACAGTGTTATTTATTTAGTGTGGGTGAATAAACGTTCAACGAGCTACTGATAAGGGTTTTGCGGATGGGGCTTATGTGAGGCTTATGACTCAAAAGTTTTGTCTCGTAATGGCCAATAATGTTAACAGTTTT
Source organism: Rhimphoctona megacephalus (assembly GCA_963989365.1). Taxonomy (NCBI): domain Eukaryota; kingdom Metazoa; phylum Arthropoda; class Insecta; order Hymenoptera; family Ichneumonidae; genus Rhimphoctona; species Rhimphoctona megacephalus. Next base: position 52,705,253 of record OZ022415.1, on the reverse strand, counting down.
GAATGTAGATTCGGCTATATATATACCAGATATTTCGATCGTGGGATATTTTGATGTTTGACTCGATCATCGAAAGTGGGCGGCCGTAGTGCTCCGCAAGACGAAATGGGTTTTCGCGTTTAATATGAGTTTCCGGGTTTGATGGGTTTATAGGTCCGTGGTGCTAGTCCTACTTTTTTTATTCCCAAAATGTCAGTGCGAAAAGAGGTGAAAAAAAGACAAGACGATAAAAAAAAAGTATTATGGGATGATGGAAAATTACACAGATTAATTTTTTTAAACCCATCCTTGTATACACGAATTTTCGCGAGCACGTGTCGTTGACCGCTCTCAAATCCTCTTCCCCCCGAATTAAAGAGGGGTTCGGGTACATCGCGCCTCACACTCTTATGAATTTGGTATGCCCTTAGAGGGCGTTCGTAAATATTCGTTTAATAGGATAGTATAGCAGGGTCATTTGCGCGAAACGGGTAACCGTTTGCGAAATTGGAAATCGATATATAAATTGGTCGACGGTGGTATATTGTATTTTATAGGGTGGTAGTGCGAAGTACGGGGACAGCGGCTAGTTAGCCGATCGCTTAGTCCGATTTTCGCTCCAACTGTCCAGCTTCACGAACTTACTAAAACTGGCCATGAAATCATATCAGAGATCTTTCACGGTATTTGTTTTCGAGTTAACCTTACCCCTGAAATGTTGCTTTCTAATCTCATGTAATATACAAGTTCTTAACAGGCAAACCGAAACGCCCCTCACACAAATTTAGTATAGTAACTTGAATTAATAAATATAGCTAAATAAAATCATGTAGTTGCAAAATAACTGCTACAATTTTCATCACCATTTTTGTCGATCCCAATTCATTAATATAATTTCTCTATTTTTTTTTCATCCCAATTAATTAATCACTCGGACTATCGTTGCTTGGTTTCAAATTGATTTCGTATTTTACCAATAACGATGCAAAACATTTTTCGAATATTTTCCAAGTGAAAAAGTATTACAGGCTAAAATACTATTTTTTTCCAAGTATTTTTCACGACGATGCAATTGGCCCTATTTTTTATCCACACCCGGGAACTTTGTACATACGTGACACTTTGATGAATATTACGATGTTCGATATTACGATGATTTTTTTTCTTTTATGAGTGTAGCGTGCAACAGCGATGACGAATGGGCGAATCGATAATCAATTCGTGTTAAAAGTGGTTATATTTTCGATGGAATGTTCGAAAGGCATAAGGGATGAGAGGCAGCCCGAGCACGCTCTAGATCGACAAAAAAAAATACGAAAATCGACCACGAATCTATATTTGAACGACGAATAAATGGTTGAGTAGGGCATGTGTTATAAAACATGTGAGTATAGTAAAAAAAGGAAGTTCAAGAGGAAAAAAATAATGATCGATATGGTACAGAATGATGGTGCTATAAGAAATAACTGACGCAAATTTTAATTCCATTACCACCTCTCGTTGATGCAAGTATTTTGGAGGTTGAAATTATTTGGAAAATAATGGAAGAAATGTCGGGAAAGACTCGTGTTATATTGATGACGAATTTAAGTGTAAATAAAGTTGATCAATCAAGCATCATCGACGAGTTATTAATGTCAAAACTTTTGTGTTTTATACAGAGACGATATTACATGTAAATCAGGTGGATTAATCGAAGCCTCCAAGTGCGAGTATGTGGAGTTTCTTATCATTGTTGTGCTATAAGCTATTAATGCTAATTGCATTGTCTTCTACTTTATAATTCGAATTTCGTCCATGTGTATTATCCATCTTTTTCTCTTACTCTATTGTGCATAACTCATTGCACCTTGTACACTTAAACTCTACAATTTTGGGTTTATTCTTTTCGCTATCATCTCGTAGATACAGGCCGTCCCAGCATGTAATATAGAAAGTTTAATCTCTAAAAACACGTCATACACTAGAAATAAGTGGAGTTGGTAATCAATCGTAATTGTTACATTCACGGCCCAGGGTCCTTCCCTCTTAGCCTTCCCATCCATTCCAACCTTTCCAACCTTTCCACTGTATCGCATTTACCGAGGGCGAAGGGAAACTCCAGAAAACCTTGCCGGTAAAGCCAGCCGGTACCTGACTAATCTCCTCGGGTGGCAATGTGAGAATGCTCAAGCACGGCCACCAGGGACGCTCAGACAGGCAAGTCCTCAGCTGTGATGCAATGAGCCAGCCAGGACACGGTCACCATCCGCACGATGAGAACCGTTCACGGGAGACCACCAAATCCGTACACCGGCCGCTCATGCATCACAGAGGTGTTTCGGGCATGGATTTGTGAAGGTGGAATGCGAACCACCCGGGATTGCTGTAGAAAAACTTGAACATTTTTCAAATTTTCATTAGCGTTTTGGCCGGGATTCGAAACCGGGACCCGTGGCGGGCGAGCCCGAGCCCTTATCTACCGGACCAACCACTTTCCCACTAGAAATAAGTGTTTCAAACACAAATTATTTGGTTCCAAGAGAGAAAAAAGGTATCTTAATTTGATCTTGAGTCCAATGGTAAAGATTATTACGTATTGTTGAAGGCTCTTCAGAGAAACCAGAAGAGCATATAATAAGAAGTGGCTGTTTCTATTTGAAAACTTCAAACTGGTCGTCTCGTGGCGCTAAAATCTACACTGAAAAAAGGCATAGTGTTGAGAACGGAGGCGTAGTTGGCTCAACTACGCCCTGAGGTTGGATACGGCGAAACCAATGGCGTAGTTGACACAACCTCCGCGCGTAATTAAAGGTATTTTGTTGAGCCAACTATGCCCGCAATTTGAAGTAAAACTTTAAATATTCAATAGAACCAAAACATTTTTTGAATAAAATCCAATAAATATTTGAAATAGTATCATCACATTGCTCGGGAAATGCGGAAAAGTATTTCAGTCAATTGTATCAATCATGTTTGGATTGAATTAATTGCATTGTGTAATTAAAATGTATAGTGATTGTATCGAACAATTATAATTTTGAAATGGCTGTAAGAAATATTTGAATTTTTATATATATAGGGGAACGAGGGGCAAAGTGGACACCATAAGCAATTAAGCTAGATGTGTCGGTTTAAATATGTGCTGTGAACTACTGCTGTGTTCAAAAATTGATTTTTGACACTTATTTTTCATATCCTCTCAAAAAAAAATTATGGGGCAAAGTGGACTTCCCTTCGAAAAAAAAAATGCTCTACTGACGATTCTGACTAATTTTCTCGAATGTACGGTGCAATTGAATGAAATTTAAATTTTTTGAAAAAAAGGGGCAAAGTGGACTTTTCTTTTTGAAAAAAAATTTTTGTGTCCACTTTGCCCCATTTATTTTTTTTTTCGAATTTTGCTATAAGTTCTTTGCTTGACGTTCTATTTCAACGAAAGAAGAACGTTGCCTCAGCCCACATTATTATTATAATATTTTAACACGCGAGTGCGTATCAAAACAAAGCGTATTCCGAGAATTGTTGAGCGTTACGTTCAAATTCTGGTTAACGACGCGACGGCGTGGTGTCGCACATCGTGCAGCCTACAGCGCCCTCTCAGTTCATGAAGCGCTTGAATCGAATGACAACAAAAAAGTGAGTCCTGTTCATTTCGTTATGTATTCGTGATGGTGCCTGTGATATTTCGTTGTGATAGTTTTCGTTTAGATATTTGTGTGTGATATTTAGAATTAGTAGTCGATTTTTCCTATTCAAAGTGCAATTTTTTTGTGAAATTCTTGAGAAAATAACTGGCGTCCAAATAGACAATCAGCGAATCGTATTTGTATCGCGTCATACAAAATTCCTTTTCCTTATTATTCGAATGTTGCAAAATATTCGTTCTCCATTTATTCAAGTTTAAAAATAAACTAATCACCGTGAAACCAGTTCATCAGGTAAGTCTTTTTTGTTACTAGTATTGCTCTGTAATCGGAATTGTTTTGGCGATAATTTGGAAACATTCAATAGGCCTACAATGGTTCGCGTGTACCGAAGAAAAACGACGCAGCAGTCATGGAGCGAGGCTGTTATGGAAAACGCTGTCCGAGTGGTTTTGAAGAAAGAAATGACACTGAATCAAGCTTCACAATGTTTTAACATCCCACGGACAACTCTGAGAAGACGTGTTCAGATATTTTCACAAACTTGGGACATGGAATTGAGTACGTTGAAAGGTAAGTCCAATTTTTGTCTTTACATCAATTTTCGTTCGTATTACGATTGTAGCTTTGTTTCTATTGTTTCCTTGTGTATTCAATTTCAGGACTAGGCAGATTTCAAACCGTTTTTAGCGCAGCTCAAGAACAAAAGATTGTAAAATATTTGAAAGATCTAGATGATCGTCTTCTCGGGCTTTCAAAAGCGGAAATCAGAGTTTTGGCGTATCAGTTAACCGTTAAGAATGATCTTGAAAATAATTTCACTGGTGGACAAGCGGGATTGGACTGGGTCGACGGATTTCTCAAGAGACATCCGGAATTAAAGTTTCGAAAACCGCAGGCTACATCAATTGCACGAGCAAAGGGCTTCAATAAAATTGTAGTAAATAATTTCTACGATTTATTGGAGTCCGTGTATACAAAGTTTTGTTTTACGCCGGACAAAATTTACAACGTTGATGAAACGAGTTTCTCAGTCTTTCCAAAACATCAACCAAGGGTCATTTCGATGAAGGGTAAACGACGGGTTGGCGTTCTGGCATCTGCCGAGAGAGGCCAGAACACCACAATCGAAATGTGTGTCTCAGCATCGGGTATCTACTTACCATCACTGTTTGTGTTTGGTCGAAAACGCATCGAGCCATCTTTTTTGAACGGAGCACCTCCAGGGAGCTGGAGTGCATGCCACCCAAGTGGTTGGATGCAATCCGAAATTTTTTTTAAATGGTTCAAATGGGTTATTACCATATCAAAACCAACTCAAGCTGAACCTGTTCTTCTTTTGCTGGACGGCCACGTAACTCACACGAAGAACTTGGAGGTAATAGACTGGGCCCGGAAAAATCACGTTATCATCATTTGTTTACCTCCACATTGCACGCACCGACTACAACCATTGGATGTAAGCGTAATGCGACCGCTGTCAATTGCTTACTCTAACGCAGTAAAGATGTGGATCCGAGAGCATCCTGATCAAACAATGACTCTAGCTCAAATACCAGAGATGTTCGGTAAGGCAATGGCGAAAGCAGCTACGACATCCAACGCAGTAAACGGTTTTCGTAGGACAGGAATATGGCCTTTCAACCGTAACATTTTCGAAAACAAAGCGTTCAAGCCCGTGGACGATCTGAATGAACCGGATCTCCTTCTCGAATGCACGGGTTCTGTTCTTGAATCGTCTTCGAATCTTTGTCAATCGTCTCAGAGCTCTAATTGCGAATCATCGCAAAATCCTGACCCTAAACCTCTTTTTTGCGAGTCGTTTCCGAGTTCATCTCTCGAAAAATCCCCGAGCCTCAGATCAATTGCAAATCACTTTCTCGATCCCAGTCCGACAACTTCACCGGAACTATTTCTGAGTGCTAAATCTTGCTTAAGTGAGTTGGAAGATCGGTTGAGTCAGGTATCGATAAAAGGCGAAGAGGATTCGCCCGAACTCTTGCAAGCCAAGCTCGAGAACGAGTCTTCTCTCCAACTTTCCTTCAGTGGCGAATATTTTGACGCACTGGACGAGAGTTCTAGTCAGAATTTGTGGGAAGAGAAAAAAGTGGACGCAATCGCACCTGCACATGCGACTCAATTATCGGACAAGACACTGATTACCGGAGAACAAAAAGCAGAAACAATGATTTATAATATCGAACCCATCGCTCACTGCTCCTCGGATGATCCATACAATATTTCTGCGAAGAGGCCCCGACGAATAACGGCAACAACTTTGTATGGATCAGATAGTGCCGACGAAGAAGAATCCATCGTTCGACAGACTAAAAACGAAAGGACAGAGCACGGAACGCAATCTCGTACGTAATTCATCACAGAATAGATAGATGCCTCTTTTTTGCCGTAAAAATTAATCTTTAGGTATGTTCATTATCATGTTACAGTGACCCATGGTTTCAGACTCCGCAGATTGCGCGCCACCGACAAATTTAAAGCTTCCACGTATAACATTCAGCCAACAGCAGTGATAAAAAAGCGTGTTCACCGAGCAAGTCGTGGGAGAACTGCAATTATTACAAGCCCGTCATATCAGGCCGAATTAGCCGGCAAGAAGAAAAAAGCTGCGAAAACCGGTAAAATTTCTTCATCCGACGTTTCCTGCATTTTTTGGGAGGAACTATATTCCAAATCGAGCGAAGATTGGATCCGCTGCACGACATGCGAAAAGTGGGCTCACACCTCGTGCGCAGGTGTCGATGACGATGATGTTGGTTATCGATGCGATTATTGTAGTTCATACGAATAAATAATCAACCTTTCAGCTTCTTAAACCAACAAGATCGAGTTTGGAAAAACATTTTTGAAAATTTATTTTATCCTCAATTTTTGGAAAGTCCACTTTGCCCCAAAATTTACAATTTCAGAAAAGTCCACTTTGCCCCGAGTGGCCACTTTGACCCATGTTCCCCTATATATTTTATGGAATATTTTTTATTTGATATTTTTGATTTTGTATTTTGCGACTATCAATAGTAAATACGATTGATCAATTTTTTACTCTAGTAAGAGCGCCTATCCTAATATAATTAGGTGGCAAAAATTTTCTATATCAGCGTACTTTAATTGTACGATAAAAGGCCTTAGATCTTTTTCTCTCGTAAAACAAGGGTTCAGGTTTTCTCGACGACCGTCGGTCGGAGTGATCGATATTTAACGATTCAATGTCGGAGCCTTATGGACACACGGACGGTGCGACGCTTACGCGAGAGCGCTCCGCCCGTGGCCCTCTAGCGGATTTCTGCCACACCAGAAATCCAGCCAGGGAATAAGGCTATCCGATTACAATATATATAATTCGTGTTAAACAAAACTTAACGTTTACGCAACGAAATTTTAGTAGCTTTAGCAAAAGGTTTATTTCTTTGAATAGTAATAAAAGATTTCATCCAAATTACTACTAGAGAATTAGCTTAATCACAAATTATATTCCGTTGATCTGTGGTGTCATTGAATTCGATTCTCGCAGAGAAGTTTGTTCGATGCTATTATTTTATCGAGTCATGGACAAACCGTATACAACCCAACCTCCGTGGGATTATTTCAAATTCAATCGATTCTGTGTCTCAAGTTTTATTTTTTTTTCAATGTAATCATTTATTGCGGTGGTATCACATGAAATACACTCAACTCAAATAAATTAAAATTTAGTGGCAAAATCGTGGCGTAGTTGTCTCAACGATATGACTTTCAATGGATCAACCACCGGGTGATTAACTAAACGTAATATGACTATTGGCGCAACGAAATTCGATCAACCTCATCGCGTAGTTGGCAATACTTGAATTTTTTTTTTCAGTGTATGATTGTATAGGTAAATTAAGATTTCTACCTCGTCGTTTCACTCTGTTTGAAGAATCGTTCAGTGTTTAACATATTTTTAGAGGTAAGATTTAAAACCCTTTGCACACCTTCTATATTCATGGTATACCCTCGCGTGAGAGCGTATTTCTAATAATCGCCACTGTAGAGCTCGTTCATAGATTGAGAAAAAAATCCACCAGCTATTCGAGCCACGCAACGATCTTTATGGTACCGATTACGAGACGAAATTTGTTGATTGGAGATTCAATTGTTCGAGAATTGACATAGTAATTGTTCCCACTATATAGGGGCTTAACTAGGGTGCTACGTAACTCCGTTTAATACGTACAATAGCGCGAAAAGAGCACAGAGCGGATCCATCAACTCCTGTACGGTTAGGTTCGAGCTTATGTGATCCCAATGGGCAGGGGAGAGGTGGGTGATACCGGACGGTGGGTAATGTCGGACAGCTTAATTTTTGGACACTTACGCACAATTAGATATTAAAAAAAGCAGTGTGCGCCTCACCCACATAAACGCACGGTTGAAGAGAAACTTCTACAGTAGACGCTGTCGACTATCTTTTATTCCTTTCAGGGTAAGCTAGAATGTTCGGGGGCTTCCCCGAGAATCGCTGGCAAAGAATGATCGAGGCACTTTACTTGTAAGCTAGAATGTTCGGGGGCTTTCCCGAGAATCGTCGGTAAAGAAGGTTCGAGGGTGGTCCTTAACCTTCAAGCTGACGCCCGCTATTTTACATCTTTCATATCTTTCTCACTCCCCCCCCCCCCCTTCTCACTATGCGTCTTTCTTTCTCTCTCTCACACACGCTATTAGCCAGGATTACTTGCACGCATGCGCCACCCATACCCCTCCCTTTCGCCTTATACTCCCCCCCACCCCGACGCGTTTTACTTTGATTTTCACTAAAAAATTTGGACTCCCACTGTCGCTATAGAAGTTTCACTTCAAAAAATCGTAAAAATTTAGGCACCGACGTTGATCTTATTTTTTAAATAAAAATGCGTAAGTGTCCGAAAATTGAACTGTCCGGCATTACCTGCCGTCCGGTACTACCCGTCTCTTCCTCACACCCGAAGGATAATAATGACAGTTGATTTTCACTCCTAATTGTATACAGAAAAGTATTGATTTATCAGAGTATTTTAGGATGCAAAAAAAACAACGAGGCTTTAGAGCGTGACAACGTCGCTAAAAGGTATAAAGATAATGGTGGGCATCGACAGGATCCCAGCGGATAAGAGTTGAACTGATGTAGGCACTATGGAACCAATTAGGACGTAGGATCGAAGGATTTGGGTCAGTGCTAACGATTACGGTGATTAGCGTCTACCTATCTCTTCACAAAGCCACACAAATTCGGCCGATTAAGTCACCATTAATAAGCTGTAGGTGGCTTACATTTCTAAAATGGGGTTCTTCTTTGCGGGAGAATTTACGCAGATTCGCCGAGGTTAATAACTTTTGTTGGATCACATTTCTAAGTTGAATCACTCTTGGTCTCCTTTGTAGTTTTCACGGGCGGCAAAATGAAAAAGTTGCCTATATTCGAGAAGCAAGTTTGAAGTATTTTCAACGTACGCAGTTCCCTATTTCCTGTATGATAATTCTTCGAGGGGATCATTGTTGTCCAATACAAACAGATCTTAAAGGGAGTTTCCCATCAAGACTAAATTCTCTAATCTCTCGGTCTTAACGTTCAATCCGATTAAAACGTTACCCCAAATTATCGGACATTTCTTGGCAATTTGAGACCCTAAGTGGGATCCAGGACAGGGTGCTTTGCCCATATGGGCAAGCTCTCATCTAGTCTTCGCTGTGTTCTCGCAAATCCTAATAGCCTACTAACTTCATATCCAGCGTTTTATTTGATGTTTCCTGCAGCTGGAATCCAGCTAATTAGGTATAAAACCTTTATTACGAGTTGCCGGGATACTTGAAAACGTGGTGATGGCACAGAACACGCGGGACAAGGAAGGGTGGTGGGGGGGAGGGGCGATACAATTTGCCACTAATGGTTTCCCGGTTGCGAGGGAGAAATGGCTCTCCAAGGGCTTGTAAGTCACATGTGATGTCCTCCGAGGCCAAGATTCCAATGTACGAGGATTCCCCAAGGGTGAAAAGATCGCAGTTCAGGATCGCTCCACCATGGCCGATGTATGGAACGTTCAACGACCTGTGTTACGATCGTTGCCACGTTTCTCGGCTTGGGTAAATGAAAGAGAATCAAGAGTACGAGGAAAGAAGGTTTAGAAGGAGAAGGAGAAGGAAAAATTCCGTCACGATCGAACGCTTACCGACTTCTCACTGAAAATATAAATCGTCCATCAAACTATTCGAAGCTAAAGAGCCTAGCCATGTGGTTGTTGATTTTTGTAGTAGAGTATCAGGGACGTTGACGACCGGAAGATATAATATCGGTCAAATCTTCCAGTCTATCCTTGCACATGGCACAGGTTATGTTAGTAAATATAAATATCGAGCGACACTCATTCTCTCTACCATTCGACGTCATCGAGTGAGAAACATAAACGTATCCGACGCTTGGGGCGCGATTGATAAAGCAAAAAGATCTATATTTACCCGGGGTTTTGTACATATATATGCATATATATAACGCCTAATGTACAATGCTTTCGATCACTTCGCTGTACAACACATCGCTCGAGATAAAGGAAAGCCCGTTTAATGGAAATCTCTCACTCGGCAACGATAAATAGACGCAAAAGCGCGCGCCTATATACTTAAACCTTTCGGCATTTCTCTTTCACCATTTACTTCTCTTACTCGCTTTGTGATTCTTTATCTTGAACACTCTCGTCACCGTTTTATCGACATGTTTTCCTCCACGATTCCAGTTGAATACATACATGTGCACGTTTATATACAAAGTGAACGAAGTGAACTATTCAAAAAGCTACGATCCATTATCTCGGAAGGTATAAATTACAAGTAAAA